>OZ005653.1:279075343-279675343 GCA_963930645.1 Salticus scenicus
ATAGTCGGATAATGGAAGTAATAAAGCAATTGAATATGAAAGTCAGTATTCGTTTCCTACAAACCTTCTAATTCAATCTATTTCTGTTATTTTACTTCATCCGTATATTAATGCATGCGTGTGCGTGAAATTAAAATATAAATCGCGATTTTTTTTCTTTTTAATATCACCCGCAATATCGATTTTACACCTAAAAACATAAAAAAGTTGCGTTTATAATTTATTAGGGATGTTTAACATTTTTTTTCTATAATACATATAGGTCATATGCACGTTTTCATAATTAAATTTTCATTTTCACATTCCATAATTTTCAACTATGATTATATCTTACAATACGTAAAAGTACTATTTTACATCAAGTGATTTATTGTAATTGGTATTAACACTTTTATTGCAAATTTATCTTTTAAGACTCAAATTGTTTTAAATGCCATTTAGTTATATTTTAACATTTAAAGATATCAAGAAAATTAAATGAAGTAGAAAAAAATAGTAAAAACAGATGTAACAAATAATTGTAATTCTACATGAGTATAAAGTATAACTAGTAATTATTTTCGATGTATAAATGAAATTATAATATTTTATATTATAAACATTTTATAAACCAAAAACTTTTTCTGATATATTTACGCATTTAAAACTATATTTTCCTTAAAAGTGGTCTAATATGTTATATTCAATAATTCAAATGTTTTTTTTTTCCTCTAATAGAATTTATGCTTATATAAAAAGAAGAAAATAAAAGAAGAAAGGGAAAAACTATCTCATCAACTATCTTATTAGACAAAACTATCTTATTAGAATACGTAGTACCCATTCTCGTAAATTACACAAAATAAAGAATAAAATTTATGTTCAAAAATTTATTTGTATTTGAAAATGACATATTTAAAAATAAATAATGAAATCTAAAAATAGAAGAGATTTAAAATAAATATAAAACCTAGAATAACATCATCAATAACTGAAAATAAATAAATAAATAAATAAAATAAAAGTTGCAGAGATGTGGAATTATACTATGACACACTTTATTTTTTGTTACTTCTTCTTAATAAATAGAGGCAAATATTAGTGCGAAAATGAAATAAGTCTTATCAAAATTTTTTCTAATGACACTGTTTTGGATAGAAATATTTAATTACGGAAACATTAATTAATTTACTATGTCAAATATTCCGCATATCGTAATTGCAGAAAAATCTTTAAGCACATGGTAAAAATATAAACAAAATTTTCTTTACGCCGCTTCTGAATAACTTATATTAAACAATTCCTCACTTGGATTAAGGCATGAAACGTATTTTTATTACGTCACTTTATCAGTCTGATTAAAAGTTTAATTAATATTGTAATGAATGTTACAATCATTTCTTCGCAGATATTGGCAGACTATCAATGAATTAAAAAGTAAGTAGAAAAAGTATGTAATTATGAGATATTCAAATGCAGATGAAATAATTCCAATTTCGAACTCATTTCCTTATACATTGAACCGTCATTTTATTATGACCACCTGATCCTTTTATGAAAACTAGTTATTGCGTCAAAGTACTGTCGCTAGAAATCTAAGGTAGTATGAGAAAAATAAAGTTTAATTTCTGAGACAGTAATACATACGTGAATATCTGAAATGTTGAAACATGTGTTGACGAATTTTGAAAGTATGGTTGATAGAGATGGGATGCATACAGTAAGTATTAGCGAAACTGCCACATTTGTGAATTGTTTACGAGTGGTTGCAGTGAATATGTATCAAGACTATGTATCAAGTGAATATGTATCAAGTGTCAGGTAAAATAATTGGTCTCAGCAGATAAATTGTGATCACCACAGAATGGTAAAAACAACGGAGAATATCCTGTATTGCTACAGAAAATAGAAAAATAAAGAAAAAAAAGTTTCAGCTTGTCATTACAAAATTCCATGTCACACGAGACATCTTTGCGTAAAATTTTACTAAACACAATACAACAGCATATGAGGAAGATTCAAGGTCAGTGGTAATAAACATTTTCGACCGCCTATCAGAAAAGTTAGTCATGTTGTGTATAGTAAAAAGCTGAGCAAAATCTCGTGTAATATGGCCATAAAAATCGTCTTAAAGTTTCTCTGAATGCTCTGGGTACCGAAACGTGCTTCGTAAAAGCTAAAGACCTGAAAACTAGTCCGAACAATGCGGGATTCACTCTGTATAATTAATGAAATTTTAATATTACTTTATTAAGATATTACTTAAAGATAATATTTCAAATTTAAATTTAGCAACTGAAAAAACTTTCATTTTAATTTAATATCGATTATTAATTATATATTTTTTAAATAAATGATCTAATGTACAATATGGAAAAAAAAAAAGAATTAATTATATTTGTAAATAATACGTAGGTCATTTTAATATGTCCACTAAATGAAATCACTATTCTGAAAAATTGAAAATTGTATAGTGATTTTTGATATTTAACATGAAGATTTAACATGATATTTAACATGAAGATTTTTGATTATTGATATTTAACATGATAAAATGTATAGTGCACATCATTTAATAATCAGAATTTATTGATTTAATGTATATTTAAAAGAAAATATTTTTCAAAAAATCATATTTATAAATTGTACGTAAATTTTAGAAAAATCATTTTGGTCAAATTTGATACAGTCGTTAACTTAGGTTACTAGTCGGGTGAAATGAATATTTTTTATACTCAAAGGTTATTATTAATGTTGATTATTAATGTTTAAATGGTTAAAAAAAAAAAAAAAAAAAAAAAAAAAAAAAAACTCTATTTAGTCAATTTAATTCGCGTTACTTGTGCGCATACAGTCCTGTACAATAAATGATTGTTTTAAATAAATGTACCAGTGTTAAAAATTTCATTTAAATATCTTCATTAGTGTAGAAGTTAGAAACAGAACATCTTGTTTTAGTTCAAGTGAAACGCACTTTATTTATGACTAAAGAAACTGATTGCGACCTAGGTTTCTTGTGTGGATATTTAAGAAACTAGCAGGCAACGCCCGCTTCGCTGGTCCCTATTTTTAAATGAATCACTATAATGAATTCTCAAAATTGCATTAATTTTTATCACATGAAAAGAAAGAGAAACAAAATCTGAGTAGGAAAAATGTCGCACCGGGTTCTCACTGCCTTCGGAAAAAATTCCCAAAATGCTCTAACTCTTATTTCTATTATTTTCCCACTTCGCCCCCCCCCTCCTGTCTATCCTAATAATTTTACAAATTTGAAATATCCGCAATCGATTTGTAAGTATCAAAAACCTCTATGCACCAGTTTTGAACGATATATCTCTATTTTTATTTTTTTACCGCTCTACTCCCCCCCCCCCTTCCCGCCCTCCCAATAATTTTAAAAATTCGAAAATATCCGCAATCGATTTGTAGGTATTGGAAACCTCTATGTACCAATTTTGAATGATCTAACTCTATTTTCTTTTTTTTTTGCCCCTCTGCCCCCCCTTCCCGGTCCTCCTAATAACTTTACACTTTCAAAAAAATCCCCATTCGACTTGCAGGCCTCTAAAACCTATCTGTACCGATTTTGAACAGCCTAACTGTATTTCTATTTGTTTTTGACCATAGCCCCCCCTTCCCGCCCCCCCCCTTCCCGCCCCACCTAATAATTTTAAAAATTCGAAAGTATCCGCAATCGATTTGTAAGTATCGAAAACATCTATATACCAGTTTTGAACGATCTAACTCTATTTTTATTTTTTTGCCCCCCTCCCCCCCCTCTCCCCTCCCCCTTTCCCGGCCCTCCTAATAACTTTACACTTTCGAAAATATCCCCATTCGACTTGCAGGCATCTAAAACCTAACTGTACCAATTTTGAACGGCCTAACTGTATTTCTATTTGTTTTTGCCCCATAGCCCCCCCCCTTGCCGCCCCCCCCTTCCCGCACCTCCTAATAATTTTAAAAATTCGAAAGTATCCGCAATCGATTTGTAAGTATCGAAAACATCTATATACCAGTTTTGAACGATCTAACTCTATTTTTATTTTTTTGCCCCCCTCCCCCCCTCTCCCCTCCCCCTTTCCCGGCCCTCCTAATAACTTTACACTTTCGAAAATATCCCCATTCGACTTGCAGGCATCTAAAACCTAACTGTACCAATTTTGAACGGCCTAACTGTATTTCTATTTGTTTTTGCCCCATAGCCCCCCCCCCTTGCCGCCCCCCCCCCTTCCCGCACCTCCTAATAATTTTATAAATTCATCGATTTGCAGGTATCGAAAACCTCTATATACCAATTTTGAACGATCTAACTCTCTTTTTATTTTTTGCCCCCCCCCTCTCCCCCCCCCCTGCTGCCCCACCTCGGGGCTGAATTTCTAAAATTCCAGAAATTGGTTTTTAGATATTTGCATTAGCTATATTTTAGAGCAAAAATTTCACGCATATCTATTTTTTTGTTTGAGATATATAGGATTATGCGAAATCACGTTTTTACGCATGTGAAATCACGTTTTGCCCCCCCCGCCCCCCTTGGGGACCGAATTTTGAAAATTCCAGAAATTGGTTTTTAGACATTTGTGTTAGCTATATTTTAAAGCAAAAATTTTACGGATATCTGTTTTTTTCCTTTGAGATATGAAGGATTTTGTGAAATCACGTTTTTCCCCCCCTCCCCCCCTTGGGGGGCGAATTTTGTAAAATCGCTTCTTAGTGGATGCCTACGTCATGGAAAGAACATTGTCACAAAATTTCATGCTTCTAGGTCCAGGGGTTTGGTCTGGGCGTTGATAGATCACCCCCTCACTCAGGAAGTCTTCTTTTATATATATAGATGACATACTTAAAAAGAAAGAATGAAATTCGTATCCTTATTTTTTAATTTCCTTCTCAGTTTGTATCAGGAATTTGGAACCACCCTGTATATTTTGTACATATATATAAATGTGTATATATGTGAGCGTGTCTGTGATTATTTTATTTTTATCATATCACAAGCTGATATAAAATTCCGACACGGTATAATTCTGCCTTTGAATATAGCGACTTTACTTGCAATTAACGGTGAAATATAAGCTTATTGTTTTGGATAGGTTTTTTTTAAACCTTGTATAGTACACATTTGTACAACTTCTACTTGTGCGCCTTTTATATTACCTACAAAAATTAATAAAATCTAGATGTTGAGGAACATTGGTAAGGCTGAAATATTTCTTGTTAATCGTGCTGTAGGGTAGGTGCTCTAGGGATTGGCATGCTCCAGTAACTGACATCTATACCGAAATAATTAATAAAAATAATAAAACCATATATTTTACATATAAGAATTTAAACATTTTATGTCAAACACTGGAACGTAGGGTGCTAATAACTGGTGAAATGAATAACTAGCAGTGTCAAACACGGGAACATAGGGGGCCAATTACTGATAAAAAGAAAAACTGGCAGTGTCAATTACTGGATCACTGAATGGGTGTCAAATAAAAATTCATAAAAAAATAATTGTTATGAAATGTATATATTTTAACATATATGTTGTTCTGAATGTCTTTCATGCCACATGTATTAACTAAAGATTACTAAAAATATTTTCTGATGACTAGAATATTAAAAACATCAGATTTTGGTCTAAAAGTGTCAATCACTGGTGCACATACTCTATTACATTAAATTTCATTATAGAAACAAATTTTTAATAGAATCTGTAATATTTGAAATGACTATCAACTGATTAATGATATTTTAAATGTAATAAACATATAGAATTTTGACTTAATAACACTACATCATATTAATATTCACATCAACATAACACCAATTAGTTTTTGTAGTCTGTAAATATCAAAATTTCCGTATATTTCGGTAGGAATGTATGTTAGAATGAATTTATAATTGTACATTTGCTTTTAAGTATTTAATATTTTATACATTTTTTTGGCTCTTGCTAAACAATTATTTAAAAGACAATTATTTAAACTAAACAAGTGTTTAAAAGTCCTGTGATTTTTTTAGTATACGTTCACGCTTATATTATCTAAATCAGTACAAACAGTTATTTCTTTTCACAGCGTTTAACCCTCCCACTCCCAGTTCTTTTCATCCATAAAGTAATAAACATTATATTTAATCATATGTATGTCGCAAAGAAAAAATAAATATACACTATCTACCAATAATTATTTCGACGCTTTCGAGTTAAGGTGTTTTGTCTAATATCTAGAAAATTCTTTAAGAATTATCTTGAAACTTTGGTAGTGAATATACTTCACGTTATACTTCATATATTTCAGCAAATCTTGTGTCCTGAAGAGGAAAAGTGGACCAATAAAAGATTAAATAAAACTCAAAATATTTTGGATCACCCTATAAAAAGTAATACTTTAAATGCGTTAGGCTGTAGCATGTGATTATGAAGACATTTCTCATTATCTGTATAAATTTTTCGGATACGAGTACATATAATAACAGACATATAACTGTTATTTTTAAAAAATTGGAAAAAACAGTTTCCCCTTTTTAATTAATTTTTTACTGGGCAAAACACTTTCAAATTTGTTTAATTTTTTACTGTTCCCCTTTTTCTCTTCTAGACATAACTATTGATGAAATATATGAGGTATATCATGTTCTTCACACTACCAAAGTTTCAAGGTGATTCTTAACGAACATTTCTAGATATTTGACAAAACTTCTAAATTTGAAAGTGTGTAAATATTTATATTGGTAGATAGTGCATAAACAATTTTAGAAAGTAGGAGTAATTGCAGAGTACAAGTTAATGCAGTCAACAAAGCAACATAGAGATGCTTACTTGTATTTAATATAACTTTTGATGCTATTTAAAATCATAAATTTTCACTAAATAAAAACAAAAAAATTAAAATAAAAATGCTGGTTAAAATTAACTAAAAAGTAATTAAAACAGTTAAATCATTCAAATTGCCCTCCATAATAAAATTTATTTTGATATCTGTATAATAATTGAGCAAAACCCAATTATATCTGTATAATAATTGAACAAAACCCAGGGATATTAAACTATTGAAAAAATATATATTTTCGGAAAGAAAATGTACATATTTATAATAGTGTTTATTTACAATTAGTGAAAGTTTTAGATTGTAAGAAAAAAAACTTAAATATTATGGTTCCGATTGACATCACGGGGACTAAAAGGGCTGATTTTAAACATGTCATCACTAAGAAAAGTTTAATGTCATGCTTCATTTTTTTTTTTTTTTTTTTTTGCAATTCCATCTTAATATTTATAATTTTATTCGAGGAAAAAAAATATCTAACTTCAAACTGCTCTACAGCTGAACTATAATACGATCTATTACTGTAGGTTAATTTCAATAAATAATAAGATATACACAGTTTGTACCACGAATTTAATTACAATAATTATTAAAATATATTAAATATGTAATATTCAATTTTTTATCCTGTATTTGTTTATTTTTATACTGATATTTAGAATTAGAATTATTGGATTTTTTATGTTTACATTCACATGTATAATTTTTTATAATAGTTAAATAAAAGTCGTAAAAATTTCCGGAGCTGATTTATATATTTATTGAATAATTGCCAAAAATTTACACATACGTTTTCTTATAAAATGCATTTAATTCGCATATCAAGGATTGATTTCCTATACTTTTGCTTTCCACTGAAATGTGATATATTTGTGGAAGCGATCCAGATTTACGCCTCACTTTATTTTTCTTATATATTTATCGCTCTAGAGATGGGAAAAAGATTTCGTTTTATCTTGTAAGCAGAACTACACCTTTTAATCCTGCCAATATTTCTTGGCACTAATAGTGGCACAAATCTGCAACGAATAAAATTGTCTTACATGAAAAGGATTTTAATAAAATTCATAGAAATCTAGGAAATTACTGTCAACTGATATCCAAAATACAAACTATGTATTTTTGTTGTAGAATTTTATATGAAACAGTTTCACAAGATTAAGTCACTTATTTTGTCTTTGACAAAATACAAGTTTTGTAAGATGTTTTATATGTATACAAGCACATTTTTTAAAAATGTTTTTACTTGATTTTTCAAATAATTTTTGCCAAAGAATGACAAATTCTAACAGAGCTTTGACAAATTCCGTCTGACAAACGCATGTTACAAAATTTGTAAATTTATTCAAAGAAAGTTCCGTTTAATTTATTCTATTTATCTTCCGTTTTTATGTAATATTTTTATCGGTTTGCCACAAATATTTTTAATTGAAATATAATAATATGTATATTAAAATATAACATAAAATATAACCGTATTTTATTTCTATTATTTTTCGTAGATTTTTTAAAAAAGAATTGAAATATCTTTAATATTGTATAGCATTCTATAATTTTTCGTGTCTCTCGAGAAAATTTGCTTATAATCTTTCAGTTTTGAAAAATATCTTAGGTCTAAATTCTATCTGCGAGATAATGTTGAGATACAGCCATCTTGGAAATCGTAGTTCTTGAATAATAGCAGCTACTATTGTCGTCCGATAAACATCTAAATTGAAGTGCTCAACAAATACTTGTCTGCAGACAGGGGAACCCAGCAACCATCCAGCGTGGGAACGAAGGATGCGCCCTATTTTATTGCTTTGATAAATGCCCATGTGCAGAAATGTAATCTTTAATTCATATTGACACGAATTAGCATATTGACGTCACTTTGCCGTTTATATTACTGGGTGTCCCATAAGTCTTGTAGATATTTTAAAAATTCATAAAAATTGAAGGAATTGTTGAAATTGAACGCAGTTTCCAAAAAAGACATTCTAGTGAAGGGGGATTTTTTTTTTAATAAAGAAAAATATAGTTAATATTTTCGTCGATAGAGGGCACTGTACGTGAGCAAATCACACATATCCATGAAAAACAATATTTGCATGTAAATGGTTACAGGCGTATAAATCCTATTCTGTGTATCCGCCATAACCACAAATTATAATTTTCAAACGTGTTACACCACCATTAAGTGCAGTGACAGTCGACGGTTCTAATTTGACGGGAAACATCTTCACCAATAACGCTTTATCAAACAATTAAAATTTCATATATGCAGAAGTAGAAGGCAAAATACGAAATAAGATGTATTAATCGTAAAATCATGCAATTTATAGAACTCTAATTTGCATATTTATCGTTATAAATAGCGCCCTCTATCAACGAAAAATTTTTTTTTTTTCCTTTACCGAAGGGCTTTTTCGCAAATCACGTACAATTTTACCAATTCCTTCAAGTTTCATGAATTTTTAAAAGGTCTACAGACTTATGGAACACATGCGACTTTTCTTTTAATTCTTTCTGTACCAAACAATTTATAAAATATTTATAAAGGTACATCTGAATTTTACCTATAAAATATATTATACATTTTATTTTACGAGAATAGTGTAGAAAAAAAAAAAAAATCGCCTGTGGTAGCGCTGTATATGTATATATATAAAACTGATTTTCATTCCTAAATCAGATTTTAATCACATTTAAATGGGATCATTATTCACTCATTAATCTTTTTTAAAATTTCAAAAAATAAACATTTGTACTTGTGTATAATTTATTTTTTGCGAAATCCATATTAAAATGTAATGTTTACAAGTCATTTCTAATATCATGTATATATATATATATATTTAAATACTGATATCTATAGCTATAAGTCTGCACACTACCGGGTATATTAAGAATAGTTATAAATTTTTAATATATATCGATGTACGATGTATATCCCTAATATGGATTTCCTTAAGGGATTTCTTATTCTTGTATAAAATATATTATTTATATTAATTTATTTAAAATAAAACAACTGCAATTTAAATATTTTTTAGGTAAGACATTTTTAGTTTTTAAAGTTTTGCATTTGAAATTAGTATTCAGCCTACGTAACTAAATTTTTAATCCTCTTAAATATTAAAATGTGTGCGATCAAATTTTGAGGTATAAAAACAACAGGTACGTTAAGTATATCTAAGTATTAAATTTATAATGCCACATATTATATTTTCCGAGATTAAATTTGTATTTTAACTAAGCTTTTAAATAAATGACTTAAAAACATAAAAAATATTAATTTATATACATATTATTTAAAAGAAAATTTAATATAATGAATTGAGAGAATTTATTAAAGCGGATTAGAAAATATAATGAAATTTTATGTATTATATTTAAAAGTATTAGAGATATTTAAAACAAAATAAAATTTTAAATTGAAATTAAATGGAGTTACAATTAATTCAAATTGAAATATCTTTATTTAAAATTTCATATAAAGGAAGTTTTGCACTTTTTATGTATCATTATTAAAATTAGTGCATATATATATATATATATATATATATATATATATATATGTATGTATACACATTTATAAATATGAAAGGTTAGAAAGGATTAAGATTTTAAATTATTATTTTATTATTTTAAATTAATAAAATTTTCGTTCAAAATTGTTAAATTGAATTTTATTTTGGAGATTTCTCTGTATAGTTAGTTTCGCAGCAAAGCAAATTATATCGCGGGAATTAGAAAATTAAACGATTTTAAGAACAAAAATTGATTAGTATTATACAATCTTGTAGTTTTGGTGGTAAGACAATGCAGATTAATTAATCTCGGATTTTCAGGACTCAGGTGAGATTTCAATCATTACTGAGTTCGCGTCAAAATAAGCGGTATTTAAGTGAATATACAGGAAAATTGGTGTTCTTTTTGAGTTACTTTGCTGAACGAACTTACTTTAAACCTTACCTCAGGAGCGTCAAATAGCGCTTCAGCGGCTCCATCCGTACTCGGCCGACGTTGTATAGTTAAGCATGCTTTGACAGAATGACGTGAATGAAATGTAATGTGTGCAAGAGTCACAATAAACCACTGGGCCGAAAAACTGGACTTATTATAATGTAGAATTCCTTCTCAACACAGATAATGTGTCATCAGATAAATATTCGTCATATAGGGGAGATCCGTGTAATATGGACCCGCTGAGCAAGAATGCTCATAAAACTAAAATTATTACACTAAAAAGATTTAATTTGTTGGCTGCTCATTACAATTGTATAGTTGCATGTTTTAAGCTTAGTAAAGTACTCTGGGAAGTATTAATAATTGCAGGAAATAATTATCTTATTTATGGGTCGGTGGTCCATCAAAAAACCACCAAAAGAAACAAGGATTAGCTTGAACTTATTAACACTATGCTCAAAGAAGAAAGACCCCAATATTCTTAAACAAAAACGCCTTTGAACCATTGAAATGTTCTCCCAAGGCAACTTGACAATTGCATACACCGATGGATCGTTAAACAAATTCCTCAATAAAGGATGTGCAGACATCCATTTTCTTCTTCCGGATTGGCGTAAGTACCAATTTAATCGGAATACAGGACTGATAGTTTCAAAGTTTACCAGCGAGCTCATAGCGATTAAGGAATCTGTCACGTTCTACTTCAATGACGTAAATTTCTCAGGCCTCACTGATGGACTAGTGATCTTTTCTGATTTTAAATCGGCCTTAGAATCAATTATAAAAGGAGACACTAACATCACTTCTGCGTGAGATTAATGTATGTACTGTTTGAGAGTCTGAATATTAGAGGAAAATCATGTTATCTTCAGTGGATCCCTGCTCACATCAACATCGAAGGGAATGAGTGTGCCGACTCACTGGCCAAGGAAGCCCGTGAAAACGATTATCCGTGTAACACCATCACGCTTGCAGATGCAAATGCAGCGGCCAAAAACTGACTTCTACCTCACACCTCTAAGAAGCCACTTGTCACCGACTTCAATTGCCTTAGAACTTTGACATCAGTTATAGCAAGACTTAGAACCAATCATTTTAGAGGGATGAAGATCCTCCTGGACAAGACCAGAACATACATTCGCTGTAGAAACTGCCCGGATGTCATGTTAACAACGAGACACATTTTCGAGTGCCTAGCATTCACTCCACATGTTTTGAAATTTGAATTTGTACCACTTGAGGGCAATCTAAGAGCTGTTTTCTACAGCCAAGAGGCTCCAAAGTTGGTAGCCGCAATCGTCCATACCTTTGGTGTCATCTGAAAATCCATGGACACGAAAACAACAACAACAATTCATGAATTTGCAAAATTTTTTTTTCTTTTTGACGGCTGTCAGATGGATAATTTTCGTGCTAAAAGTTTAGTATTTTAGTTATCTCGTAAAACATATCTTGGATAATAGTATTATAATGAATATATCTGTACTGATAAGTATAAAGGATTTAAGTCTTGATTTTTCTTGATTTTTCAGGAGACGAAAAATAAAGTTAAACTAACTAAAAACTAATGAGCAGAATCGATTAGGAAAAAGGGATTATGTTGGTTTATACGTTTTATACCATTCAGTGATTGTCCACCTTCATTTAATAAAGGGAAAAATTGAATTAAATATTTTATACCAAAGATTAATGCTAAATTTCTGACTTGAATCTTTTTTTACCAATGGATTTTCTCAAAGACTAAATGACATGGATTTAAATCCTTTATAACAATCGATAGAGAATTTTTTTCTGAGTCTGACTATGTACTTAACACAAAATCGACATTTTTGGACTTAAATCCTTTATACTTATCAGTACAGATATATGGTTAAAAACATTTTTTTCTTATATTGATGACAGAATCGTGTATAAAATAAATCACTAAAATGTGCTAGCAAAATTATCTGATTGGACATAAATAATAAGAATTCGGTACGTTGTATAGGTAAGTTGTTTGCATATTATCTATAATTTAAATTCATAGCTGCCAACAGCTAGATTATTATTCCGTAGGGCTGTTAGTACCCGCCCATTTCTTGCACCATTTTAGTTTTTGATTAATTGTCTCGAAATGTAATTGCGATTAAATAACAAGAAAAATACTCAAAAAAAAAAAAAAAAGGCGGTCGTAGCATTACTATGGGATATTACTTACTATGTTGGCAGCTATTCTAATGCATAAAATTAAATAAAAAATCTTCAAAAGTAGATTTTAAAAAATGTAGCAAAATTAAGGATTGTAAAAATGCATGATGGCTAACTTAAATAAAAAAATATATATATATGCATAAAATATATTTTTATTTCCTTTCTGGTTAGAGAAATTAATTTGATAATAATCGTTTGAACATTAAAATATTTTAACTCAGATCTCCTTTCTGTCCACAAAGGAAAATGATTGGAAATTCATGATTTTTGTGGTAATCACCTTATCTATTTTAAATTACCAGAACACATAATAAGGATTATCTAAATTTATTTCAGCTTTGTTAATTCTATCAATTTAAAAGGATTAGTTGAATACTTTGAATTACACACAGATTTAGAGGCTTGCGAAATCATACGATAACTGTAATAAAATTAATCTTGAACCTTTTAAAAATTCATTTTTATAAAATTTGCAGAGATTAAACACAGTAAAATTTAAATTTTAGACAAAAATGAAAATGTATAAAAAGAAAAATACAAGAAATATTCACATCAAAACTTGTTTTTATAATATTTGAAAGTTTTTAAAAGTGCATTAATATCGCTGATTTCAGATTTATGTCCATTATTAAATTGAAAAATATAATTGGGTAGAAATAAAAGTGTTTAACAAAGTTTTTCTTTTAATAAAAATCAAACATTTAAATAATTTTATAATTACTGTTATGATTAAAAAATTATATTTATTTATTTTAGGCGAAATTCCTATAAATTTATGACATGAATAAAAATCAAACATTTAAATAATTTTATAATTATTGTTAAAATACGTTTAAAAATTGTATTTATTTATTTTGGACGAAATTCCTATAAATTTATTGACATGAATAATACAAAATATATATTTTTTTGTTTATATTTTACACTTTGAAAATTTAGTACTGGCATGAAAATAGTTATAATATTTTAGGACCTTTAACAGAAAAAAAAAAAAAACAGTGAAATATTGTAATGTTTAAGCACAACGATAAGATAAATTTAATATAAATTTTCAGCTTGATATCTAAAAGAATGTCTATTATGTATTTGTTAAATTGTACTTCATATGATTTCTAATGAAACACTGTTTAGGAGAGTTTAATGTAGTTGTAAACGACGTTTTTAAATAATCATTGAGGTTTAGTGCCATGGATTAAAAAAAAAAAAAAAAAACAAGAAAAATAAATAATTTTTATCGGCAAAGTACTTTTATTACGTTTCTCTAGAAATTTATTCACAATTTTTTTATGCATTAAAAAATACTAGCATCGCCCAGTGGTCGAAACACGACCATTTTTTTTTTTTTTTTTTTTTTTTTTTTATTGCGGCAATTGTTTGCCGATATTCACTCTAACTGAATCAGCAGAGTTTTACTTAATATAACTATTTCTCTCTGTAGATGTTAGCCTTTCCTGAAATGAGAGAAAATCGCAACGTGAAAACACCTTGTTGTGTGATATAGCCCAGAAGCTAATAGGTACCATGTCAAACCAAGGCCCAACGAAGTATCAAATTCTGTTAAATTAATTCGATTGGTTCATAAAGTACAGTGTTTGAACAAAAAAAAAAAAAAGAGATTTTTCAAAAATGGTCGAATTGAGTTCGGGAAATTTCAAAACGTGTAACTTTATCGAAAACCGAAACTCTAAAACTTTTCTGAATCTTATATTTTCCACTTATATATGCAGAGGAAAAAATAATAAATCCACTTTTTAAAAAATAAAAATAAGTAGTCAATTTCACTTAATTAAATGCAAGGAAAGTAAATTCATCGAAAACCGGAAATCAAAAGTTTTTATGTATCTTCTACTTGCTTCTTCTACCCACAAAAGCTAGCAATAAAGACACTTTTTTAAAGAATAAGTAGCCAATTTCAGTTAATTGAAACGTAAAGAAAGCTCAAAACATGTGAATTCAGCAAAAAAAGGAAATCGGAATTTTTTCCGTATCGTCTACTTATACATGCAGCAGTTAGTAACAAATCCATTTTCCTTTTATTTAGTATATTAGTTCAATATTTATTGTTTAAATATCACCCTTTGAAATGAAATGTTTATGTTTACATTCGAAACTGGAAGTTAGCCATTTTTTTTTTCTGGAGTTTTATGATTTTAAATTATTTTTTTTCAATTTTACAGAAAAAATAACTCAATCAAACACATGTAGACAGTAACTTATATGAAACTATACCCAGATATCGGAATTAAAATCGGCAGATAATTTCCGTTATATTTTAATAATTTTTTACAAAAAATCCAATGGACTATTAACATAGAAAATCTTTTTCATGGCTCCATGGACAGACAGTGACGTCATCACTTCGCTTGCGTATACTGATGCTACATTATACAAATTACTGTGTCTCTATGGTTTTATTTGAGCTTTATGAAATTGCCAGATTTAACAACTTTCTACTTTTAGGTATTTTTTAATGTAAAGGAATACGTGTATAAAAGGGAAAAATGGGGGAAAATGCATAAAAAATAAATGTATTTTTAAATACCTTGTTTACATCGTAAGAAAGTAATATTTATATTCGCACCTTTCGGCTAACCATACCTTTCGAATGATACCATTTTCGACCCTCTACTCTTATAATTAATATGTTAAAAAGGGACTACAAATTTAATGCTTGCCTATTAATATATAGATTATACAATGATTTCAAGTATAATTAAATACAGTTTTACGTTAACAGCTTATCTTCTGGTTATTAATTTAATTATTGCGTAAAAAAAGGTAGAACAATATGATAAAACTACTCTATCTACCAATAAGTATTTGGGCACTTTCGAATTTAGAATTTTCTCAAATATCTAGAAAAAATTTAATAATCTGGATAATCTAGTGTGTCACTCACACGAGTTTCTCTTATACTGCATTTCAATACTCTAAAGACAAATTGCATATTAAGTCTTAAGAAAATATCGTAAGACAATAAAGTTAAATATACTGTTTAAATAATTTAAAACAGGTTTAAGACAGTTTTATTTGACATGTAATTATGTGTCAGAGGAGGCTATCGCCTCCCTCAACACCCCTGTAAATTATAGTGCACACACTTTTTTTTTTTTTTTTTTTTTTTTTAAGAAAAAATAAGCTGTTATTAATTTGCCTTCAAACATAAATAGAACCCTAATACGGACTTCAAAATACCAAATTTGACTTTCCTGCAGCATTTTGTTTTTAAGTTATGCTGATAACAGATATGCATACACATCGACCGCTAAAAATTAGACTTTCGTAATCAGGGCACCTCAAAACGTGATTTTATGCAAAAAAGAAGATTTGAAAATTAAAAAAAATACTTTGTTTACAGTATGCGTATGAAAAATTAGTTTTGCTTCCTGTTCCTTCCTCCTTTGCTAGCATTCTTATATGATACACAATTATAATCCAAAGTTTGGACTTTCTGCTATTATTTGTTTTTGAGATATGCTAATAACAGACAGGCACACACATACTCAGACAAACACCTACAAAGACACAGACACAGACCAACCGCTAAAAACATGATTTTGGGATTCAGGAGACCTCAAAAGGTGAAAATATAACAAAAAATCAATTTCGAAAATTATACCCAAAAATAATACTTTCTCTACCTTATGTTTATGAGAAACTAAAAAAGAAGAATACTAATGCATCGGATTAAATTAAATTGTTGGCATACTTGCACATTATCGAAAAGTTATTATAATTTTTTTTATTCTTCACTCTTTGTATATACACATAGCTGCCAACAATCACTATCTCTAATTAAGATTCGTATAAAAAATTATTAATATTGTTGCAAAATTGTAAATAATTGTGTTTATTTTTGTATAAATTCTTTTAAAGAGGCTTAGTAAGTTGATAAAGTGCTAATTTCGTGGATTTCTAGTCCTTTTAGCGTTGAAATAGCCTTATTTTTCCTTAAAAACGCATTAAAAAGCCCCAATAAGGCAGGTAATGGATTTGGCGCCAATTTGGCGAGTTTTCCCAACTTGGCGATTTTTTTGGTGACATTGGCGAGAAAATCCTTATAAGGGATATACCAAATATGGAAGCTCTAATCTCATTGGCTGATGAGATACGGAAATTTTCGGAACTTTCCACACTTTTCTACAGGGGTATATAAGGCTGTTTTCTTCGCCAAGGCTAGTTCAGTTCAGTTCTCAGCTAGCTTCGCTAATGCTTGCATTGTTTTGAGCCTCTTTGAAAGAGACTTGCTTTAAGTGTTATTGCTATACAGTTTGTACTGTGGAATTGCTATTGATAGCTGTTGTTTAAGCTGTGATAACTGGTTGAATTGAGGCTGATACTTGGTTTATAGACCTGTATTTTTCTGGAACTTTCTGTGAATAAATTACTGGATTTTTGTAAGTTTGGCCTTTCATTCTCGGACAACTAATGAACCCCCAAGTACACAACATTTCTGGTGTCAGGAGTGGGGTTGCCTGTGAATGGTGATAACTAGAGCTATGGAGCAAGAAATGAAGAAACTTTTAGAAAGCTTAGCTACCCAGATGAATGAAATGAAAGAAGGACAGATAGAGATGAAAGATAGCCTGAGTCAAGAGATGAAAGAAATGAAGGCAGCACAAGAGAAAATGGAAACATCGCAAAGAGAGATGAAAGATGGCTTGACTGAAGAAATGAAGGAAATGAAAGACAGTTTGGGTGAAGAAATTAAATCTAATCAAGAAGACATGAAGAAAGAATTATCATCAGTGAGAGACAACTTAGTAAACGTGAAAGAAGTGATAGAGTGTAAGTTATTAGATGTGGAAAACAGGATAGATGGAATAGAAGAAAATTTATAAAGATTGAAGAAAATTTTGACGAGAAAGCTTTGAAAATAGAAGAGAATTTTGAAAAGAAAGCTATGAAGATAGAAGAAAATGCTATGAAGGTTGAAGAGAGTGTTACGAGGATAGAACGGAGTTTCGAGGAGAAAGTTAAAGAAAATTTTAATGAGGAACTGAAAGGAAGGTTTTCAGAGATAGAAGGTAAATTGAAGAGAATAGAAGAAGATCTAGAAACCACCGGCTATACTCCAGCCCAGATGCTATTTGGAAGTGAACTTCGTCTCCCATGTGATCTCCTGTTTGGTTGTCCACCCGATGCGCCTTCATCGCCCGAGGAGTACATCCAAGATCTCCAGGCACGATTTGAGGACGTACAGAACTTTGCTCGGGAGCGGATTCACATTGCAACGGAGAAAATGAAGACAAGGTACGATCTAAAGGCTACACAACATGAGTTCCAGGAAGGAGAGATGGTCTGGTTGTGGAATCCTGTTCCACGCAAAGGATTCTCTCCCAAGTTACAGTGCAACTGGGACGGACCATACACAGTCTTAAAAAGGCTGAATGATGTAGTGGTGCGGATCACTAAAACACCTTCATCAAAACAGAAGGTGGTGCACTATAACAGGCTAGCCAAGTACCACAATTAACGGTAATACTAAAATTTAAAATGCAAATACTGGTAAAATTTGCGCAGAACCTATTGAAGACTAATCTTGTAAACGATTTATTTCCTGTATGTACACAAGTTTATACAAAAATCATGTTTTAAAAATCTGAAAAACGTATGTAAATTTTAGTACGTTGAATGTTATGTATGCATGTGAAAATATACTTAAACGAAATGCCGTCCAAAGACTTCAAAGGACTGAATTCCTTTTGTGTGTTACTACATGTAAAACGCAAGCATTATGTACACAAAACGGTAAACAGCTACTTCCTTGCAATGTAAATATATTAGTATCACAATGGATTTTTATTTCATTTTTTAACAGTAATTACGGATTTTAATTTTGGTTATAGTTTATTGTTAAACTCTATACTAGAAAACTATCAATAACGTCACTCTTAAAAATTTCTGGTAGACACAAACATCCCTGTTGTCATAAATTTATCAAATAATTTTTGTGAGTGCTATTACGATAGAGACATATAGACTAGACATACCTAACATATATAAAAAGTTTTTGTCTCAATTGTGAGGCCTCTCTCACATTAAAAAAGTTAAAGAACATTTTTCTTCCTAATTACTTTTATGCAAAATGACTTTATTCGTTATTCTAGTTTTAAACCTTTGCAGTTGGCGTACTTTCCCATTTTAAACAGTTAGCATTGCCTTTTTTGATTCCTCTAAAATGTTAACTCTTTACCGAAATATGTTTACGCATTTGTGAAAAAAAAAAACATGCAAAATATTATTTAATGATATCCAAGCAGTAAAAACTGCTATCATATTTATGCTTCTACGGTACTTAAAGGTATGAGTATAATTATTCAACATCATTTAATATTCTCTCTTTTTATTTAATCTCTATTTGCCAAATATGTATTGACCAAGGGTTGCGCTGCCCGGGGCGTGCAGTCCTTGGGAGGGGGGCAGTGTTGCAAAATTGTAAATAATTGTGTTTATTTTTGTATAAATTCTTTTAAAGAGGCTTAGTAAGTTGATAAAGTGCTAATTTCGTGAGTTTCTAGTCGTTTTAGCGTTGAAATAGCTTTATTTTTTCTTAAAAACGCATTAAAAAGCCCCAATAAGGCAGGTAATGGATTTGGCGCCAAATTTGGCGAGTTTTCCCCACCTTGGCGATTTTTTGGTGACATTGGCGAGAAAATCCTTATAAAGGATATACCAAATATGGAAGCTCTAATCTCATTGGCTGATGAGATACGGAAATTTTCGGAACTTTCCACACTTTTCTACCGGGGTATATAAGGCTGTTTCTTCGCCAAGGCTAGTTCAGTTCAGTTCTCAGCTAGCTTCGCTAATGCTTGCATTGTTTTGAGCCTCTTTGAAAGGGACTTGCTTTAAGTGTTATTGCTATACAGTTTGTACTGTGGATTTGCTATTGACAGCTGTTGTTTAAGCTGTGTTTACTGGTTGAATTGAAGCTGATACTTAGTTTATAGACCTTTATTTTTCTGGAACTTTCTGTGAATAAATTACTGGATTTTTGTAAGTTTGGCCTTTCATTCTCGGACAACTCACGAACCCCCAAGTACACAACATTTCCTAACAAATAATTTACGTAGTTCCAGAAGGATATATTCGGAAAACATAGCTGCCAAATATATCTTCTCTAGACAAAAGGCAGGCTGAAGGAAATTGCACACATGCAAGTGCGCAGTAGTTGTCAAGGGACAGCGAATTATAATACAGTATTAAATCAATGCCACACAGGAAAAAAAAGATACAGCGTAACCGATAGTTATTAAACTCATAAGAGCTAACTGTTCGTTACTATACTATTTTTTAAAAGAAATATCTGATACTTTTCTGTTACTTTATATCTTAAAATTTACTAGTATTAAATGGAATTCTAGATACGAAAGCGTAATATGAAGTAGGACTTCCTCTTGCGGCGATAAAATCAACAACCCTATGAAGTATAGTTTCAATTAGCGTGCTGGTAGTTTTCTGAACATTGGAAGCTATTTGCTCATAACCATTCTCCCTAGTTCGTCCTCTGATTGAGGATAGGACAGAGCAGACAAATGATGACTAATCATGTCCCACAGATTCATAATTGATGAGAGATCAAAAAATCTTAAAGGCCAGAGAGGCAGCAGTATAGTCCGAAAAGTTTGTCTACTAATGAGTGTAACGTGCGGTAATCCGTTGTCTTGGGAGAAAACACCATTTTTCTGCGGCTGAATGTATGGTTGTACAATCGGCTGCAGAACCTCATTAACATACAGATGACATCAGTGTAACTCTGATTGGGAAAAACCTGCTATCATGTGGGATAGCAGTCGAAACCATTATCCCACATTGATGAGCGGTATGGAGTTATGCAATAGTGTTTGTATTCCCTATATTCCTCCGACTCCAGACTTCCGACCAGCGACTGTATGAGACAAACAGAATCAATATTCGTCGCTTAAAACCACTTTGTGTTTTCTAGTCGTTCAATTGATTCGATTCCGACACAAATGCAATCTTTAATGTTAGTGAGTTTATGATAATCGCAGTCTTCGTAAAAGTCGATATGAATGCAAGTCAATTTTATTTAAACTTCTGTGAAACTGATCTGTTTGATATTGGATCATCCAAAGCTCCCTCTACATTTCGTAGAATGTCAAGAGTGGATCACTGGGCGGCCAAAACCGCATCTTTCGCCTGCGAAATCTGTATATATTGCTGTACGCCTAGGTAGACTTGGTCCTTCATGACGATTTTCTTTCCCTTCTTCGATCGTCTCAAAATCTCATGCACAATGGAATCATATATGTACGTTTCAGCTGCAATATGTCAGTAAGACCAACCAGCTGTACGTAAAGCCTTGGTTTTTAAGAACACAAAACGCGAACGTGAACGTATTCGGAGTAGGGATTTTCAATTTGCGCATGCGTCACAACGCTCTGCTCTGCGATTTCAACGTCAGCGCTGATATCAAGGAGACTCTGATTGGAGCGTCACGACGTCGGAAACGTTGACGTTGCTTCTTATGTTCTTAAAAACCAGGGCTTATCCCTGCAATATGACAAATCGCAAAATCATTCCGGTTACCAAAACTGTCTTCAGTGTTGTCGCCCATGCATGCCCTAAGCCATATGAACATTCTGGGAAGTAAAACTTCTACTAATTTTAACTTTCATAGGCCCCAGAGCGTAGAAATAGTTGGTCTAATCGCAGTTTCATCCCCTTTTATCTCGCCCTGTAATCACGTGAACGACTTGTGTGTCAGATCACATGCGTAATTTCTTAAGCTGGTTATTTCTCCAAATTTTCACACTTCTTCAACTGAATCTTTATGGTGTTACATTTTCTATGTCATAGGTAAGATAAGTAACATATAAAAATATTCTGAAGATTATCTCTTTTAAAATTGAATAGTATTTCTGTATAGGGTGCTGTTCCACTCAAACTCTCATTGAATATTTGCCTTCTATATCAAAATTCGTATAAACTACCGAAAATACAGATACAGTAGTTTTCATCGTGTATATCAGAACCTATTGAAGTTGTAAGTCTAATCTTGTAAACGATTTATTTCCTATATGTACACAACTTTATACAAAAATCATGTTTTAAAAATTTGAAAAACGTATGTAAATTTTAGTACGTTGAATGTTATGTATGCATGTGAAAATATACTTAAACGAAATGCCGTCCAAAGACTTTATAGGACTGAATTCTTTTTGCGTGTTCCTACATGTAAAACGCAAGTATTATGTACACAAAACGGTAAACAGCTACTTCTTTGCAATGTAAATATATTATTATCACAAGGGTGTTTACGTTCCGGGATTTTTATTTTATTTTCCAACAGTAATTACGAATTTTAATTTTGGTTATAGTTTATTGTTAAACTCTATACTAGAAAACTATCAATAACGTCACTCTTAAAAA
The DNA here is from genome assembly GCA_963930645.1 of Salticus scenicus. Classification (NCBI taxonomy): domain Eukaryota; kingdom Metazoa; phylum Arthropoda; class Arachnida; order Araneae; family Salticidae; genus Salticus; species Salticus scenicus. Next base: position 279,097,681 of record OZ005653.1, read on the forward strand.
ATTCTGGTAGCAAAATCCGGGGACAAAAACATCCCTGTTGTCATAAATTTATCAAATAATTTTTGTGAGTGCTATTACGATAGAGACATATAGACTAGACATACCTAACATATATAAAAAGGTTTTGTCTCAATTGTGAGGCCTCGTTCACATTAAAAAAATTAAAGAACATTTTTCTTCCTAATTACTTTTATGCAAAATGACTTTATTCATTATTCTAGTTTTAAACCTTTGCAGTCGGCGTACTTTCCCATTTTAAACAGTTAGCATTGCCTTTTTGGGTTCCTCTATAATGTTAACTCTTTAACGAAATATGTTTACGCATTTGTGGAAAAAAAAAAAAAAAAAAAAAAAAAAAAAAAAACATACAAAATCTTATTTAATAATATCCGAGCAGTAAATGCTGCTATCATATTTATGCTTCTACGGTACTTAAGGGTTTGAGTATAATTATTCAAAATCCTTTAATATTCTCTCTTTTTTTTATCTCTATTTGCCAAACATGTCATGGAAAAGGTTAATTGGTCTTTTTGTATTTTATATCATATATTGTTTGTATATATTATTTTATTTAAAAAAAAAAAAAATGTCATATATACAAAAAATAAAATAAAATAAATAAATAAATATTGGAAAAAACTATTACAGAATTTAAATGATTACTGCAAAAAAAAAATAATAACAGGATTCCTCTTTATGTAACAAAATAGCATCTAAGATGAGAACACGTATTCGAACCAGAATATATTAAAATAAAATATATAGATACAATTCTCAAAGTTTAGATAATATGTTTAAAGCAAACTTTTTAAATCTTGAACACAGCCAGTTGTTTAATTAAAAATAGATAAATAAATGAAATGTTTACAATGGCACTATTATCGAAATATCGCTTAAAAAAATTATTAATTTTGTTACATTGTAACTAATTAAGAAGATTACGAAAAAAAAAAAAAAAAGAAAGAAAAGAAAAGAAAAAGAATACAAAAAATATTGCAGATATAAATATTTTACAAGTAAATTTCAAACATAATTAATTTTAAAAATATCAAACTGAAGACATGTTTATTTATAAAAAGAAAATATATATTTAAATGGAAGAAAAACCTTTTTCATATGTTTCAAAATCTCTTCAGTGTGCAATGAAGCAAGCTTATCGTATTTGAAACTAAAGCAATTAATTTCAGAAGTTTTGAATTACATTTCATAAAAATCTTAGATAAAAGACTATTTGATCTGAAAAAATCTCTTCTATTTGTAGATTATTTACACTATCTAAAAATAAAGCAAATTGTTATGAAACCTCTTAGCTCGCTGCACATACTTATATATATTTTAATGTTGTAATAATATACGAATTCTTTTTTATATTTAACTACAACATATTTAGATTTACAACGATTTACAAGTATTTTAAACAAAATTTTAAATTAAAAATATTAATTTAATTTAAATGTTATTTAAAGATAATAACATGAAGTAATAATTTGGACTTAATAAAATGTCAACTATTATTGAAGATATTGAAGATAATTTTAGTAAACAATAGTTTTAATAAATTATTTGTACAGAGTGAATTTTTATTGCAAAATATAGAAGTTTTGTAATGGCCATAACATACTAGTTTTTAAATACAATTCTTAAAATATCACTTATTTAATTATCTTAAAAAAAGTAATTTTAATAATTTCTTAATAAATTCTGTACTTTTTTCTTCACTTTACAAAAAAATGGAAATATTGCAATCATTATTGAATAGTCATATGTTTTATCTCATATAAATAAAAAAAAATTAATCCTTTGAACGTTGAAATTTTCTATATGGGCATACTATAGTACTTAGTTGCGATATTTCTGTTTTGTTCACTACAAAAATTTTTATTATTGAGAACCTCGGATACCTCCAAGTATTTAATCGCTGTATAATGCCAATTGTAAAAGTTTCCAAGATAATTCAAAAGCAATAGGTGAAACAGATTTTAATGAATTATTAACATTTATTTTTTAAATAAGTTTTAGCATTTACTTTTTGCATAAAATCTGCTTGAGATTTCTATTTTGGTCTGTGTATGACCTCTTGTTTCAAAACAGGAAAATAAAAATTTATATTTTAGTTATGCGTAGATATGTATATATTTGTATTCTGTTTGTTTGTAAAAGCAAGTTCACATACATTATCTTGTTGCTGTAACCCTCTGAATTATTTAAAGGAAAAGAACTATTTTATGTGGTATTGTCTTCTATCTTCTGGAAACCCTGTAAATATTAACGGAACAAAATGTGTTTTTTGACAAATTTGTACAATAGCCAATACACATTATACTAATACACAGTTTTATACACGTATACACTACGAGTCTTATTGCATGCAAGCTACCCTAATTAAGCCTATTTCCGATTGATTGTATTGACGATTTCTACGATCTTACCAAAAGCATCTAGCTTATGATGTCAGTAATAATGTATTTTTAGTGTGTTTTTTAGTATGCATGTTTGCTATTTTATTTTATTTATTTATTTATTTATTATTATTATTATTGTTATTATTATTATTATTATTATTATTATTATTTACAGAGACACAAAGAGAAAATCTTTATAATTATAACCAAAGTTTTCACATTATTAAAATTGCGATAACGTCTAAATATCCTGGCTTACAAAACATGCAACATTCTTTAAATGAAATTTTCTTTAAACTATTAATTTTCTTAAAAAAAAAAAAAAAAAAAAAAAAAAAAAAAAAAGCGATCTTTTTTTTTTTTTTATACTTTAAAAATAGAACTTTAACACAATATTATCATAATTGATCACATTCATTATAATTTACGTATATGCAGATTTGTATAAAATGCTTTAAAGCTCAAACTCTTCTTTTTTTTTTTTTTTTTTTTTTTTTTTTTTAAGACTACCTTTAAATATAATTAGATAATAAATATACATGTCTCCTATACAAGTATGTTTTCTTTATGAGAATTATGATTTCACATAATATAACAGTAGTGATTTCTACAGAAGAACTAAATGTGTTAGTAACGGATTGCCTAGTATAAAGTTTAAATATTTATTCTACGATGTACAACATATTTATTAATATACTGTTTATTTAATTTATTATTAATTTTAACACTTGATCACGAAAATATACAATGCCATAACACATCCATTTTTTAATCTTTTACTATTTATTTATTTATTGCAATATTTAAATTTCTGAATTAGAATTAATCCTTTCAGTAAAAAGCAAAATATATAAACATAACATAAAAGAGTTATGTTTTATTAGATTATGTCACTTTTCTAACAATATCCTAGTATTAGGAGCAATTCCTGTACACATTTCCACTTCCATTTAACATATTGCCCTTCATTAAGTACAACGAAGTTTTTCGATTAAGGTTAATAACGTAAATGCTTCATTTATAGCATCTTTGCTTGATAGCATAGCGTTAATTTCTTTCTACGCTTTCTTCTAAAACAGTTAATGGTGCTTTCATTACGAAATACATTCTAGGGACGACACTAAGAATTATATACTTTTGATACTTTTATTTTTGTAAGAGTAATGCTTTTAGTGTTTCATTTATAGTAAATAAATTAATCATCTGATTCTATCACGTGAATAACTTGCGCAATGAATAGTCCTTAAAATAAATACATTAATTTAATTAAGCTAGTGATTATTAATAAATGTAATTACTATGTCAGTTTGCGCCTTCGATAAGCGAAGTTTAGTCTTTCACTTTTGAATATTTTATTATTAAGATGTAAATAATTATAAGATAAAAAAAAATTTATAAACCATGTTTTTGAATTTTCTGTTGAATCATATAAACGCTACTGAAGGCAGCCGGAACCCCAGCAATTGGATAAAAGTATTAAAAAAATTCCTTGCTATCGTCTTTTGAGCTATTATAAAAGTTTCAAATCGCTATCCAGCCGGGAAGTTAGTTAAAAGTTGATTGCAAGCTTTGTACTGGAAACGCTGCCGGAGGCAGCAGGGTCCCGAAGCAATTGGATAAAAATATTTTTAAAAAGCATTTTCACCATATTCTGAACTATTCCGAAAGTTTCAAATAAATTTTCTGTTGAATCATATGATCGCTGCCGAAGGCAGTAGGGACCTGAAACAGTTGACTAAAAGTATTAAAAAAATGTATTGCCACCGTGTTCTGAGCTATCCTGAAAGTTTCAAATATCTAGCTAGTCGGGAAGTTAGTGAAAAATCGATTGCAATCTTTGTACTGGAAACGCTGCCGAAGGCAGCAGGGTCCCGAAGCAATTGGATAAAAATATTTTTAAAAAGCATTTTCACCGTATTCTGAACTATTCCGAAAGTTTCAAATGTCTAGCTACTCGGGAAGTTAGTTAAATAAATTTTCTGTCGAATAATATAAGCGCTGCCGAAGGCAGTGGGACCTGAAATAGTTGACTAAAATTATTAGAAAAATGTATTGTCACCGTGTTATGAGCTGTTCTAAAAGTTTCAAATGTCCAGATAGTCGGAAAGTTAGTGAAAAACCGGTTGCAAGTTTAGTACTGATAACGCTGCCGAAGGCAGCAGGAACCCGAAAAAGTTGGCTAAAGGTATTAAAAAAATGCATTTTCACCGTGTTCTGAACTATTCTGAAAATTTCAAAAATCTAGCTAGTCGGGAAATTAGTTAAATAAATGTTCTGACGAATAATATAAGCGCTGCCGAAGGCAGCGGTACCTTAAATAGTTGACTAAAATTATTAGAAAAATGTATTGTCACCGTGTTGTGAGCTGTCCTGAAAGTTTCAAATGTCTAGCTAGTCGGAAAGTTAGTGAAAAATCGATTGCAATCATTGTACTGATAACGCTGCCGAAGGCAGCAGGAACCCGAAACAGTTGGCTAAAGGTATTTAAAAAATGCATTTTAACCGTATTCTGAACTATTCTGAAAGTTTCAAAAGTCTAGCTAGTCGGGAAGTTAGTTAAATAAATTTTCTGTCGAATCATATAAACGCTGCCGAAGGCAGCGGGACTTGAAATAGTTGACTAAAATTATTTGAAAAATGTATTATCACCGTGTTGTGAGCTGTCCTGAAAATTTCAAATATCTAGCTAGTCGGGAAGTTAGTTAAAAATCGATTGCAAGATTTGTCCCTGACAAACACACAAACACACAAACAAACAAACAAACAAACAAGAATCGAAGTTAATAAAAACATGGTAAAATAAAAGAGCTTTAATTTTATCCTCTGTTGTCTCAAATAGGCAATTTCCCTATACAAGAAAATATTACCCCCCCCCCCCCCTAAAAATAAATAAAATAAAAATAAATAAATAAATAAATAAATAATAACGATTTAACAATATATAGTAAAAAAAAAAAAAAAAAAAAAACACTGTACTGTAAAAAGCTTTCACCAGATAGACTATTTGAATTCATAATTGCTCTTAAACATTGTTGCAAAGTGTTAAAAATCCTTAACACAAACAGAAATGCAATTCCGAAAATGCGTTTTCCAATTGCAGCCCTTAACGTATCCCAATATTTTAGTGTAGCCATACAAAAATTAAAATACCACACTTTGTATAGAACATTTTTGTGTGCATATGAATAATAAATATAAATTTCATTATGATTTGTGAAAATAAAATCATTAAAATAGAAATGCTTCCCTTAGAAAATAATGCTTTAGGTTGTTTCTGTACATAAACTGGTGTTGGTATTTACCCCCATTTTATATAGGGGCCATTTAGTAGTACACCTCAATAACATACATCATTTAAAAAAAAAAAAATCTGAAAATATTTACGGAAGTTAAAGTTGCCCAGACTGAGAGATAGACAAATAGTCACTCAGTGAGACAAACTAATCATAATCGTTCTTAAAGTCGGCAGTCAAAATATTTTCCTTGATTTTTCCACCAATATATTTATATAATAATTGTTTATTTAATTAATCGCGCAAACCTACTACTAAAAATTTTGTAAGAAAAATACTGGTGGAAGAATCAGGAAAATAAATTGGACTGTGGAACCATGAAATAGAAACTAGAATTGTAGTAAATTTCAATTATTGCCCTTAATGCACATGGATATTTTCATGTAGCCCTGTAGATCTTAATACTATCATACTATGTTTTATAGGAAATATTTTATTTGTGCATATCAATATACGGTTTGTGCATAGCAAAGGTTTAAATTAATACATATACCTCTCATAGGTATACCTCTCCAATTCTTGTACATATATCAAACGTGTTATTTACTTTATTTTCAATAGATAACATCCCGTAATGAACTTAAAAAGTTCTACTTTAAGTCCACATTTACAACAATCAGATGTTCCGACAATAAACCCGTTAATAAAATTACACCACGCTGTTTATTTAGACGTTACGCATGGATCCCAAGCTGTACCACAAAAGATACCAGAAACTTAAAGGAAAAATATACCTGAGTACATGACCCATGAATACTACGAGATCCTTGCTTTTTAAAACAGACATTAGTATGAGTTCCAATACGAAAACATCCCCACTGAAACAGATCAGAACGCATGAAATTAGTGTTAAACTTATTTTAGAGGCTGCTATACTTACCAAAAAGCGAGAAAAGAAAACAAAACTTTTGTACACAGACATGTACAACTCAGGGTAATGTGATTAAATATAGCTTTAGAGACTTCTGATTGCTTTCCTTTAGACCTTAGCTAACACATAAGGCTTCCCATTACACTCGTATCTACTTCCTATAGATATGTATAACTCGAGGGACTATAACAGTTCACCTGAGAATATTGGTCATCCGATGTAGATGGAGTGGCTATAATAACTCTGGTCTACAGTGGTTCAGTAACAACGGTCGAATTATTAGTTTTATTATTAATTCCAATTTTTATTTATAAATCTGCAACTAAGAAAGTCCCTCCGCGTCACAGTTTTCTGTTAGAGTATCAGAAAATGGCAATTTTCACGATTTTTTATCATTTTCACAGTATCACAGGGTAACCCTTCCTGCTGGCAACCCAGAGTCCCGGCAACCATGTTTGGCGACCCTGTATCCGTACCTTATCTGTTTTTTTTTTTTTTCTGGTATTCTAGTTAACAGATTTCCTTTGTTAAGCAGTGTGATTGTGCTGTTTTATAATTAAAGTTTCATGTTCAAAATGGCACGTTTTCAGCGTAGAACTTGTAAAACCGTACCCTATAAGTTTTGCGGTATTTGTTGACCATCCATATTAAAATCACAAGGTAGACATTTCACAAGAAGTAAAAAAGTCTATTCTTTTTATTTTGGCTTTAAAATAACAAATAATAACAATTCAATCATTTAGTGTATTAGCCATGTTTTTATGTTCTACTTATTCTACAATATGTATATTATCTCCACACTAGCAGTATTTCATGCTAAATTAATAATATTGACAGTAATAATTCATGTCTTCTGAAGGTTTTTGTACATTGGTTCCAGAACAGATTAAATAATCATAACAAAAAAACTGTACGTGTTACAGATTTTTCACTATTATTTTTTTATTCTGCGCTACAAAATTAGTTGAAAATAGCTAATTTCATTTCTGTTACCTCCCCATCTTTTTTTCTTTTGTCGACTAGAGTAATCAGTCAACTGAAATCTGCTTGATCTACTAGCAACAGCAAATAATTATTTTTCCTTTGTTTTTCATGGTTAATATTGGAAAATTAAAATTAAAAGTACATTTATATTTCTTTATGTTTATCATATTATTTATCATATTTTATAACATTTTTAGCGACAATACACTGACATTGAAATGGAAAAATATTTAACAGAATGAAAAAGCTTAATTAAGCGACAGCATGAATTTCTTTAAAATTTTGAAAACTATTTAAACGTATGAAAATATTTGCCTAAATTAAATTTAGGAAAACTCAATAAGACATTACTTTGCCTTAAATAGCGTGGCTTCAGTCTCGAAGTTTAGCAGTAATATTTTATGGAAGCACCCATCCTAACAACAAATCTTCTACAAATGTCATCCTCAAAGTGTCTTATAGATGAAAAGGACATCTATGGACATCCTATGAACATCTTCAGGATGCATTGTGGACAAGTGTATTGTTATGGCAGTATCTTGTTCACAGCAGTATACACACATGCATGTGAATACTTCTTGCAGAAACACATCAGCATTCCACAAAAATAAACTTTCTTTGGATATTTGTAATATTGTTTTGGCTTGTTTTAATATAAAATAAGTAGCAACTCTTGCTGTAGAAACAAACTAGAACACATTAAATATTACTTGTTTATTCAAATTCTTTTCGTTAGCATGAGAAAAAAACCTATTCACCATCTTCTCTCAGAGCGAATAAATAGTCATTTTCTAAACCCCTAAAGCAAAAAGAGAAATTTCCGAGTTATACTTATAAGGTAAATAATTACACAAGTAGACAGAATGACCCAAAATTTTTAGATGGTTAAACGATATATTATATTATGAATCCTTTGTATTGCGAAAAAAATTTGCTTTTATTTCTAGAATTGTTTAATAAAATAGAATTACAGTTACCAACTTTCGCTTCCTATACGCATATATTTGTAGAGAATTTTAAATAAATGTGATCACGATAATATAGGAAAATGCTCTATAATTTTAATAGCGGTGTCTAGAACATGTTAGTCAAGGGAAAGTTAATTTATAAGGATAACATGGAACTATTTTTATTAGAGCCACGATTTGCATTTTAGATGTCAGTCGCGGATATATATCTGTATATATTTTTATTTATTTATTTATTTAATGTATCTTTAAAATATAACTAAAAAAATTATTTTAAGTTTTATTACATTATTTTGTATTAGTATAAATTCTAAAGTTTTCAGATAATTTTTCAGGTCATATACTCTATTAAAATAGGTCAGTGTGTTACTTCTTAAATACATATTTAAAAAGATCTATAAAAATCAATGTAACTGAAAAATGACCCAGATAGTAAACAGAAAGATCTCAATGGGATAACAATTTTAACATTTATTTGCTCCTTTGTTGTTGTTTTTATTGCATGCGTCGTTAATAACGTCACTTTGGTTAAGAGATTTTTTTATTTATTTTATTTTTATTTTATTCCTCTTATTAAAAATTATTATAATCCTTATGGATATAAAGTCAAAATCACATCAAAGCTTTCGATTCGTATGTTATTAAATACAGGACTGCTTTACGTTCTCTTTAAATATATTTTTAACTAATATATATGCGTGTTGGTCCTTGTTGAATTTCATATACTTCTAAAGGGGACTGTTTGACCTTTATGAATATTTTGAATGTGTGTAACACTGAATTTACATCCCAACATTTATTCATTAAATTTGGCAGAAGTAATTAAATATATGGTCGAAAAAAAATATAGATATATAAAAAAACTGGTGGGGAATAGTTGGTATTTAACTGCTTTTCATTAATTAAAATGTTTTATGTGCATATAAGTTTGAAAAGGTAAAAGTTTTGTTATTATTGGAATGTTTTCAAATATGTGTATTTGGGAATTTTAGAACATGTTTTGGGGGGAAAGTGGAGGTTTGAATATAGTTTAAAATCACAAGGTTCTTTTCTTTTCTTTTCTTTCTTTTTTTTTTTTTTTTAGCATATATATATATATATATATATATATATATATTACAGGTAAACAAATGTTGAAGCCCATCAAAAATTAAATGCAGTAAAATTTGTATTTTATATAAAAACTTTCTTGAAGAGATTTGTTTTAGAGGCTGTTATTGTTATGTTTTACACTTTAAAAAAGAATATTAAAAATACATTATTAAGACTATTTATTTTAACTATAACTTACTTATTTATAGATTAGTGTAAAATAATTAAAAACTCTAATATTTAATTTTTAAAACGTGTTTTATTTAGAAAAAACTGCATTTATAATTAGACAAAGAATACGTATAATTTTTATATAAATGTTTTATTACTGATCCAAATAGCTTTACACAAAGAATAAGTGGACTAATTTTCAATAAGAAATAATATTGTCAAATAATAATAATTAAATAACGCGGGATTAAACTATTTATTGTAATACATACATACATATATATATATATATATATATATATATATATATATATAATTATTATTATTTTGTTGTTGTTGTTATACTTTTTGAAAATATTTAACTTAATAAAAGAAACCTTTTTTTTTTCCTTATGTTCATAAGCATTAAATATATAAATATAAATATAAATATTCGGTAAAAACGTACGTTAAAAATATCTCTAACACTATTCTTATCAGATTATACTACTTTTCTAGCAATTTACTAGCATTAGAAGCAATACTTTTACACACTTCTACTTTCATTTAATGTATTGTCTTTCATTAAGCCCAAGAAAGATTTTAGATTAACGCTAATAGTATAAATGTGTCTTTAATAGCGTCTTTACTTAATGTAATAGAACTCATTTCTTTCTATGAATTTTTCTTATACATTTAATTCTGCAACTGTCATTCTTGGAGAAAGACTAAAGATTATAGTATTAGTATCTCTATTTTTTAAGAATAGTGCTTTTTATGTGTAATTTATAGTAATTCAAATGAACAAGTGATACGCTCTGCGAAAAACGAGAAAATGCTTAAAAAAAAAAAAGGTTGAACTTTTCGTTAATAGGTAACTCTGCTCCAATATCTAAAGTTATTTTATTCATTTATTAATTTTTTTTTTCAAAAAAACTGCAAAAAATGCCTTAGATATTGCCACAGCGCCACCTATTGACAATTTTTTTTTTTTTTTTTTTTTTTTTTTTTCGATTTTGCAGAGCACAGCGTCATCTATTTTTTTCATCAATAAGTGTCGCTACGCTCTATAAAATTGAATATATATATATATATATATATATATATGTTTAAATTTTTCGATAACAGGTGGTTCTCTTTCAATATCTAAAGCTTTTTTTTGTTGTTGTTTTGTTTTGTGTGTGTGTGTGTAAAACAAATTATATATTGTATATTTCGTCTGGATTAACCGAAATTGATAGAATGAAACTGCAAAAAGGAACATCTGTGAAAAAAATTTTCCCTTATTTTAATTCTTGCAAAAAATCTGCAAAATAGTTTTAGGTATTGGCGCAGGGTCACTTATAAACGAAAATTTTAACTCTTTTTTTTCCGATTTGGCAGAGCGTAGAGTCACCCATTTACAAAAATATTTAGGAGGGAATGGGCTCTAATAAAGTCGAAAAAAAAAGTTATAATTTTCGTCAATACGTGGCGCTTTTTTTTTTAACAAAATAAATTTTGTGTGTTTCTTCTTGATTATCCGAAATTGATAGAATAAATCATGAAAAATTACCTTAGACATTGAAGCTGCGCCACTTATTGATGAAAATTTAAACTATTTTTCTTTTTCGATTTTCGCAGAGTACATCACTTGTACTACTTTCTAGGGAAATTTTGTTTCGTTTGGAGCCATAGATCCGGCTCTAGAGCCTTCTGAACAGAAGAACTTTAATAATTATGACAACCCTATATTTGATATCCATTGACGTCCTGATAAGCCAGTTTTAAGTATTTTTGTTTTAAGGGGTTACAGAGTTTCGAAGGCTAAAAGAAAGCACATGTTCTCCATTTTATTTTTAATATAATTATTACAATTTTTTTATTCAATATTTTGAGTGTATAAAAAAGCAATATTTAAAAAATATTCAATAAAATTTTCATTATAAAATTGGAAAATTCAGCCGATGGCGTTCTGGTTTCCGGAAACCCATTCAGAAAAGTGATGGAACTGATTTCGCGTAAACTAATGCACCAATCTTAGTGGGATTTTACACAATACTGCAAAATAGTTCTTTAATGAAGGATTTATTTTTATTTTACGTTACAAATAATGTTACAAGTCTGTACATGGGATAAAATAGACCAAAAGTTGTACCTTATCATACAAAACTCTACTAAGAAATTGTAATTTCATTTATTCTTTAACCCTTCGTTTATACACTAGTTAATTCTGTTTTGAAGAAGTGCACAGAAAACAGAATAAGATCAGTGCATTAATTTTTTTTTTTTAGAAATTGTTTCCATCGTTTCTGTAAAACGTGTCTGGAAACCAAGACCCACATATTGATTTTTCTAAACTTTTTAATGAAAATTTTGCAAAATGCTATTTAAATAGTATTGTTTTATAAGCTCAAAATTTTAAATAAAATTTTTTATTCAACATTCAGAGAGTAAGTTTACTCTGCGACCTGAAATGGAAAAGATGGTTAGGGTAAAGAGTTTACAGAGCCAAAATACAGGTTGTAGGCAAGCAATAGCCACGGCCATGGTGGAAAATTTAAGATATATACAGATAGAAACAATGTAAAGGATAAATTTTTATATTAAAACGAAATTGTTTAATGTACATGGATAAATTGGAGAGGCAGTAATAGACCAATTGGAGTTGAAATTATTGAGCTTAGGAAAGATAAAGTTAGAAATAAACCCTTACACACGGAGGGTCAATTTTCTTGGAAGTTAATTTAGACCAACTAGAACAGTGCGACGTAGTGAAATTCTTATTAACAATAACTGTGGTAGGAATTTTTAATCTGGTTCACTGAGAAAAAAAAATATATACCGCTTTCATCTAGAACGAATACGTGGTGCTTTTCTAAATCTGTAAACTAGAAATATAGATTTCCAAACTATGAGCATAAAGCACGCCAATACACTGAGAAAAAATTCTATAACTGAATGAATCATCATGACTGATATTCATCATTCTATAACTGAATGAATGAACATCTAGAATCTGAATTGTGGCTCTAGAAAAAATAGTTACATGTCATCCTTATAAATTTCTTATAAATAAAATTCTATCTTCCTTCAAAAGCGAATTCTAGAGACCTCTATTAAAATTCTTGGGAGTATGCCTATACTATCGAGGACAAACCTATTTGAAAATATCTCCAAATAAATGAGAATACAAGAGGCGGGTTTCAGCAGCTATAATCTTGGTTTATGACCCAATTCTAGAAAATTAAGCGAGAATTTCTCGTAATACAAAAGATTCAGAATATTGTTTCACCATCTAGAAAAGTGTAAACTAGAAATTCTCGACCATTTCATCTATTCAGTTTATTGGCGTGCCTTATGCGCATAGTTCGGAAATCTATATTTCTAGTTTAAGGATTTAGAAAATGACCATTTATTAATTCTAGATGAATGTGGTATATATTTTTTTCTCAGTGTACACATTATGGTAATACTACTATGCAATAGGTGACAGTTTATAAGAAGATACACAAACTGGACATTGAATTAGAAACCTGTAAGATTTTTTACAAAGGCTCGCTGGCGGCAAATCTATGAAAAACCTGTTACAAACCTTTGCGAATGTTCTGCTTGTATGGACGTGGTCCCCTGGTGTTACTTAAGGATAATCAAAAAGCCATGCAGTAACTGAACATATTAAATGCATCCCTCAATGTTACACATTTACTCCGAAGTTAACGGATACTTTGTGCTCGATAATGCAACCATACATCGTGGCAAAATCGTTTGAGATTGGTTCAGTGAACATCAATCTAACTTCTAAATATTTCACTAGATGCCGCAAAACCCGTAACTTAATCCAATAGAAAGTGTTTGGGACATGTTGGAAAGGAGTGTCCGTCAGCAATCTCCTCTTTCATACAATTTACAGAATCATAAAATCTGCGTAGCCAATATATGGTAAACTCTGGATATAAATGCACCTCAGAAGCTTGTAGAATCCCTGCCCACACGAATACTGGCTGTTATTTATGCAAAGGGAGGTCCAACGTGCAAAAGAAGGTCCAATAAAATAACGTCTTTACTTGATGTAATAGCATTAATATTTTTATCTAATTTCTGATACATTTAAGCCTGCTTTTATTATGAAAATCTTTCTAGATATAGGATCAAAGATTGTGAAAACGTTATACTCTTATTTTATAAAAATGAAGATTTTAGTATTATATTTTAGTGCACGAATTAATCATTGGATTATATCAGGTATAATTATATGCAGAGAATTAATCTGTGAAATATATAAAATAAATAGTATAATTAAAGATTAAAGTAAATTTAATTTATATATCGATGGGCAGCTCGGATAAACAAAATTTTATTGTTTGCTTTTAAATGTGTTATTATTCATATGTAAAAAAATAAAAATTAAATATTTATTGTTTTGTTGTTGGCACTGGTATAGATAATTTTGTTGCAACATCAAGATAGTGTCTCGCCACTAAAAAGAACTCGTTATAGCAATACGCTGTAAAATAATCTTTATATTATTTGAGAAATTAAATGTACTTTTTCGGTAAGAGATAACAGAAATACGCTATCATCTAACCTTATACATTAAAAATTTTTACAATATAGCGTGAAGAAGTAAAAAAAAAAAAAAAAAAATACGATTACAAAAGTTATGATGTACGGTTCTATGGGACAATATACAAAAACATCAAGATAGAGTATCTAGGATTCCCGAAAACTAAAAAAAAAAAATTGATTTATGTATCTAACTCAAATAAAGTACGAGACTTATACTTTGCTCAAACTTTAGCTTTAATATATAAGTACCAGTAACAAAAGACGTCCAATGGATCGAGAATTGCCAGCTTTGTAGTTTAAAATTAGTTTCACGACTGTAAATTTTACCAAAGAGAAGGATATGTAATTATTTCACACAAAAATGCTCAGTTTAGAGCCTTAGAGGACGTACGTTAGTTTTAAAAGCTGTTGACTGTTGCAGGAAATAGAAGATATTTTTCTGGTCACTTGTTGCGGGGAAAAGATCGTCATAAATAACCAGAATGTCGATCTAAAATGTTCTTGAACAATCGAGCCTCAACGAGACAGATTATATACTTAACTGCAAAGATGATGTCGGAAAACTCTCCTGGATACAAGGAGAACACTTGATTTTTTTTTCTCACTCTTGCCCTATTTTGTATGTATTTTCATCTGCACTTATATCCTGCGGGGAGAACAATCTGCGAGAGCAGGATCTTGGTGTGATGTTATACGAATAACGTAAATCAAATATAAACGTTTTCAAATATAAGTTAAGGAAAACATATTTATTTTACTAAACTTCTATTTCGCATATTTCATAGCTTTACTTTTGCTTAGTAATGCGAACTTTAAAAAAGAAATTATTTTTCACCAATATAAAAATATTAATGGAGTATTTCATTTTTAAGTTATTTTAAATAATTATTGATTTTTAGGACTGAGGGCCTATTAGTCTTAATCTGGGATTTGTGCGTTGTCGTTTTCGATTGTTGGACATTTGTCAAAATCATTTTTCGATAGTTGGACATTTAACGAAATCTAAAATTTATCGAAAATAAAATTGAATAATTTGAAAGCGATGTTATAATTGGGAAGAAAAAAAAACTAATAGTCCTCCGTCCTAAGCAAAATTCTGCTTTTGCAAGAATTTCATCAAAATCTTTTTATTATTATTATTATTATTATTATTATTGAAGGAAAAAGAAAAGAAAATTAATAATAATCAGTATCGTTACAAGCGATATCGAAAAAGTTTTTTTAAATAATTTTGAATTAGGAAATAAAAAGTGCGCGTGAAATAATATGAAATAAAAATAAGTAAAAAAATGAATTTAATGTTTTTGTTTTTGTTTTTCGGGGGCTGCTCATGCATATAAAAAATGTGTATTAAAACGAGTCGAAGAAGGAAGCGAAATAAGTATTGAGTTATATTACGATAAATATGATGTATAATATGATATGATATATTAGACCTATCGTCCAGGCATTTTCGTTGAAAGAAATAGTTTGTTCGTTCGGTGCAACTTGCACATTAGTCCCGTGAGGTACAAATTTCACATTAGTCCCTTGAGGTACAACTTTCACTTTGGTCCCGTCAGGTACAACTTGCACATTAGTCCCCTTTAATTTCCTTTTTTTTTTTTTTTTTTTTAATATAGCAAAAATTTAGTTTTGGAAATTCAACAATATTTTCTCTTACACATAAAGTAAAAAGAAGTAAAAATGGCAAAAATATTATTTATTAAAAGGCACGTTGCTTTTTATATTATCTTTCAAATTTTAATGGCAACTGTTTTTCATTGTTTTTCTTTTTACTTTATGGACATCCATAGCAAAAATACTTGTCAAATATAACCGACATAATTATATATGCTTGGAAGAAGTAAGAAACAAATAATATATAAATGGTATCGGAAAAATAAACTTTTTCTTGAATAGGGCTAAATTCTCATACATTTTGTATGCATTTCTGATGTATTTTATTATGAAACTTAAAGTAAAATGTTCTTATTCAGAAATAGCGGTATTTTAAAAAACAAATAAAATGTGCTTAAAGAAAGTTTAATTATTTCTTAAACGAAGTTCATTATTTAAAATATTTAAAATAAATTGTATCTGTCATATATTACAAAAAAAAAGTAAAATATGTAATTTTTTAACATAAATGAAATTACGACATTTTTTTAGGCGGTTTACTAACATATGTACAGATAGATTATAGGGATTCTATAAAGAATTATGTTTTAGATGATGGAAATAAAATACATTTTTGGAAATTAAACTAAGTATGTCTTCAGTTTAGAAATTTTATTGATAAGCTCATCAACCGTGAAAATTCATTTTATGTAGTTTGGACTGTAAGTTTTTTTTTTTTTTTTTTTTTTTTTTTTTTTTTTTTAGCAACAATGTGAAAAATTCCAGAGCCGGGAATCCAATCCGGTCCCTCCGCTGATTTCATGATCTATGGACTAATGCCACGTTTAATATTCTCACATGCTACGCTTATGTATGCAGATATGGTGACCTTGCCAATGGTTATTATATGAGAAATACCGAGCTGGTTATCAGCCAGAATGGCTCAGTGGAAGAGCATCTGCATGTTAAGCGGAGGGCACGGGTTCGATTCTCGGCTCTGGCATTTTTCACATTGTTGGTATAAAAATCTACCTTACACTCCAAACTACTTAAAATAAATATGCTTATTAAATAAATTCTTTTCTGACTGGTGTAAGATAAGATACAATAAACTGCCATATGGTATTCTGTAGGAAAGATAAAATGTAATAAAATTAACGAAATTTAAAATGTCCTAAACATATTTAGCCTAGGAAAGACTCAACCTTTTTTCTCTTTATATATTGCTATGGAAATTAGATTTTAGCAAAAAATAAGTAGGTTTTTATATTATTATTCTGACCATTTTTTTTAGTATTATTATGTTTCTGCAAATTTCTTCTGCATAAATTAAATATATATACTACACCTCTTATTTCTATAAGAAGTGGATGCACATAATAATGATGTATAAAATTCAAATGCGTATAAGCTCGAATGTATATATAAAACTGTTTTGAAAGGAAAATCAGATACATCATCTAGTTTTTTCAATAAGCTCTTTACCTCTCTAGCATATATATGATGTTTTATTATTATTATTATTAGAGACTTAAAAGAATGGAACTAAATTTCTGGTCCATTAATACAGATAAATGCCATTATGTTTTAGTGAAATTAAAATATGTTCCAAGAATAAATATTCAAAAAGTAAATATTAAAACATAAAAAAAAAAAAAAAAAAAAAGCAATAAAGACCATTTACTCAAAAAAAGATAAATAACTAAATAATAATATACAAAACAATAGTGCCAAATTATGTATAAAAATACTAATAATATAAAATGCACGTCATCCCATGTTGTTTAAACTTGATAAATTATTACATTTGCATCTTTACAGAAATGAAGTTATAACTTTTCTTTTTTCGTTGCATCTTTGACTTAGGAACAATTAATTTATTTAACTGCTTAAATGAAAACATATAATGGGAATGAATTTATCACATGAATAAAAATAAATTCTGTGTAATGATTAAAATTTATTTTTACTTTTATTTTTCATCTTCTTAGATTATTTATTTATTTATTTATTTATTATTATTATTATTTTAAATATAGTATTTTACAACATTTTATGAAAAAAAAATTAGTTCAACATTTTATTAAAAAAAATAATTATTATTATTACCAAATAATTTTATATAATTATAATATGATGCTGTTTTAAATAAATTTTGTTAAATATAAAAATTAAAACTATTAAACGTTTTTTAAACACTTATAGGCAGAACTTTTATTTTTCTTTCTGTCATAGAATTTAGATAACAGACATCTACTGCTCATATTGCTTGTCTATTCTTTACCATTATTTACTTATGTGGTACAGAAAGTACTATTTTTGTGTAAAGTTTTTGAAGCTGATAATTTTCCATATGTATACAGGAGGGTTACTGAATATAAAAATCAGGTTTGTAGCTTTTGGTGTGTATGTGTGTCTGTGAGTCGGTGTCTCCTTTTAAAAGTATTCAAAAACAAATATATCTAGGTTGACGAAACTCGGTATTTTAAAATCAGTATTAAAAAGTGATGTCACTTGAATCATTTTCTTAGAAAAATGGCTCATGTATTGGGACATACAAAATTATTCAAATACATTAAGTCAGGAGGGTTACTGAATATAAAAATCAGGTTTGTAGCTTTTGGTGTGTATGTGTGTCTGTGAGTCGGTGTCTCCTTTTAAAAGTATTCAAAAACAAATATATCTAGGTTGACGAAACTCGGCATTTTAAAATCAGTATTAAAAAGTGATGTCACTTGAATCATTTTCTTAGAAAAATTGCTCATGTATTGGGACATACAAAATTATTCAAATACATTAAGTCTATGGGTGAATGTTTTGGTAGGAACACTTTAATACATTTAGACAAAAATAAAAAATAAAATTGGCATACTTTCTTTATAATGCCTATTTTACACTAATGCCTATTTTACATAACATGGTGTTTAAAAATAAATATCCTTCGTTTACAGAGAAAGCAAAAGAACTGCTATATATTAGTGAAATTTTTGAAAATAGTTTGAAGTTCATAACCAAATGTCTCTCTCTTTTTCTTTTTTTTTTTCTATTTTGTATATGTTGTTCTAAATTAAATTATATAATTAATTTAAAATGTAAGATAAGTATAATCGTACACAAAATTAGAATTCAAGGGGGAGTTTCACCAGCAGTTCTCTGAAAAATTTGCAAACAATTATAAATTTTATTAAAGAAAATAAATATTTTATAGAAATAAATATTTTATTTATGTAGCAACAAAAAAGTAATGTTCCACGCGAGTTTTTCAAATCAGAAAATATTTTATTTTGTTTAAATGTTATTATTTTTTAGACATAATTTTCATAAAACGCTTAAATATTGTTATTTAACAGTTTATTTTTTTATTTATTTTATAAACATTCTAGTTTCTTTATTTTATTTTATTTTATTTATCTCCTTTTATATTATATTTTATATTTTTTTTACATTTAAAAACAGACTTATTTCAGTTATTTACAAATAATAATACTAATAATAAACAAGTCTTTAAATTTACATAATCAACATTTTCTTATAGCCAATATTATAAATTGTTAAAAATAAAATGAAATCTATATTTACTTCAAGCAACGATTAAAAATTACTTCTTTAAACTATAATTGGACAACGGCAAACATTGTTTCAAGATTAAATAGAATTTTCAATTGTGTTTTCAAATAAAAATGAAAGTTATATAAAACTACTTTAAAATAAATCTAAATTAACATTGAGGCAAATGATGCGCGGTTAAGTTTCATTCAAATGGAGTACCAATTCATAGTGCTTAACCCTCCTTGTATATTTGATAAATGTAGCATCATTTCTAAGTTATCTTCTCATAGGATTATACAGAAATTCCTACATATTTCATTTGCTAACAATTCGTGTTAAGTAATAGTTCAAATATTTGCTAATTAACAAAATATAACACTAAGCATATGGTATTGAAGCAACGGTTTGAATAATTTTCTGTGTTTCTTAATATTTAGAAGTATGCTTAGTTGTATAAAATTTTAATATGCAGATTGTGCCAATTAAGAAAAAATAACTCGGAGTCATTAAATGAATACGAACATTCTTTTTATTGATTTTTTTTTTTTTTTTAATCATTTTACAGAGTATTTAAAAAATTGCAAAACTGCAAATATTTCAGAGATGATGATAAAAAAATGAGTTTTTAAATTTTGATCATGGTTTTATTAACTCTTTGTTTACGAAATTCAGATACGTATTCTCCGACCACATTTCATGAAACCGTGGAAGCATCTGCGCAAGTGCTAACTCAACGAGTCTAATGCTAAAATAGGGGTGACAGTCATCTTATTTCAGAAAATGAGCAATAACAGAGCGCGGAACTACTGGATGTTTTACAAATTTCAAACTGTCGGTCAAGCTGGCATCTCTCCAACATTTTGGATGCGTCCTCACTGCTAGTTTTAAGGTATGTGGCTGCACTGTAAGCGCAACTTTTAAAGCTATAACCAATAAAAAGTACACTAAACTCATCAGCAGGGTTTAGAAAATCAAAGATGCTACAAGATGATTTTGTAGCCGTATTCACCATTAACTAGGGAGAAAGTTTTTCGCGTTGAACTGTTGGTTCAACGCGAAAAACTAACAAACGTCTAAATGCAAGATACAATTTTCCAGCAAAATGTCCCCCCGGGTTCTGCAATCTAGGGAGAATAAGGAGTTTGTAATATTGTGTAATTCATTGATTCTCAGTTTTTTAGCTGAGGTAACAGATTTTGGCTAGATGGCAGAGGCAGAATGCCGAAATTTGCTGTAAAGTTGCCCTCTGTCTCCAGATGCTTTTCAAGTTTACGCGTTCAAAGTCGAGAGCCTGCAAGGAGAGAAGCATTATTAGCAAATCAGTTTCTGATTGGTCCAAATTTTTTTTTCAACTATCATCCACATTTAAAAATGTTTTTAATGGCTTTAAAACATAGTGCTCAAAACTATAGCTAAAATAAAAGATTATTGCTGAAAAACTACGATTTCTATAATTTTTTTGTCGTTAATATTCAAATGAGAATTGTTTGAGTTTATTTTAGCAAAATTGGGTTTGGTAAAAGAAATGTCTGCTATGTGCATACGCCGTAGCGTAATTTCATCATTTGTCACCTCTGTCCCTAGCGGTTTTCTAGTTTTTTAACCAAGCGTCGAAGTTAATGGTAAATATGGCCGTAAGGTTTCCTGCCTGGCGTTTTTACTTTAAACAACTGTTTTTTTTTTTTTTTTAATAATAAATTAAATTTTATTTTTTATATCTATAAATGTATACAATAGTAAATTAGAGTAAACGCGCACCATATATACCTTGGCATCCCAGTCTTTAATCGCAGTAGAAATCTCTGTCATGTACAGCCCTCCTCCCCCCCCCTCACACACACACATACACAGCACAATGAACACCGATGAATGAAATTTTCACTCTCAAAATACCATTCTGTGAAGGAGAAATGACTTGTGCCATTTACGTTTCTGTCGCAGGTAGCAGCACTTTGCTAGTCGGACCAAAATAAAGTTTTATCGAATGGTAATATTTTTCAACTATCCGTAGGAGTCAGATGATATTAAATAATGGATATGAAATTTTGAGAAATTAATAATAAGCCTGTCTCTAGCGGCGTTTGTAATTATTTTTTTTTTTTTAAGTTTTTAAATAAACGTTCCGGAGGCGGGGACTAGCATAGCTAGAATCGCTCGACACCACTCTTGGAGTGGTGAGCGGCCCCTTCTCCCTAATAATCCCTGTTAATGCAATAATAATAGTGAATAAATAAAAATAGAGACCCGCTAATGGTCAAAACTCCCTAGTTCATTAATACAATGCACCAATGTTTCTTTTAAAGCAGCTATATATTTGTTATATGTATCTAAGATTAGTAAATGTAGAGTTAAAAAAATAATATTAAAGCTTTTTGTATTTTCTATCCTTATGCTTTCTCTTATTAGAGATGTATGTTTGTTTGAAAGCGATGATTTTGTAGAAATATTAAATTATCTATGAACTCTACTTTAAGATTGAAATAGGTAACACATTATTTTCTGCAAGGAAGTTAATTAAGACATCAATTTTTTTATTTAAATTAGATTCAGATTTTCTTTATTATTATAATTATTGTGTTATTTCATAAAAGAAATTATAAACAATTGCATATATGTATTTTTAAAAAAGTATCTTTACCTAGATTAAAAAAATACAATTCAAATTTTTTTCAATTACTATAATAGCAATTACACCAGATTTTTGAAATGCATGACTCTAATTTTCAACGAATTTTATTAAATGGCGAAATACATATTTTCTTCTAATGAACACGCTTATAACTTGGGCAAAAAATATTTTGATAGGATTATATGTTAAAATGGATTTTTCTTAATATAGACGGTTAAAAATATTTAAGTTTATTTTAATGAAACTTTTTTAAAAGAAAAAAAAAACCTCTGCATTGGTTTATGTAGATAATATCGAAAGAAGTTGATATTATTCAGTTTTTAATAAACTATTATGTAAAAAAATAGCATAGAATTTCTGAAATAATAAATATTTTAAAACTAAAAAATAAAAATGTACAAGAAAATATAGGTTAATATCAGAGAAGCCTGAATTTTATATGATATCATAATACTGAAAACAGATATGAAGCTTTCCTTTTTTAGTACAGTATGGAAAAAGGGTTATAATAATGGAGCAACGTGGAATAAATTTAAGAAAATTTAACCAGAAAATGAATTTTACTTTATAAAAACCTGTGAATATAAATTTTGATGGTATTATAAACATTCTAGCATATCACTTTGCAGGTTAATACAGAAATCTGTAACATTTTCTTGGAATTTTTGCATTATAACTTTTGACATTAAATCTAAAATACTTCTAAAACTTTTTATGAGAAGTATACATTACAAAAAAGTTTATAAATATTATGTAGAATCAATATCCTTTAAATTAATAAATATATTAATAAATAAATAAATGAAACTTTTTTTTCAATTTAAATACATTCGTTTTCGTCAAATTTCTTAAAGTATAGTGTAACCACGTATTTTGCGCTTAGCACTGAGGACGATTCCAAATGCTTGGAGGGATGCCCAATTTTAAATGGTCCAAACACATTTGCTCACGAAATAAGAATCCCATTCAAACATTTGAATTGAGATGGGTGGCCTAATAAGAATTTCTGTTTTTTTTTTTTTTTTTTTCAATTTACACATTTTTTGTGATTATGCTAATATATTTGGTGAACCTTTATCCAAACATTCTCTTATATACGCAAGGATGAAGTTACAAATGTATCACGACCGTCGTTAATGGAAATGTCTATATGGTTTTCGCTGGTCAACATTTATTTATTTAAAGGGGAAAAAAATAGGTAATATTTTTCCAACTTATACAATTGCATCACAGAAAGTAACTTTCTTAAAATTCTACTTGTACAATTTTGTAAAAGTATCGCAAGTTCACTCTAATTAATGATGCTTTTACAAAATTGTCTCTTATCTAATAATTAATACCGTTGTGCGTGAAATTAAAAAGACTACTAACCGTGACTATCTTCTAGAAATGATACATTTATTTATGAGCTAAATATCTGACGCTTAAGGAGCTTTATAGGAAAGGAAAACATTTTTAATGGTATTACGAATAATTTACTACATTAAAACGTTTTGGAAATTTCACTGAACTATAAGAGAAATCATGAGAAGAACTTCAGTCTTAATGTTATACCGATCGGTTTTAAAAGAAATCATCGCACGATGCACTAACAATTTGAACTGCAATTAACAAAACAATATAATTAAAAAAATTAAACCATGCCATAAATAAAAAATATTTGGTGTGTATTACGTAATTATCATTAAAAGTCTTATAGTGGAAATAAATCGCAAAATTTTGTAAACAAAAATAACTTGCTTAAATAAAATGAAATAAAAGTAATTCCATGAAAAATAAGAAATATTTACTTTTTGTCTCAGTTTTCGAACTGTTTTATTTCTGCAAATAATCTTCTGTGTTTTTATGTATCACTTGCCCTTTATGAGCTTCTACAAATGTTTCTTTATTGTATAATTAACCTATTTTTTTTATTACTATCAGAAACTGACAGTTTAATATACACTGCAAATGCGTGAAACACTTTTGCAACGCTATTAGAACGTAATAGTAAACACGTCTAACTAAAAGTGTTGTGATTGTCTTAGGAATGTGTTGCGATTGTGTTGCGCTAGGGGAAAAAGGGGGATTGCGAAGTGTTGTTGACAATTACAAGGACAAGAAATGTGTTCAGATAGTGTTTCGATCAAAATTCTAAACGCTTTTTAGAACGTTTCTAAAACACATTCAACTTTAACGTTGAAACACTTTAGAAACGCTTATTAAACAGAACAGCCTATCCCGTGAAATAATATGCAGACGTTTTCTTAATAATTTGCTCAGCAGTGTGTATTATGGGGATTAGATTCAGAAGGCTGTTAAAGGTGAGAAAACGAAACTGGTATGTTGTTGCCATCACAAAATTTTCTTCTATATTTTACTATTAAAATTCATGTAGAGCAAATTTTTTATTCGAATAATCATATTTTTTTAATTATCTTTTATTAAAATTATTTTTCTATCATGAGTGCAATCGATTTTTATTTCAAATAAGCATAACACTAAATTATGTTTCTTATGCAATTATGTCTGTTGCAATTATGTTTCTTATGAAGTGTTCTAGCTTAGAACACCAAAAAGTGTTGTTAATTTGAGGACAAAATGTGTTCTTAAATGTGTTATTTTTGTGCGCGTGCATTTGCAGTGTAAAAGGCATTCTAAGAAACACAAGCCAGATATTAAAATTCCTTACGGCCAGATAAACATCATATTAATAATAATTGTCAGTATTATGATGATTAAAAATTAAATGCAAATAGAAAATTTGAAAGAAATGCAAAACCATTTTTTGTGTTCTAAAAAGTGAATACTTTATTTTATAAGAGAAATAAGTATTAGATTATCTAAATTAGAGAAGTAATACGTCATAAAATAAAATAGTACAGTCGAAAAGTTTAAAATTTTCATATTGTTTAACCTAATGCTATTATTGTCTTCCATATTCATAAGAAAAAAGTATAGGATTAAAGTTTTAAGTTCATGTTTTCGTAGAATTTACATATTACTAGATCTTCAAAAAACGATTTTACAATTTTTAAAAATGGCTGTCTTCTTTATGATATGTAATCTCCATATCCCATGTATTTAAAACTTTTAATATTAATAACTTTTAAAAGAAAAATGATTCGTGAATACTTTTAAAGAAAATTATTGTACTTTAAAACGAACATATATATATATTTTTTATTTTATAATAAAAGGAGATTAAATAAAACTTTGTAAAATGGAAATCAATTTTATAAACAAAAATAACTTACTGAAATAAAATGAAATAAAATTAATTCTAAGAAGAATAAGAAATATGCTTTTATCTCAGTTTTCGAATTGTTTTACTTCTGCAAATAATCTGCTGTTTCTTTTTTTTTTCCGGTATCTATTTTTATGTTTGCGTTGCACTTTAAGAGCTTCTCCACGTGTTTCTTTATGGTATAAGCAGCTTTTTGCGTTACTATGTAAAACTGACAGTTTTACTTAAAAGGTATTCTAAGAAACACAAATAAGCTCGTAAAATTCCTTACGACCTGGTAAACATGAAATTAATAATAATTGTAAGAATAAGGATATTTAAAAAAAATTAAATACAAACAGAAAAATTGATAGAAATATTAAACCTTTTTTTCGTTTTCTAATTAATTAATACTTTATTTTATAAGAGATATATGTAGTAAATACATTAACTTAGAGAAGTAATTCGTCATACAATAAAATAGTACAAACTTAATTATTAGTCAAAATATTGGAGAATCGCAAACTATTTAACGTAGTTCTATTTTTTTTCTATATTCATAAAGAGAACGGACTGGATTAAATTTTTAATTTCCGGTTTTCGCTGGATTTACATGTTTCTAGATATTCAGAACACGATTTAATTTTTTTTTTAAATGCATGTCTGTCTGTCTTCTTTGGGATGTGTAATCCGCATCTCAGGTGATAAATTTTTTTAATATGACTAAATTTTAAAAGAGAAGTGATTCGCCAATACTGTAAAAAAAAAAAAAAAAAAAAAAAAAAAAAAAATGGTGGAACCATACTTTTTTTTTTCTTTTGTAGTACGACAGGACTATTTCTTTCAATCTGTCACTTTGCGTCGTTACCAATTTATAGCGTTCTATTTCAGAAATGCTTGCCAATATCCAATTTTACCATTTAATTTCTTACTGTATCTTAAAATATTTCATGATATCCGTAAAAACTTATACGTATATATTATCTATTTATTTTCTGTTTTTGTTTTTTCACTTCTCATCGGTGAGGATCGAACTCACAACCTTCGACTTCGTAGTTGTGCACTCTGACCACAGAGTCATCAGGTCTTAGTTGAATATATCCTGATTATTTAGACTAGAGTGTTTTCAGATAGTTTATATATTTATTTTTTCACTTCCCATCGGTGAAAATCGAACTCACAGCCTTCGGGTTTATAGTTGTATACTCTGACCACAGAACCAAATGGTCTCGGCTGAGTATTTCCTGATTATTTAGGATAGTGTTTTCAGATTTTTTTTCTTTTTGAAAAGGTGTTAAAATACAAATATAAGTAGTCTTGTCGTACTAAATTAAATTCTGTCATAGATAGAATTTAATCCATAGTCTATCATAATTTATTTATTTTCTTTACATTTGTAACAAAATAAAAACAAATAAAATTTTGTAAGATAGACACCATGTGCACTGAGCATGAAGAAAAAAATTTAATAAATAGTAATTTAGTAAACAGTTTGCATCCTGTGAATTTGTGCATGTAAATCCAGGAGAGAAGTTTGTGATAGTCACTGCATAATTGTTTTTATGTTATATATATATATATATATATATATATATATATATATTGTTTTCCATGTCTTATAGTTAAATTTTAAACAACTTCAAATAATTATTTTTATCAAACTTATTAAAAATGAAACTCTTAAGATAAAAATGTCATACATAAATATCTTTTTGTTAAATAAGACATAAAATCTTAGAATTTGAATTTGAAACTTTTTCAAATAATATTAATGAAATTTCTTAGCATATGTATGGATTTAGGAAAATAAACCCAAAATCTGTTGAATAATATTTACATTACGATAACAGTAATGACTACTAAAGTAATGACGTAGTAATAATGTAGTAAACATATGTAACAGTAATGACGGTAATGACGTAGTAACAGTAATGACGTAGTAATGACTAAGTAATGACTAACAGTAATGACGTAGTAAAGATATTTACTTTATTTATTCATAGGGAGCTAACACAATATAGTTAAGTGTCTCCTACGATAGTTTATTCCGAAATCTTACGAGTCTCCCTGTATTGCGAAATATTTCGAAAGATTATAAATATAATTTATATCACCATAAATATAATTTATTACGAAAGTAAATGATGATTATATTTTTTCCCTCTTTTATAGCACAAAGAATTTCGCTTATGGTAAAAATAAGAATTTAAATAGGATTATTCAAATTTACAGTAGTTAAATGTAAAAGATTTCACACTGGATAAAGCATTATTTATTTTTATTATTTATATGAAAAAACTATATGAATTCAATATAAATACATATTTGTACTAAATATACTCGCATTGGTAAACTAGTTTATAATTTTAAATTTTGCATTAGCATTTTATTAGGAAATGTCATTGCTGCAAGAACAAATTTAATTCGAAATTATTAGACTGAGACAAGTAAGTAATGATAACATATTTATCAAAATTAATTCGTTATAAATAAAAATAATACACACCAAATTATTTTTAATAACGTTAAAGAATTATAACTACATTTATTTAATTTTTTTTAATTAAATGTTGCTCTATAATTAAATGTTGATATAACTCAAATAATAACTGTTAATTTTCTGTTAATAGATTTATAAATTGTAAAAATATTATATATGTATATCATTAGTTAAAACGTTACATAAAATCTTAAAATATGTATTTTAAACTTTTACAAATCATTCTTAGATTTAAAATAAATAAATAAATAAAAATATTTTTATCTCCAGGGGATTTCAAAAAATAACACTAAAATCTGTTGAATAATATTTACATTATGATAACAATAAGGATTATTTTTGTTTAGCCATTGCAAAAATATTTCCTTTATTTATTCAGAGGAAGCTTACAAAATATAGTTAAATTTTCATCTAATGTTAACGATAGTTTCTTCACAAAGCCATGGAGTCTTCCTTTATTACAAAAATATTTAGTAAGATAATAAATTGCCTTCATTTTATCGCTACCTAGCAAAAGTAAATAGGGCTTATATAAGATTGGTAATTTTACTTTCTCATCATTTACAGCGCATAAAATTTCGTTTAGGGGAAAAATAAGTATATAATTAAAATAATTCAAAATTACATTAGTTTTCCAAAAATGCTTGAAAATTTTACAATATATGAAGCATAAAATATTTTATTTTTTATTTATCAAAATAGTACTTGTGTAGTATTTCAGAATTAAAATATATAGGTTTATTAAAAAATGTTGTATTTGTTTGATGTATTAGAATATAATTTTCTATAATGTAAAGTAATATAATACAACATAAAATCTGGTTGTGATGGAAGAGCAAGTATAATTTGAAATGATTAAATATGAAGTTTGCATATAAAGCAAAGAAATTTTAGTCTCCTTTTCTCGTTTATATTAATATTATATATTTTAGTTGCGTTATTTGTAATATAATTTATTACTATAATATTATGTAGATTTTTTTAAAGAAATATTTATATAAGCATTTATTTTTGGTAAGCAGTGCCCAAACAGTTATATTTTCAATTGTGATGGTTATTCATGCACACATATTTGTATATTCGTTTAGAGTTAAATACCATATAAAACGGAAAATATTTTGTTTGTAGGGATTTTTTAATAATTTATACTTTCTGAAAGTATTTTTCAAGAAATATTATTAGTAAAGAAATTGTAATTTTTTTTAATATTATGTATTTGACATTAATAATTTAAGTGATTTTAAAAATAGTTTCTTAAAATACATATTTCAATAGTTAAGGTTCTATTTAACTATAATTAGCAAAGCGTATTATAAGATTTAAAGCGCATTTAGTAATGTTAAATCGCATTATCATGTGACAGGTTCATAGACATTAGTTTTTGCTTCATATTTAACCGTAATCTTATTGCTAGTATGGGATAAAATAAATTCAATGTCTGGGCAGTCCGAAGTATCTAGATATCGTCTCATTATGTCATTCAGACTCAGTACGCAAAATATTACGCCAATCAGTCTCTGTGATGAAAATTGTTTGTATTAATTGTGGGAAGTAATTTTAATAAATAATACAGGTCTGTGAGTTTTGAAAACGATGTTATAATAATAATAAAAAAAAAACTAATAGTCCTACGTACGAAACTCAATTCTATATTTGGAAGAATTTCACCAAAATCTTTTTTTTTTTTTTTTTAAGGGAGGGGGGGAGGGGATGAAAAAGAAAAGAAAATTAATATTAATCGAAACGGACAGTACCTGAACAGTTGAATAAGACCTTTTTTTCGACAAAAATACATAATTCATTTTAATTTTTAATTGTTGCCAAAAAAGTTTACGAGTTGATTTTAAATTTCTTTCAAATGAAACAAAATTCACGTGTAAATAATAAAATTGATATAAAACTTTCAGAAAAATTAAAGTGGCAGGGTAAAATTGACGTCAGTATAGCTCTAAAAGTACTTTCTTTATATATATAATTTAAATTAATTTATTAATTATTTCTTTGATAAAGCATTAACTTAGGGGCTTCTTGGGGGCATTTTATTTTTTGCTTATATATATATATATATATATATACACTGCGTTGGGTGTCTCTAATGTGTTTGCACACACTGAAATCAGAAATAAATCTTTTTACTTCCTATCACGTAAGGGTTTTTCACAAAGTAAGGACGAAAACTGGGAGAATTCACACAGAGGTTAGAACAAATTCGAAACTATTTATGTATAGAATACATAAAAACAGGCTATCTTATACACAGTATGTTTTAAATGAATTTTTCTTTAGCTCCTTTTAGAGCTTTTTCTCTTGTGCACGACTTTGTGGACTTCAGATGGATTCTCTAGCCTGCATCCAACAGTAAGTAGCGCCAAGTAAGTAACCCTTTACATTATTATGGCCTATGGGCTGAAATCCTTAGCGTCTAAATGACTTATATGATTGAGCTGAAAATTTATTGTACGTACAGTAGATCACCGTCGCATGAACCATAAATATTCTGGTAAATATAGCACTTATAGTTTTTCTTACAGGGACACATACGCACACAAAAAAGAAAAAGAAAATTCTTTACCATTATGCGTTAAGGGCTCAAATTATTTAAAGTGCGATTGCGTCTAAACTCTTTGTTTGAATGAACTGAAAATTCATACGCATGTTACAGGTCACAATCGTACAAAATGTATTTTAGTGAATCTAACTCTTGTACTTTTTTTATGGGGACAAAAGGAAAAATACTTTATTATTGTGGCTTATGGGCTCAAATTATTTAAAAGGCAATAGTGTCCAAATGCCTCATCCGATTGCTCTGAAATTTTATATGCATGTTATAGGTAACCATAGCACGCACTATACAGCTTTTAGTGAGTATAGCACTTATAGATTTTTTACAGGGACACACTGAAAATTTATCCTTATACTCTATGGGCTCGAATTATTTGAAGCGTAATAGCGTTAATTTAAACAACATAATATACGAAGAAAAGTACTCATACACCCTATTATAATTTTCTCTTTTGCTCATTTAACGATTTCTCTTATTTTATTTATGGAACCGTTAATTACTTAATGTTCGGAAAGTCGTGTAGAGTCACTCTATATATCTTTTAAAAATAAAGTTCAGCCTTTCATGAAATTGTGTAGGCTTAGGTTTACTAATATTATTAGGAATATGGCGTTGCGTTTCACTATTTTAACAGTCCTTACTAGTGAAATGAAACAATTAAACAGTGAAATTTATAATTTAATTTCTAAAAATATTGGTTAAGGAAAAATGCATTAAATGCATTTCGGCATTTTTGAATAAGACTTTCATTTTTCTTTTTACTGTGTAAAAGTGGAGCCCCAATTATTTAAACAAAAATATGATAAACTTTTCTATATCGAATACTAGTGTATTATTATAAAACAGACTGCTAAAAAATAATAATAATATTGTACAGACATGGTTATTTTCAGCTGTGTTCTCGAAATAATTATCTTTTATAGTGAACTACTGTCTGATAAGGATGCTCATTCAGACTGTTCAAAAATAATTTGAAAAATATTTTGTAAAACCTTTAAAAACTTCTTTGCCTTTATTCCTAATGTATAATACATAAAGTGCATTTTTTATAATATATATATATATATATATATATATATATATATATATATATATACTGCCATAAAAAAAATTAAAAATCAGACATTAAAACAGAAATGTTTAAATATATATTTTCTACCTTATTGAGATTATCACTTGTTTCTAATAGTTAATTATTAATTTATATATATTCATATAAGATTTTTGCAAATATTTTTGATAAAAAATTGAATAAAATATAAATTATAATTAAGATTTTTTAACAGTAAGAAATTACAATAAAATTAAGTGTTAATTAAATATTAACAAATGTAGTCTGAAAATTGACTAGTTTATTAAACAAAAGATGGTAACTTCTATGCTTTGTAATACACTAAACTATTTTAAATCATCTATTTATTTAACTAAAAATTCACTAAGCAAATCAACAATAAATTAAAAAATAGCTCCTGTATTCACGTGTTTGTGTGATATTGTAAAGATCCAGCTGCAACAAAACAATCAAAAATGAAAACTTTTTGTGTGCAAAAAAAAAAAAAATGGATAGTTTGGTGATTAAATGGTAATTAGAAGCGTCGGAAAATAAATGACTGCATCTAAAAATATATTTTCGTTGTCTCGTAAACTGCTTAATAAAAGAAAAAAATAATAGAAACAATGATAAAGGTAAATACAATTATTTTTTTTTATTTTTTTTATGGGGGGGGGGAGGCAAATTTAGCATCATATAATGATGCATAATATTAATGATTACAAGAAGCTTCTTTGGCTTAAAATATAAATTAACTTTCTTTATATATATATATATATAAATACAGTCGGCAGCGAAATTATTCGAGCGCCAGAAAAAATTCCTGTATAAAAAAAGTGCAGTTAATACTGTTTTGTTAAATAAATTCTTGTCGAATCATGTTCTTAGATTGACAAAGAACATCATTCGACAAGGATTTATTTAACAAAACTGCTTTAACTGCATCTTTTTTATACAAGAATTTTTTCTAGCCTTTGAATAATTTTTGCTGCCGACTGTATACACATATATATAGAGAGAAAGAGAGATACATAGAGAGATAGAGAGATTCTGTATAAGAAAATTGGTAGGATACTTTTCCATTTTCTGACACAGTTTATTTCTCTTTCGCATAATAATGCAATAATTAAATTATAATAAATAAAGATCATAATTATTTGTTAAAACTGCTGTTCTGTTAAAAAAACATTTTATAATTGAAAATAAATGTATATTTTCATTCAAGTATAAAATGATTGTGACAAACAAGGAAAGTTCGCAGTCGAAAATGGCTGGTTGATTTATGGAAGTGATCAATCAAGTACCATTAATGAGCGTTTTGAAGGTATATAACAATAGCTCTTATGCAGCCATCGTTATTATAAATGCCTTGTTTATTCAATGATGAATATTTACCACTGGATTGGTAGGTTTGATACAGAAAATTGAAACATAAAATGCATTACAACCATTCTTCTCGGTGTTTTGAGTGGATGTTAGAATTCGAGATCTTTCTTATTAAAGGTGTAGAAAGCATAGTGGGTTACCGTTCAGCAAAAACCTGCTGTAAAGTTTAAGCCTCTCACTTGAGGTCAGTGCGATCGAGATTTTACTTTAAATACAGATACTAATGTATTTAATGGCTGTTTATGTGCATAGATCACATGATTCAGCCGTTGAAACGGGACAGAGCTCGTTAACGCTTATGCAAAGTTTGTGATATGAAGAAGAATTTCTATCACGGCAATATATGGGACCGCTCAATTTTCTGATCATTGTCACGGTTATAAGAGATTGCTACATTGTATATTACAGGGTCTGTATTAAAGGTATTCTACTCCATCATCGAAAAGTTGTAACACTATTTTTTAAAGTTTTACAAAGACCTATATGTTGAAAATGCAGATTAATTGGCATTCTTCTCAAAACGATTTAACAAATGACTCGTGTTGGAAATAATAATTCAAAGAATGTAAAAATACTTTCGAGATAATCAACACTGACTGGATTGAGAAATCGACGATAATTGTGCCGATATTTCCCTATTTTTCATATTTAGAGTCGTCTGGGCAGATGCGGTTAGTGACAAATCCCAATTTTCACTCTATGTAGTATGCATTTGGCAGAGGGGTAAGCAATCAAATTGTCGAATTGTTGGGGAAAAATTGGGAGGAGTGAAGAATATAATCATTTAACATGTTCTGACGGTATCTCTTGGGATAACGATAACCTTTAGTCATGCTAAGATCTATTCTAATCATTCGCAAGTACATCAACAACATCTTCTAGCCGATGATACAGCATGTCCTGTTTGCTTGGACAGGTTCTTTTTTGAGCTGTATATCAATATGGTATATAATTGCTCCTTGCCACCACAATGTCTATCATATGTTACTGTCCATCCGCCAATGCTAAGTCTCAAAATTCTCTCAAAGCTAAATTTTGGAGTTGAGGTTGCGATTTACTGTGTTTTAACGTTGCAATAGAGCTTTGTAGTAGGCTATTGAACATTTTTGAGACATTTTTGGTTGGAACTTTTAGCCGTTCTTCAATACATTCGAAATTATTTAGCAGTTGCAGCATTTGCGTCAGGATCTATAATGCGGGAAATCGGCTATATAATTAACAGCATTTCTCAAATATTAACTGCTCATATTGCCTCCAGGATTTCGTTTATTAACTACTGAAGAACTCTGACTAAATTCTTACTGATCTGAACCATTCTTATTCTTAAGGAATCTAATTTAAATCCTATCTGAATCATTAACTCTAAATATTCATTTTGTTACACATTAAATAAATAAGAAAATGTCATTACCGAGAATGACGACACCATCCTACCACCTATTCAAAAATTATACACATTTCATTTTTTATAAGAAAGGTTCAATTGTTACGATAGGGGGAGGGGGCATATAGGTTTTTGAAATAGGGTGTATTAATACACATATGAATGCCTGTGTTTATATCTGCACTTGGGAAAAAATTATTTATACATCTAAATAAATATATAAATAATAAATAAATACTAATAAATCTAATAATAAATAATTTAAATAATAAATATATAAATTTATTTATACATCTGAAATAACTTTTTTTTTTTTTTTTTTTCAGTAAATTGGATTTATTGTATGAACAAGCAGACAGACCAATCTTTATAATATAATAAATGGTACTTTTTAAATTCTACAATCCATCTTATATTTTGTAAACGTATTTTATTCTCAACCTTTACTTAGTTAAATTTTTTATGGCATTATACAAATAAAGCCCTTATTTTAGATGAAGCATTCGTATGCTCTAACAGTCCACATATTTTCAAAATATATGTTAAAATTAAAACTTTAAGCATACAAAACGTTTTACATATATTAAATGTTAATTTACGACTCCATATTCTAAATTAACTTCATTGTAAATGAAATTTGTACCCTTTCTAAACTTATTAAATACATATTATTATTATTATTATTATTATTATTATTACAAAATTTAACGTGATATCCTGCTTGATGAAATTAATATTTTAACTTAAGCAACTACAAACTTGTTACGTTTGTTGATTTAAAATACTTAATTCATAAATTGGACATATGCTTCAAATAATCTAATTTCTTGTACTCCGGAAAATTCAAAAGCATTGTTTTATAAAGCATTACTTTATATTACACGATTACTTAATGCACAAAAATATAATAATAAAAATAACCGCACATTCTTATTCATGTTTTTCTATTAGTATTTTTATACGTAACGACTTTTTGGAGAAAAGTTTTACATGGATAACAGATAAATGAAAGAAAATTATATAATAATCATTATTATTTTTTTTTTTACTTAAATTTATACAATCAGTATGTCCGCTTTGCTTGAAGCTCCTACCATTTTATGATTTTTAATTAACGAATTTTTATGAGAAATAATGTTAAAAGCCATTTCTTAATTTTTTTTCTATAAATTTTAAGAAGATCCTCAGAAACGATTTTTATAAAATTATTTAAATTATTAAATTAAGGATTAAATTTATTATTTAAATTAAGTATAATTTAAAAACCCTTAAAATTAAAATTAATATCCTTTTTATTTTTTATCACTCTAAATATTGTATTAGTTGTTGTTTTCTTGCAAAAATTTGCAGTACGAATGCACTCCATTTCTTCCTTTAACAATATTTTTTATTATTTTTAAAATGAAAAACTTAGTATATTAATTTGGTATTGAAACTATATGATGCATACCCTAAAATTATCAACATGCTTATTTAGACTTTAAGCAGTATAATAATTCTTGGCTTATTAATGGTCGAGTTTTAACAAATGTACATAGGATATAAAATTTACTAACTTTAATTTATATTTTAATACTTAATGCTTTTAAATTAATGAAATATTTTTTTTTCCTTCTGTAAGAA
Organism: Salticus scenicus; assembly: GCA_963930645.1. Taxonomy (NCBI): domain Eukaryota; kingdom Metazoa; phylum Arthropoda; class Arachnida; order Araneae; family Salticidae; genus Salticus; species Salticus scenicus. Next base: position 279,133,478 of record OZ005653.1, read on the forward strand.
GTTTTTGAAATAGGAATTTCAAATATATGAATATTTGATTAATTATTTATAATTTTCTTTAACACACTATACATTTCTTTAAAATTCGTTATGATTTTTTCTTCAATATATATACGTATACATACAAAATTAGTCTTTTTGCCTGGAGATAATAATCTGCTCTTCGTCTAAATTCAGCCCTTGAAGTTCAACTTTCATAGCTATGACCAGTAAAATATACCTTTTATTGTTTATTAGATTTCTACAACTTGTATATTTCCAATTATTACATCACACTGAAAACAATTCACTTGAACTCGACGAAAATATGTAAGTATTTTTTCTTAATTTATTAATTTTTTTCTAATTCTATTTACTTGTCACTTTGACAATAGTTATAAACTATATTCCCTGTACTATGGTATGAAAAAAAAAAAAATTACGCCACATAAAATTTTTATATATATATATATATATACTTATTCTATTACCCTTTAGAGTCGTATTTAAATATATAGCCATAGCCTCCTAAACTAGATGCCTGTCGCGTTACTCTCACTGAAAATAAAGGAGTCTTAAAGTAAGACAAAAAAATGTCTGAAAATACATTTCAGATACGTAAATGTCTTAATATGAAGTGCAGACATAATAGATATCTTAAGTTAAGACACTTTTGTGTCTTAATAAACTGGAGGGGCAAATGCACTGATATAAAGTGTCTTAAAAAGGAAATATGTCTTAAATTAAGACATTTAAAATAAATCATTTCACATTTCATCGTTAATTATTAGTAGTGGCGCCATCTATCCATGAAAATCAAAATCATCTTCGTCGCCTCGTTTTTTTTTTTTTTTTTTTTTTTTTTTTTCCATATCAAGATACTATTTTAAAACAATGATGATTACGTTTAAGAATTTTTTAACTTGGCAGCGATTTTTTTTTTTTTTTTTTTTTTTTTTTTTTTTTTATTGAAATTTTTTGCAAATATCAAAAAATTAAATCTCTCTGTCTCTGTCTCTTTTTTTTTTTTTTTTATAAATAAATAAAATTTTCTAGTAAGTATTTTTATTTGTGAGATTTTTCTGGAAATCATGTCAAGTGAGAAAGGCTAATCACTCTGATTTTACTTCTAGTTTGAGATTTTTTCAATTCCTTTAAATAAAATAATTTAAATATATCAAATTTCAGTAAATAATAGATAAAAATACTTATTTTAATTACTTTTATTTAAATAAATATGCTATCTACTGTTTTTTTTTTTTTTAAATAAAGCTTAAAATAATAAAATTAATTACAAAAGTCGCGTTATTTAAAACGTTCATTTGTGAAATTTAAATAAGCTTATTAGAAAAGTTTTATATTTAACATAGCAAATATGCATAAATGACAAAGGACGTTATCTTATTTTCGTGGAATTATGCTTGAAATACTTAATAAAAAACATTTTTCGGAGCAAAAATAATTTGGTTACAAAATAAATAAATATGTAAATAAAAAATGTTACTTTTTATTTAAAGCTCGTTCATTTAATTGAATGAAAAAACAGTAGGATGAATTTGTAGCGAAGAATAACTTCTTGCTTAAGAATAACTTGTAGCCAAGAAAGTGAATTTAAACTAATCTTACACAATTTGTAAATAGCTGCTTCTTTTTTAATCTTTTTCGATTTAACTCTTTTTTTAAACATTTTTATCTGTACCTGGAAGTAAAACAAAACTTTTCTGTTTTTTTCATAATGATATGCATTTTTTTTTCTTTCTTTCAAATAGCAGTTTATAAAAAGAAATCATTTTCTAAACACCACAGTCTGAGGTTTTGATATATTATTCGTTTATATTTTACGAAATTTTAAACTTTTACACATAAAATTTAATAGAATCAATATATATTGAACTTTAGATTTAATCTCGAAAGTTTTAAGAAAAAAATACTGACTATAACACTATAATTTATTTCGCGAATATTAAAGTGTATATTACCAAAGTTTCTGTGTGATGTCGTGGCGTGCTTGGCAAGTACGCTCGTCTCTGATACCGAAGATAGTGAGTTCAGGGACAGGTAGTGTTTTTTTTTTTTTTTTTTAAATAATTATTATATTTTATTAGTGCTCTAGATAATTCTAAAATATATTTTAAACAGAAAAGCAGAATTATACGCTACGTTTATTTATTTATTAAAAAGGCTTTAAAAGTGGCAGATTTTTTAGCCTAAACACCGCCTAAAATGGCGGTGTTTTTAAACCTAAAAAAGATGGCGGTGTTTTAAGACATTTGCAGTGTCTTAATTTCAGATGCAGAAAGTTGTCTTAAAAAGTAAGACATATTTTTTTCGCTTAAAAAATGACCATCCGTTTAAGGCACTTTATTAACTGAATTTAAGACGTTTTCATTTACAGTGCTTAAACTTGGCAGAAGTTGAAGCTGTAGACAGCGCCACTTGGGACAGATTGTGCGACTATTTTATTGAACAGCCACCAATAATTTTTAAAAGTGGGATTTGATATAAAGAAAAGGCGAATAGAATCAAAGAAACGCCGATTATATATATCATATATCATTTCTTAAAATTATTGGTGACAATTGAATAAAAAAGTCACGAAATCTCTATCAGGTGGCGCTGTCTACCGCTTCAACTATCGCCAAGTTTTCGAGCAACGCGACAGGCATCTAGTTTAGGAGGCTGTGATATAGCAAAACTTACGCATAAATTAATTGTTGTTACCCATAAGCACTTACTTTTATGTTCTTTGAAATAACACAAGCCTGTGAAATTGAAGTTTTTCAAAAATCCACGAGAAGCTTTCGCTGATTTTTATATAATTTAGTGTGCTGATTTGTACATGATCTGCATTTTTTACCATCACAGCAGGATTTTTTGTTACATCGATAGCGATTTTTTTTTCACTGTAAAGTTTTTTAAAGATATTTGTATAAAGCAATGTTCCAAATTGGGAAGTTCTGTTTATAACCCAAAATGGGTCAGAAAATCTATCTATTCTAAGTTTACAAACTTGTTATACATGTTTACTGAAATTTAATTTTTCCGACTGAGTGAAAATAATGCCTGGACCGGGACTCGAGCCACGGATCTTTGACTTACAAGGTCAAGGCTCTACCAACTGAGCTATCCAGGCCGAATCCCGGTCAGCATTACTCACTCAGACAACCTTATAGGCTGAAACAATCTGACTTTCAAAGTCAAAGATCCATGGTTCGAGTCCCGGTCCAGGCATTATTTTCACTCAGTCGGAAAAATTAAATTTCAGTAAATATGATTTCTTTCCACAGTTTATTGTGTGATTTTATTAAAAATTGTATTTCTTTCTCCCATTGTTTAATGGTGTTTTCCATTTCCTGCTGCTTATTTCTGTTGAGCTATCTAAATGATAGACCAGATTGTTTCAGCCTATAAGGTTGTCTGAGTGAGTAATGCTGACCGGGATGTGGCCTGGATAGCTCAGTTGGTAGAGGCTTGACCTTGTAAGTCAAAGATCCGTGGTTCGAGTCCCGGTCCAGGCATTGTTTTCACTCAGTCGGAAAAATTAAATTTCAGTAAATATGATTTCTTTCGGCAGTTTATTGTGTGATTTTATTAAAAATTGTGTTGTTATACATGGTTCACTATCTTATTTTATATTTTTTTCTATAATATACTATAAAAGACGTTGTAGAAAATATTGTAGCACTCACCTCTTATTAAAAAAAATCTAACATGCGTAGATGATCTCTGCAAAATGTAAACATTTCGTATGTATACGTATGTATAGACAAAAATATAAAATAAGATAGTGAACCATAAATATCAAGTTTGTAAACTTAAAATAGATAGATTTTCTGACCCATTTTGGGTTATAAACAGAACTTTTCAATTTGAAACATTGCTTTACCCAAATATCTTACAAATTTTTACCTATTTCAGATTCTTTTTTTTTAACAGTGTTCCTCGGACAATATTGCATGTACTATTTGGAAATACCGTATTTTATCCCTTTAAATCCGTATAAAGTGATTGATTCCTGGTGTAGCAAATATATTTTTTCAGCAATATGTTTATTTTTTATAGGTTTAAATACATAGATAAAAACCATTAATGCTAAATCGTACGATCCACCTCTGTTCGAGAGAAAAACGAAAAGTTTTTTTGGGTACTTTTTGCCTCAAATTATGATGCAGTTTGTAAAAGAAAATCCTACAACATTCTATTTTGTTTGTTTTTATTAAGGTAACTTACATAAAATTGACGTTTGACCAAGAGAAGCAAATATTACGTATGTGTTGAAAATCAAAATGAAATTGAATTTTTCGTTATACTTTTTAAATTAAGCATAAAAAAAAATACATAGGTGCAGCTATCAATCTTTTTTTTTTTTTTTTTTTTTTTTTTTTCTAATCGCAGTGTAAATAAAAGTTCATAAACATTGAATTCAAATTCAAAGATTTCTTTTTTAACACTTTCCAACAAGGTTGAAAAGTGTTTATGACTTGGGTTTGTCTGTCTGTCTGTCTGTCTGTCCGTCTGTCTGTCTGTCTGTCTGTCTGTCTGTCTGTCCGCGCTCTAACTCCCGTACATATTTATGGAATTTCTTGAAACTGATATATGTTATTCAAGTACACCATCGAATGTTCCCTATTGAAAATGGAGTTTATACCTGTACTGGTTTGTGTACAGGGACCCCCGAAAATATTTCAAAGCATTGTGTTCTGTGAGAGGCATTTCTATAAACCGTATTTTCTTAGCCTTACTGTACAAAAATCTTAATGAAATTGAAATATGTTATACAAGTTCACTATCGGATGTTCCCTATTGAAAATGAAGTTTATACCTCTACTGGTGTGTCTACAGGGACCCCCAAAATATTTCAAAGCATTGTGTTCTATGAGAGGCATTTCTATAAACCATATTTTCATACCCTTACTGTACAAAAATCTTAATGAAATTGAAATATGTTATACAAGTTCACTATCGAATGTTCCTTATTGAAAATGGAGTTTATACTCTACTGGTTTGTGTACAGGGACCCCCGAAAATATTTCAAAGCATTGTGTTCTATGAGAGGCATTTCTATAAACCATATTTTCATACCCTTACTGTACAAAAATTTTAATGAAATTGAAATATGTTATTCAAGTTCACTATCGGATGTTTCCTGTATAAAATGGAGTAAATACCGCCACTGATTTGTGTACAGGGATAGACAAAAGTATTTCAAAGCATTGTGTTCTATGAGAGGCATTTCTAAAAACCATATTTCCATACCCTTACTGTACACAAATCTTAATGAAATTGAAATATGTTATTCAAGTTCATTATCGGATGTTTCCTGTAGAAAATGGAGCAAATACCACCGCTGATTTGTGTACAGGGACACATAAAAGTATTCCAAAGCATTGCGTTTTATGGAGATATTTCTATAAACTAAGTTTTAATAACTCTACTTTGCACGAGGATTTATGAAATTGAAATGTGTTATTTATAAGCACAAAAGAAAATGCTCTGCAAAGAATATAGCATGATTACCATTAGATTTACAGGGTGACACAAAAATAATCAGTTATATAAAGAGCTATTCCTAAATATTTGCTAAAGGTGTACTTTCGTTTACATTACGCGTTTTTAACACTTTCTAACATTTTTAACACTTCCCAACAAGGTTGAAAACTGTTAATGACCTCGGTTTGTCTGTCTGTCTGTCCGTCTGTCTGACTCTCCGCGCTCTAATTCACGTAAATATTTGTGGAATTTCTTGAAACAGATATATGTTATTCAAGCTCACTCTCGGATGTTCCCTGTTGAAAATGGAGTTTATACCTCTAGTGGTTTGTGTACATTGGTACCCGAAAGTATTTCAAAGCATTGTGTTCTATGACAGGTATTTCTATAAATCATATATCCATACCTTTACTGTACACATATATTAATGAAATTGAAATATACTATTTAAGTTCACTATTGGATTTTTCCTGTAAAAAATAGATTAAATACAACTCCTTTTTATATACAAGGACACTCAAAAAGTATTCTATAGCATTGCGTTCTATGAGAGATATTTCTATAAATCAAATTTTAACAACTTTACTTTCCACGAAGTTTTAGAAAATTGAAATATGTTATTTATATTCACAAAAGAATGCTTTACATAGAATATAGTATGATTAGCATTAGATTTACAGGGTGAAACAAAAATATTCTGTTATATTATGAGCTATTATTAAAAATTTGCAATAATTCTACTTTCGTTTACATTATGCGTTTTTAACACTTCTTAAATTTTTTTTTAAGTGTGAATATGATATATATTTGTGTATCTGTCCTTCTGTGTGTCTGCCCGCGCTCTAACTCCCGTAAATATTTATGGAATTTTTTGAAACTGATATATGTTATTCAAGTTCACTATCGGATGTTTCCTATTTAAAATGGAGTTTATACCTCTACTGGTTTGTGTACAGGGACCCCCGAGAGTATTTCAAAGAATTGTTTTCTATGAGAGGTATTTCTATAAACCATATTTTCATACCTTTACTGTACAATATCTTCATGAATTGAAATATGTTATTTAAGTTCAGTATTGGATGTTTCCTATATAGAATAGATTACATACAAACTCTGTGTCATATACAGGGACATTCAAAAGTACTCCAAAGCATTACGTTCTTTGTGAGATATTTCTATAAATCAAATTTTAATAACTTTACTTTCCACGAAGTTTTAGGAAATTGAAATATGTTATTTATATGCACAAAAGAATGCTTTGCATAGAATATAGCATGTTTACCATTAGATTTACAGGGTGACACAAAAATATTCAGTTATATTAAGAGCTATTAATAAAAAATTGCTAGAATTATACTTTCGTTTACATTAAGCGTTTTTGACACTTTCTATCATTTTTTAATGTGAATATAATTTCAATTTGTGTATCTGTCTGACTGTTCTTCTGTCCGTTTGTCTGTCTCTCTGTCTGTTTTTCTGCGCTCTAACTCCCGTAAACATTTATGGAATTTCTTTAAACCGATATATTTTATACATGTTCACTATCGGATGTTCCCTATTGAAAATGGAATGGATACCTCTTCTGGTTTGTGTACAGGGACACCCAAAAATATTCGAAAGCATTGTGTTCTATGAGAGGAGTTTCTATAAATCATATTTTAATACTTTTAATGTATAGAAACTTTAATGAAATTTTAATATATTATTCAATTCCCTATTGGATGTTTCTTATGTAGAATAGAGTACATTTCTAACTGGTTTGTGTGCAGAAGCACTTAAAAGTACTCCAAAGGATTGTGTTGCATAAGAGTTATTTTTATAAACCAAATTTTAATAATTTTATTTTCCACAAAGCTTAATGCAATTGAAATATATTATTCATATGCACAAAAAAGTGTGCCTTCTATGTAATATAGTATGGTTAGCATTATATTTACAGGGCCACACAAAAATAATCAGTTACATAAAGAGGTATTAATAAAAATTTTCTGGAATTGCACTTTTGTTTTCATGAGCATTTTAACACTTTCTTATAATTTTAGTGGGAATATGATTTCAATTTGTACATCTGTCTGTCCGATTGTCTACCTTTCTATCTGTTTGTCTCCGGCTTCTATCATCCGTGAATATTCTGAGAATTTTATAAAAATGATACACTCGAGTTCCCTATGGAATGTTCCCTATTTAAAATGTCATTAATAGGTTCTGTACAACTAGTTTGTTTACAGGGGCAACAACAGCAACAACAATAAAAAAAAAAAAGATAATGCATTACGTTTTAGGACAGAATTTTTTTAAAGTTATATTTAAAAAAAAAAATTCTACTACAAAAGTCTTAAAAACATTTGCATGTATTATTAATATTCTAAAATATATTTTTGTATAGAATATGATACGATTATCTTTCATATTTACAGGGCTACAGTAAAATATTCAGAGAGTTTAAATGCTGTAATTAAATCTAACGGCTGAATTTTCTTTTGCGTTAAGCCTTTTTAACCCTTTTCAAAATGCCTAAGAGTAATTTTAAAATCAATTTGTCTATCTGTATGTTTTTCAGTCCTTCTGTCTGTTGTGCGATAACGTAGGCAAAGAATATTAATAGTTATTCGATACAAAAATTGCATACAGTTGGAAAGTGTTAATAATCAATGCGTACTGCATGATTTTTCTTTCTTGTTTCTTTTTTTTTCCATTTAGAATCCTTAAACATTTATGAAGATTTCTTTTTAAAAATAAAAGTTTTCTTTTCGAAGAATTTTGATTTGGTTTAGAATTATGTATCCTGTTATGAAAACAAATATTTAACTTGAATTGTTTTATCTTTTGTTACAAAATTTCCTAAAATAGTCAAAATTTACTGATAATGTATTTCTAATCTTTATTTTATTGCATGTATTGTTAAAAATAAATAACCATTAGTTAGAAATCTTATTCTGATATTACTTTGATTAGTTTTCGAGATATTTGTCTTATTTTAAAAGTATTTTCAGAAAATAAAATTGTACTCAATTTTTATGTGCCATTCATTTCTATTAAAGTAAAATTTAAATAAATACAAAACTATTTTTAATGTGCTTTTTATGTTGGCGATTCTTTAAATGTTTTTGAAGTTGCATAAACTTCATTATGTAGGATAATAATACGATGCAGGTATAGTATTTCTGTACATAATGATGATTCTTTTGCATTAATAAGGAACTTTTTAATGGAAAATTGTAATATACTTTTTCGTTATTTATTACACAAATAATATTAAAATATTTCTTTTTATATGTAAATCACATATGCGTTACAATATGTATGGAAGTAAATGTAATGTACAATTAGATTTATTATTATTATTAACTTACAAATATTAATATTTTCTGCTTATTAAATATCAAAATATTTACTTTTAGACCGAAATATTTAAACATCTGAAACGTACAATATTATGAAAAAATCTAAAGAAAAATGATAAATTCCATTTTTTTTAATATATTGTTATCTAAAAACTAGTATGTTGTGGCCACCACAAGACTTTCTTCTATATTTTCCTATATACATATTCAATCAGTAACAATATTAAAAAAAAAAAAAAAAAAAAAATTACTATTTTTTTCTAAGTTATTTTTTTTGTTAAAAGTAATACATATTCAACCAGTAACAATATTTAACAATAATTAAAATAAATAAATAAATAAATAAATAAAAATAAAAAATAAATAAAAAATAAAATACGATTTTTTTCCCCGTTTTTTTTTTTTTTTTTTTTTTTTTTTTGTTAAAAGTAAAAAAAAATCGATAACTTTGTTTTAAATTATCACAGATTTATAGTTCAACCATTCGTTTTAAGGGTATTGACGAGATCTTTCGAAAGATACCCATCTTGAAAAATTACCCCCCAGTGGGGGTACTTCCCCCCCAGGGGTGGAACCGGTGCCCCTACATGCACAAAATTTTTTTCGTAGTTAACTACTATTATTATCAATAATTCATATTAATTTTACAATCACATGTTTAAAATAACGCTCATTATGTACATTTATACGAAATTTTGTCCTATACTGCCATGTTAAAAGTTTACATAAAATGCGATCACAGCGCCATCTGCTGGGCGATTTATCCCAAAATCTAATCAGACACTTTCCATGTCAGGGTCCAACTATACACCAAGTTTGGTTCAATTTCATTTATCGGTTCGTGAGATACGGTGAAAAATACGAAATTTTGCGATCACAGCGCCACCTGCGGGACGATTGATCCCCAAATCTAATCAGCGCTTTGCCCCGTCCGGTTCCAACTATATACCAAGTTTGGTTGAATTTCATTCATTGGTTAGTGAGATACGGTGAAAAATACGAAAATTTGTCCTATACTGCCGTGTTAAAAATTTACATAAAATGCGATCACAGCGCCACCTGCTGGGCTATTGATCCCCAAATCTAATCAGCACAATGCCCCGCGAGGGTCCAACTATATACCAACTTTGGTTGAGTTTCATTCATTGGTTCGTGAGATACGGTGAAAACAATAAACCACAGACACACAGACACACAGACAGACACACAGACAGACATTTTCTAAAAACTATCAATTCGTGTTCAGGACATCCCAAAACGTGTAGATCCGTCAAAAAACGGAGGTCGAAAATTTTCGCGAATCCAATACTTTCTCTATATTACATATAGAAGAAAGTAAAAATGTACAAAACTCCCAAAATCAAATACTTTTTTTTACTTAAAAAAAAAAAAAAAAAAAAAAATAGAAAGTAAGAAAATGAAAGGAAAAAAGGAAAATATATTTTATTTATTTAATTTTTAGGATAATTGGAAGATGTATATTTTTCATATACAGATGACAATTAAAAAGAAAAAGAAATGTATTTGAAATTATCAAAAATAATTCTGAGATAAATCCTCTATCTGGAACACTTTTTTAAAGTTTTATTATGCTTTTCATTTTGTAAATTCTATAAATTGTAGGTTTTCAAATGAGTGAACTAAAAAATGCAAATCATGCAAACATTTATTAAAAACGGACGATAGATTTATTTTATTTATTTATTTATTTATTTTGTAACACTTTCAGTGCCGATAGAATACATTATATTACACTTCATTTTAATTTCCAACTACAAAAATTCGTTCCGGATTGCTTTAACAGAACTTCATTTAAATAATATAGAGGTTCCTCATCATTATTAAGATTGATGATCTATTGAAGGGGTAGGGGTTGATTTATAGATGATCCCCATTGAAGTAGATGATTTATTGAAATGATCAACCTCAATGGGTTCATTATTTCAATAAATGTGAATTTCTATTATAAACTCTAGTTATGCCTAACACTTTTTAATTATATATTTTATTGTTTCTCATATAATTTAGTCATCTCAATTGCAAAATATTTTTTCAAAAATTCATAGTCTTCTCTGGTGCAAAATTTTAGAGAAAAAGTATTTTTAAAATTGACCTAAAAGTCAAATAAAACGATATTATTGACGCAAAATAATACGAAAACAAAATTTTTTGTATTAAGAGACTGTACATAAATTCTTTGATGTCTTTGTAATTGAATATCTTAAACTCCACAAAGCATTATAAAGTATGAGAAAAAACATGTAAACGTTTTAATACAAAATTGCAAAAAATGTATAAATAAAAACCAGTACGTTGTGGCCACCACATAAGTTTCTTTTATATTTTCCTACACAAATTCATACAGTAAAAGTGATTTATTAAAATTATTATATTTAATAATGTTGTCTTTCATGATGAAAGCAGACGACTTCTATTCCAGAGAAGTAGTATAAAACTAAATATCCAAAGAAAGTCATTTTTTTTTTCTCTATATGACATCTTAAAATATGCAATTTATTTATTTACTTACTTACTTATTTATTATTATTAATATTATTATTGTATTTATTTATTTATTTATTTGTTGTTGTTGTTGTTGTTAAAAAAAAACTATAACTATAATTATATTTTTAATTATCGCAGATTAATACTTCAACCATTTGTTTGAAATATACCCAGAATCAAAATTTGTCTACCTTGAAGGGGAGTTCACCCCGACCCATAATGGGGAAAGTTATGCTTCCATATATACAAAAAAATATTCCCAGTTGATTATCACTATTATAGATACAGTCGCACTGCGTAACATGAATGCGCTTAACGTGAACTACTTTCAAAATGAACTGTTTCCGTAATTTTCGTCAAAATGAATATCCATCTATCTATCTATCTATCTATCTATATATATATAAACGATATATATATATATATATATATATATATGTATATATATATCAGTACAAAAACCCTTAACGGGTTAAAAGTTTGTGACGCAGCTACTTTATCGCTATAAGAATTTGAAATATGGGTCTTAAAAATAATGATATCAAATTTTAAGTGACGCTTTGCTAGTAGTTAAAATATACATAGATTTTCTTATTTGATCATTTGCTTTTTTCTTTTATTTATATTTACAATGCAAACATATTTTTAACTTCAAGATAAGACAAATATATAAAATATACTCAGATGCTTTTTCATTTGCATTTCAATTTCAAAATAACAGTTTTAAAAGGAATGATATCAAAATTCCAGTGACGCCTCAATGTCACTTTAAAAGATTTGTTTTTAGATTCCACTAAAATTACCTTTGTTTTGTCTGATAAAGTATTTTTACACATTGAAACAGTGCTTTTAATTTTCAAATATATACTGTCAAAAAATCACACTTTCACTGAGTTTGCATTATAAATTGAAATTATTTATTTCAATAAATCGATTTGTCTTTTGCGTCACGCTATCCAAAACGGTAAGTAAAATTTGTGCAAATGTTTTCTTTGCATCACACTATCTCTTTGCACACATTTTGACTTAGTTGGGTACAAAGTAACATTAACATAAATTTTACTCACAGTTTTGGATAGCGTGACGCAAAAGACAAATCGACTTTTAACGGCTTATTTATATAAACATCCAGCGGCTGCATCATCGACGTTAGGGTTAGGCCTCCCGGTATTACGGCAAGGCAACCATCATTTTCAGCTGCTGGGACTTGTGTGTGCGAGTGCGTCTGTGCTAACCTCCCTTCTGATAGGGTTGCCAGAGTTAAAATTATCGTCATTGGCGAACACACTGCGATCATTTTATGTCATAGCTAAGCAAGGTAAGGAATTCTATTGGATAAGCATGCATTTTGTGCAATTTCATTGGACAGATTATCCTGAAAGTTGTATAGATTGGCAATATACTCGAACTTTAAAAGAGTATTTTTTCAATTCGGCTTGTACACACACAGGTTGGCAATTTTGGGCAAATTTCTGCAGGGAAAAACATACTCTTGGCTTATATTCGGAAATATACGGTAAATAGGTAAATAAGGAAGCTTAACGTTTCAAATAAAAAGATTTTCACAGAATATTGTTTGACAGAGTTTTTTTCTTCTTCTTTTCTTTAATGAATCTTTGCATTTTATGTTATTAGATATTTTCATCTTTTTCAAATCTCAAATACAATACACTATAATGATTTTTAATTATAGATGATTATGAGACATGATGATATACGACACACTTTTAATATACCGTAAAATTCCGATAGTAACCCCCCCGCCCTCCCTTACCTTTGGTGTAAAGGTAGAAATTAAGAAATTTGGTTGGTGGCCACTGGCCTTCATTTTTTTAGTGGCCACTTTTAAAAAGTTACTTGGCCACTCGCTGATAAAAGTAAAAGTAAAATAAAATTTTTCTTTTCTTTAATTTTTTCAATGTTCGGTCTCGACAAATCATTAAGAAAATAATTAAGGTAGTCAACTTTTTGAAACTCATCCACAATAATACATTTCTGATAAATTTTAATAAATGAAATAGGAATAGATTTACATATACTATGAATGTAAGAAAATACTATTCATTACAAAATTCATATGTTTAAAATGCTCTTTTGGTTATATTATTTTATAACAGAAAAATTCTGATTATATTGCCCCTTCACTATCCTGAATGGTGTTGATTTTCTACTTAAAAAAAAAAAAATCTTTGATTCATGAAAATATGTATTTGTAAATAAAAAAAAATATTTTTTTAATAATACTTTTTTATTTTGCAAGTTTCTTTTTCCTTTTTTTTTTCTTGTTACAAATGAATTATAAATTAATTTTTCTTTAATAATAATGAATTTTTAATAATTTGCAATTATAATCCCCCTCTCTAACTGAATTTAGAGAGTGTGGCTGTAGTCGAGATTTCACAATGAAATTGTAGCTGTCACTTTTTAAAAAGTTAATTTTGACAAATTTTAAAATTGGCAGCACTAATTCATCTTAAGGATAAACAAGATCTTAAGCTCAATCATTAAATGATAATTCAATAGAAAAAAAAAAGAAATCAATTTTAAGATATTATCAAATTTGTAATTTAATGGTCTGTAGTATGTAGTACATCAGTGTAACTCAGATTAGGCATAACAAATTACATATAATGTGTCAAATGACGTTTTTAATTTTTCTGCGAACGTAATACAATCGGAGTTTCAGCCGATTGATTATCTCACGAGCTTCTTTTTCGTCTCTTTCTCCCGAAAGTTGGCCGAAACTCTCATTTTGATATTTTTTAAAAATTAAAATCTAATACTTTTATAGAAAAATGGAAAAAAGCCATACGTTTTTTTAGTATATGAATAAGACTACTTGCCAATTTCCAGTGTTTACTGTTAAAACTGACTTCCGAAAATGTCTGTAAGTGGCGATGTTAGATTTGAGAAAGCCTGAATTCGAGGCGCACGGCGCGTTTACTGTGAAAACGCCGCCGCGCGATCCAAGTTTGCATTGGAATGGGGTATTCTGTAAAGAATGGGTAGAAGAATTTTAAGTGTTTACTATTAAAATTGACTTCCGAAATATGTTTGCAAGTGACGAGGTTAGATTTTAGAACAGCCTGAATTCTTTGCGAGGCGCGTTTACCGCGAAAAAGCCGCCGCGCGATCCAAGTTTGCCTTGGAATGGGGTATATTTTATAAAGAATGGGTAGAAGAGAAGTGGCCACTGCAGTGGCAACCAAAGGCAATTTCTTTAGTCGCCACTTTTAAAAATCTAGTCGCCATGTGACGAGTGGCGACCGCTAATTTCTAGCTTTACTTTGGCAGCTAAGTTCGCCACTCTTTCGTTATTCCCATGAACGTTGCAAACATACTTTTTTTAAATCCTGAAGTCTTATATGTTTATTTAGAAACTTTAATTTGCATATAACGTATCCAAGTGTTATTTGTACTCATCTTTTTAAAGTAAAATAACTCCAAATAAAAAAAATATGTGGTGTTGTTTACATTCTTTAAACTCCAAAACGTTAACTGCTAAATCAAAATATTCACCGTAGTACTTTATTTGCTAATGCAAATGTAAACAAACATGCAGCTTTAGCATAAAGCAATTTGTTATGTTTATATTTTCAAAATCAGAATGAGGAACAGCTATACGATAAAATAAGCCACCCACTACTGTTGCCAATGTACAGCTTACCAGATGAGTTGATAGTGCGAACTGATATTCAGAATCATTACAAAACATCAAAAATACATTTTAAGAAAATAAATTATTTCACTCGTGATTGTTTTGAAAGTCACTGAAATAAATGAATCTGAAAATGCATGAAAATCAGGGGTCGAAATTAGAATCAGTAAGTTGGGAGCCAAAAGACAACTAATATTATTTTCTTTGTTGCAATTATGTTGTACTAAGGTTCTATTTCGAAATTGTCATTTACACATAGAAACATGTGCATAAACATTATACATAAACAGAAATTAATCAAAATACTGATACCTTATCTAGTTAGTTTTTTCCATTTTAAAAATGTGTTAGAGCAAATATTTTTACAAGAAAGCTAGGAATTTAATTCTACTACTTCGTTGCTAGTGCCTTTATTTTCATCACACATTATAACTGCACACTGAAGGGGGAAAAAGAATGTTAGGCGTCAAAGTGATGATTAAGTATAAAATTATGGTCATCAAAATGAAATATTTATTTGCAAAATACAACTAACTACCACTAATTTCAAGCCCTGATGAAAATCTGTGCTGCAGCGGTGAGTATTCTAATATAAAAACTAAAAAATAACATCACTGGATACCCCTAATTCATAGCATAAAAATCTGTACCGGAGCGGTTAGTATCCCGATATTAAAACCAAAAAAACATCACTGGATATCCTTAAATTGATCGGACAAGGATTGGAAAATGCATGAAAATCTGTACTGCATCACTACCATGAACAATTTTTTCCCCTAAATAATTCCATTAATTTAATAATAATAAAATACACTCAAAAATTAATTTTTAAATTTCAAAAATGCATTTAAAAAAATCATTCACCTCGGTTGCATTACAATAAACATATATGAGTGGCTGACGCATGAAGAAAAACAAAATTCCGAGACAGTTAAACGAAGTTCCGATACAAAAAGGTTACTATTAAAAAGTGTCGATACTCAGTATGCTCATTGCTCAGTAAAATCAATGAATAAATCAAAAATTAGTTTCCATAGTTATAATAAAATTCTTAATTTAGTTTTAAGAAAATGACTTTCCAATTCAAAATTTATAGGAAGAGATTTAAGAAAAAATACAGTAAGATTATGTAATGGAATATTATCCATCTAAATACTTTATATATTTCCCAAAGGCAGAAACACTGCGACACGGCGACATAGTCGCGAACACAGAAAAACGGCTTGCGGATAGTTTTTGTCTGCACTGAGAAAAAAAATTTGTCTGTAACTTTTGGATAACTATTCACTTATAAAAATTTCTGTATCAAAACTAAAACTAATACTTGTATTATTTATAATTATTTATATTGTGTTGTGTGGAACATTGCTATAAAATATTTAATTGAATGAGATGAATTGAATGAATACAATTGTTTATATTATATCGTTTTGTAGTAAAATTGTATTCGTGTATTGTTGCACAAGATCAGCACTGATGTTAAGCCCCCTCCTCCCCCATCAGCTTTCAGGCTTTTTGAGTGTAAGCCATTTTCACCCCTGATTACACGCAAATTTTGCAGACAGATTATGAAATCTTAAAAGCCTGTTGCAGACAGCTTCAAAACTCTCTGCCACTGGGATATATTTTACCGAAGTGGCTAATCGGACCGTCGGTGCGATTAGTGTACAGGCTATTTGGACCATCTTTTCCAAGGAGAATAAATTAGCACTGATAAAAAGAGTAAAATTTAGAAATAATATAATGTGTCTCGTCCCCGTGCATGAAAAATTATCTTGTTTACTTTTTTTTTGAGTGCGGGAGTGGGGTAGAGATTAATTATTTTCAGAGATTTTGTACTCTAAATGAGGCTAAAATTATTCATAAAAGGACAATAACTCAAAATTAATTTTTATAAAGCAAAAATGAAAATAATAAAGACTTCGAAAATTGAATAATAAAAACAAAAAAATGCAACATGAAAACAGACCTTAGTAAATGAGTATTTTCAATCCTTGAAAAAAATCTTCGCAATATGTTTGTTTATGAATATGCATAAATAAATCTTCATATTCAACTACATTGATGTTATTTGTTTTTTTATTTCGTCTTTCCTTTTTTTTTTTTTTTTTTTTTTAACAATTAAACCGTTCCAATATAATTCAATGCAAACTAAACTCAATTTTCTATACAAATATATGTATGATTTTTCTGAAAATAACTTTTGTACTTATTTATTAATGTTGACAGCAATGTTGAAATAAACATGGATTGTAGATCAATCGCATTATACACTTTTAAAATGTTAAAAATTTGAATTTGCAGTTGAAACAAGCAAAATAATTAGTATAGGGTTCCCACTAAATTTCAAAAATAAAATTCCCTGACTTTTCCAGGTCTATTTTTAGAAAATTCCAGTCACAAAATTTGGTTTGTGACATAAAAGATAGCTCACGGTATAAAGCAAAACATAGCTCGCAACATAAAAGACAACATAGTAACGTGACTTGCGATATAAATTGAATGTTTAAAATGCATTTTCCAGGTTTATATCATCATTTTCCCAGGTTTTTGAGCAATATTTAGATTCAGAAAATTCCACTAATGTTTTATTACTATTATTTTTATCATGCTCAAAAACAAAACAAAACAAAAACTGAGAAGCTAAATGTACAAAGTTTATACAAGTTTCATAATGGACAATAAAACTATTAAAATACTAATTCTTACCTGAAATATAATTTAAGTCAAATCCAAATGTAATTGTTATCCACGGAGTATTATAAGACGCTTTCATGACATGACGCTAAGCCACGTCCGTGCGCTAAGCTAAGCTAAGATAACAAAACAAACGTGTTGTTAGTAGTGTTGCCAATCAGAAATTTGCTTTTTACATTAACTGTTTGTGGCCCAGCGAATGAATACATAGAAATATTTTCTCCTTAAAAAATTGTAACTTTATCATCAACAATTATGAAATAGAATCACCATAATTATAAAATAGTTCCCTATTTAAAATATTATCAAAATAGTTTTTTGACGAAATGCGAAATTTTAAAATCTTAAATATTTCCTTTATAACAAAAAATATATATATTAAAGTGAAATTTTATTTCGTATATATACAATAAATATTTAAAAGAAACAATAAAGTTTCTTTCTTGCATTAAAAAACAAAATCTTAATTTTTTATTGACTGCATTCAGATTGAACCAACCAACCAACTACAAGACCAAACCGAATAACACCTGTTCAGAATTCTGAGAATTATCAATAGAAATCTTTGCATCGCGTAGTAAAAATAGTTCGATTTTTAAACTGAGTTATAAAAAAAACAAGAGTTTTCCTAGGGAAAAGGGAGATGTCAGGCACATCAGATAAAAGCGATTAATATCATATATAAATTAAATTAAATTCGCTCGAGCCATATTCGAGAAAAAAATCTTACACATTAGGCCGCCCATTTTCGCTTAAATGAGCCAATTCATATCTCGAAATATACTGCACGCAGAAATGTAGCGATTTCAGGGTAGGATCAGACAGAAGGTGAAAGACTATTTTGAAATTATCAGAACATAACCTCCCATATTTCCTGAGATATTAAGTGTCGGCTTTCAGCGGTCTCTTTGATCTTTAAATTCCTGTATATATAAGTGTCGCAGTTTCGTTCGTTTTTCCGTTTCCGCTGAGTGTCGTGGCGTTCGTTTGTTTTTGCGCTTGCGTCACTTGAGACTCTGCCGAGTCTCTTGATATATAAACGATATCTAACATTAAACTTTTAAACATTATTTTATTCAATCTATTGATAGCATGAGATACTGATAACATGAAAGATTTTTTTAATCACCTTGAGATTTCGTTAACGAGATTCGACTGTTTTTTTTTTTTTTTTTTTTTTTTTTTTTTTTTTTTTTAATTTTCTTAAAGAATAAATCACATTATGCACATTTTTACGAAATTTTGTCCTATACTGTCCTGTTTACCATTTACAAAAAGCAAGATGGCCGCACCATCGGTAGAGCAATTATCATCAAAAGTTGAAAGACATTATTTTATGTCAAGGTGCATCTGCATACCAATTTTATAAAATTCTGTGTAGTAGTTCCAGTGATACATTTGCCATACTTTTGTGTCACGCACAGACAGACATTTTCTAAAAATGGTCAAATCTTATTCGACACCTGGAAATCCATCGAAAAACCAATGTTGAAAATTTTTTGCGAATGTAATACTGTCTTCTGTTGAATATAGAAGAAAGTAATATATATATATATATATATAACATTAAACTTTTAAACATTCATTTATTCAATTACATTTATTAAGCATTTGTTTACTAAACATTGCCGACGAACAAAATCTATGTAACTTCAGGAAGAGAAGTTAATACCTTGATGATAAAGAATTTTGATGTGAATATTAAGTTATTTAATTTACAAAATTCTGTTCCCATTTCTGTCATTCCCGGATGTTTAATCATCTCTTTTCTATATCGACAAATTTCTTTGCTGCTTCCCTTTTCCGCCTAACTAATATATTGCGTGTTCTGAAAGATATTGCGCTGCTTTATCATTTGCGCTCTTTGTCATTAAATTTCCTGACGCTCTTTTGTTATGACTTTCAATATTATGCGAATAAAGAAATGTTAACATTATATAAGAAGATAAAATATTCATCAAAAAGATTGTGGAAATATATGAAAATTAGTATAAGATAAAAAATGCCTTTCAAATTATGAAATATATATATATATATAGGTATATATAGATATAATATATCCTCACATCAGTTGGAAATTTCATAAAAATGTATTTCATTTCCGAAATACTAATTTTATGCAATTTTGTATCAGAAATGAATTAAAATGGAAGAAAACACTGAAATGTTTCCTAATTTTTTTTTATTTGCTTCTGTTACATGTTTTGAAAAAAAGTTGCTTTTCATAATATATCTTTTAACAAAGAAAAAAATTAATGCTTATAAGAAAGCTAAAATCAGCTTTAAATTTCTTTAATATAAAGAGAATTAGCTGGAAGCAATCTTAATAAGCAATCCATAATGCAGTGTAGTTATAGTAAGGTTTTTTAAAACTGTTAGTTTGAAATACTTTATTTGACATTCATTTATTTATTTTTATTCGTTGTAGAAATACAAGATCTGTTTATATCACTAGGCGTCTCATATGTGTTTATTTATTTATTTTTTAATCACTTTTTTTATTGTTTATTATATATGTTGACTTAGAGGTATGTTTATTACAGAATTCCTTCGATGATTCCTATATTGTATTTTTCAGCACAAACAAACTTTGGAGTACATAATCTAAAATTGTATAGTTATTAAATATACAAATATTTGTTTCAAAGAAAATTTTAGATTGATAAAGAAACTCTTTCACAAGCCAATTCCCGATATTTAATTCGCTGTTAAAATTTTTAAATGCTTAATAGATCTAGTAAAAGGAAAATAATAATAATAATAATAATATTTTTTTAAGTTTTAAACGCCAAATATAAAAAAGATCATATTCAGATTGCATTTACCCTCGTTCTTTCATGTCGAGAAACTCAATTATAAGTCTAGCATTTTCTATCCATCCAGTGTTTAACAATATGGGAAAGTCATACCTACCGCAAAAGATAAAAATCCTGATAACAAAAATCACGAGGATCAAAATCGTGTCTCCGGATCAACCCTATGGGTGAATCTCGTACTGTCACCAATTTCACAACGTGTACCTATATTGCAACGTAAAAATTTAATCAACTCTCAAAATTTTTTCTAAAATATAGCAATTATTATTCAGCAAATCTTACAACGAGTTTTTTAATTAGATGTATTATTTTCTTTATTTCAAGTAATTCTTCAATATTACATAAATTTAAAGAAATGGAAAGTGAATTTCGGATTAACTATTGTATCACATTACATAATATTGTATTTAAATTCCCAGCAAAACCTCAAATGACGGCCAGCATGAGGCCAAGTGCTGGTTGCCAGCAGTAGCTGCAATTGGCCCGCCGGTGGCAAAAGTTAACGTTGCCGCAGGGAATATGTTACGCCGGCCATCAGTTGGCCGTATTCAACCGATCCATTGTTGGCAGCCAGCAGTAAGTTAAAAATAAGTTAGTGGGCCGGTGAATGGGTCGTTGCTGGCAGCTAGCAGTATGATGAAAATATGTAATGGGCCACTGTTGGTAACGAACATTATGTTGGAAATTGTTAGAGGGCCAGTGTTGGGCCATATGGCGGCAAATATAGTTTTTCCATGTTGTTGCTGGCAGCCTACAGTGGGCCAGCTGTGGCAAACATTAAAAATTATATTACTGCCGGCAGTCTTCATTGGTCCTTTATATTTTCTTATTAAGGGCCCGCTTCACTCACCGTCACCGGAAGCCGAAGCCAACGTTATTCTATGGGAAATTTTCTTTACAAATAACTTATTAACTAATACATATTTTTAAATTCTGTTTTCACATTCGGAAAATTCCCAACTGTTAAATTGACGGACTTTTTTTAAAAAAAATATTTTTTTAATTTTTTATATTTCATTTTGAAGCTGCAAAATACGAATTTTTAATATGTGAAATTTTTCATTTTGCAATTTCAAAATAAAACATTAATAATTAAAAAAATACATCTTTAAAAAAGGTCCAACAATTTAAAAGTTGGGAATTTTCTGAATGTGAAAACAGAATTTAAAATATGTATTGATTAATAAGTTATTTGTAAAGAAAGTTTCCCATAGAATAACATTGACTCGGACTTCCGGAGACGGTAAGTGAAGAAGGCCATTAATAGGCCAGCAGTGATTTGGTTATACCTAGTATTTTATTTTATTGGTGATACCTTTAATTTTATTAGTGCTTTTTTTCTTTTTTTTTCATTCTTTTTTTTTTTTCTCTCTTTTTTCTGATGAGGTAGCAACCAGTTTTTTCTATGCATCCAATATTTAATTTGATTTTGTACATATTCATTTTTAAATACTATTTACAAGTATTTGATTCATACACCATGGCTATAAATTCAGGATTTCTAGTACAGCATATAAGAAATATTCAGTTGATCCATTACATTTCTTGGAATGAAGTAGATTATGTTTTTTTTTTTTTTTTTTGTTAAGTTATTTGATATAAATAAATGTAACTTTACATGTGAAAATTATAAAATATTGAAACCAAAATTGTTATAAAAAGAGCATTGTAAAAAACTAAACACCATAAACTCAAAAAAAAAAAAAAAAAAATCAGCAATTGTTTCTGGTCGAAATACCCCAAAGGCTCTTCATCAGGCGAAACAATGTGGGCATGAGTGCAGCAAAATAATTTGCTGCATTCACGCTTTTTGTTAGACTCACGAAGGGATGTTTTATTATTTCAACCTGAAAGAACTGATACATTTTTTTTTCATTGGGGTGGGGTGGGGGGAGGGGGCAATGATTATGTTTATTTACAAATGTTTCTATTTATTACTATCAGGATTTCTTCGCTTTCTTGTCCCTACACTTAAATGAATTAAAAAAAAAAAAAAGAAAGAAAGAAAGAAAGGAAAGAAAATCAATAGATAAATATATATATATATTTTATATTACTTTAAAATTAATAACTAAAGCAAAGTTCACTGAAATCACATAAAACCAAGTTTTGATTCTCCGCTGCTTTAGCAGCGTCTTTGTCTTTCGCGCAATGTTCGACCCGGGTCTCCACTGCCTTTGATAGAGCCTTATCCGACAGGTTCAATTTGTGTGTTTATCGGTAGTCAGGCGATACTACTATTATTCAAAAACTACAGTTTTACTATAACTCAGCATCTATTAAACATCTTAGTTTTGGTACCATGTATCAGAGAATTTAGTTACATAAAATAGTTTTCCTATCCCTCGCTCTATTATATTAAATTTATATTTAGAATAAATTTATTATATTATAAATTTATAATATGATTAATATAATTAAAATATATAATAATATTAATATAATTATTCTATATTTATGTAATCATTTCTCAAAAATTCTGTCAGCAATTTCACGCCGAAGATAGTATTAAGATATGCCATTAGCACTATTTCAATCCCATGGGGCAATTATGTTTTTGAAAAGTTTAAATATCACTTCCAGTTTTTAATATTTCATTTTGGTTTGTTTATTTTAATAATAGTTAGTCATATTTCAAAATGTATGAAAGAGCAATACTTCGCCATTTATAACTACTTCACTCGTGCCTATTTTATTCACATAATGAATGGTCGTGGAATCATTTCGACCTGAAACTTTTTTTTTTTTAATTAATTATTATTATTAATGTTTTTTACAACTTTGTAAATTAAATTTACAAAGTTCTTTATTTACTTTTTTCAACACCAGCTCTTCATTACATTTTTTGCTGCAATAAGTATATGTTTTAAAATCTGTCTCTCTCTTGTTTGTTTTAGATAAGTTATTATTATTATTTTTTTTTTTTTCAATTTATTAAAATAAATTATGAGAATTTAGAAAATATTTAGTAAAATGACAGGAAAATTAGTGCTGAAGAAGGAAAAAAGTAAGTTAATTTTATAGATTATGAAACAACATACCAGTCGTTTCCACTCAAAATAATTAAGCTTGACCCATCATCAGGAAAAGATAAATTGACTACAAGTTCAGCATAATGTCATCAAGGAAATGTAGTAGCTTAAAAACAGTTTGTCTTCAAAACCTTGAGGTCGATAACCGAGTTAAAAACTACGTTTACCATAAAGCGAAGATTAGAGATAGACGTGTGTTTGAAATGCAAAAAATTCAAGTTTTTAAAAGTGTCGTTTTTTGTGTCATTTTGTTAATATCAAAATTCCTATGTTCATATATTTTTTAATACATAAAAAGTTGAATAAATGGATGTATAAGAATATTTTAGGCTACAAAATTTCTTTCCAATAGTGGGGTTTCGCGATTATCAAGAAAATTATTAGATAATAAAATTTGAATAGTTCCGACAACAGTAAAATAAGTTCAGACAACCCGACCCACATTAAAATAATAATAATAATAATAGTAATCTGCATGAATTTTATCAGTTATTACTACACATATTTTACCCCTGTTATATTTTATTATTATTATTGTTGTTGCTGTTGTTAAATAAAGTGGTCAGAAAACATAAAAATGATTTATGAATTTACACATCTAATAATTTTCCTGTCAAAGCAAACTGGTACATGCGTCATGAAGATATAACAAAAAGAGTTAGTGAATTAACAAAAAAAAAAAAAAAAAAAAATCGTTAGATCAGTTTTTTTGAAACACTCATTTCCTAGATTTGCAATTGCTTCCACCTAATAAGGACTTTTGTCAATTTTCCTGTATTAAGCAAGTATTACATGCTAAAGAGCGAGTAAAAAGGGGTTTATGTAGCAAATTTGAAGAAAGTTAAAGCCGTTTTTGAGATATCGGCTCACTGTCCCACTGATAATTTTCACCAAAACTTAGTAAACTGATCTGTTCACCATAAACTAACAATTGCATACGAAATGATATCTAAAAAGGAATTAATATAGCGATTTTGAAGAAAATCCATAAAGCTGTTTTTAAGAGAAAGCACTTGTGAGACTTAAAAAATTTGTGTATTTTTATAGGTCGTTTATCAATTTCCCTGAACTAACAAGTACAAAAGGACATCCAAAACAAGGTTTATATAAATTTGAAGAAAATCGCCAGTTTTTGAGATTTCCAGTTTTCAACAAAAGTTGGAAAAATCATCTGTACACTATACCTGTCTTAATCAGAAGTTCGTCGTTCTTTATTAATTTTGTAGATATGATAATCAGAAAATTTCCAGAAACATATACACATATATACAATACAGATACACAAACACACAGACCAATTGCCAAAAAACACTTTTCTGACTCACGAGACCTTAAAATATGTAAATCAGGTGAAAACTCGATATCAAAATTTTTGACCGAATACAATGCTTTCATTATCTACGGTATTCGGATTATGGAAATGAATAATAATATTAATAATTAGTTGACACAAATCCTAGCATAATTTCAGATAGAAATCAATATGTTATTGAAGAATTTGTTTAATAGCGTACTTCAAATAGTTTGAATCTATAAGCTGTTAATAAATAAATATACTTATTTATAGGCCCGTAAAAAATAGAAGGACTCCATGAATCTTTATACATTTCATGCGATAGTGACATATATTACACCTACAAACTTTTAGTTGTATACTTATAATAATTTTCATTTAAAAATAATTGATGAATTAACTAATTTTTCTTCTTTTTTTATTTTATTTTCTGAACACAGTTCGTTATCTGAATAAATAAATCTCCTCTCTGCCCAGTAGCCCAA
This sequence comes from Salticus scenicus, assembly GCA_963930645.1. Taxonomy (NCBI): domain Eukaryota; kingdom Metazoa; phylum Arthropoda; class Arachnida; order Araneae; family Salticidae; genus Salticus; species Salticus scenicus. The sequence continues at coordinate 279,158,778 of OZ005653.1, forward strand.
CCAACGCTGACGCAGCAATTATCAGTTACATTTTGTTGTTGTTTTATGAAAGAAGTGCAGATGGCTTTCTGTTCTGATTTAGTGTGTAGGATTTCTCACGCATGCAAAAATTCAAGAAAAACAATTTCACTTGTTAACAACTAACCAGGAAACATTTTTTGAAGTTGAGGAATCGCTCGCCCTTCAAATTTTCAGTGGTGATATTTTTCAAAAGAAACTCATCAATAACTGTCAAGTAAATGACTGAATTAAATTTGTGGTAAATTAAAACAAAGTTATAAATTATTAAAAAAAAAAAAAAAAAAAGAAGAAGAAGAAGAAAAAGTCATTTTTTCAGAAGTTGGCACAAAATTCATTTATTATTATTATTATTATTATTATTATTATTGACAAACACTGTTCTAAAATGAAAATCGTTTCCATGCATTCAGGAAAATGATTTTAACAAATTATTTGCACTACGCAAATTTACATAATAAAAAATATAAAAGCATGTTTTGTGGTGCCACAACATACTAGTTTTTGTTAAAAACAATAAAATCAATAAATTTGCTTTAAAATATCACAGATGTATAATATAACGTTCGTTTAAAGATATTAACGAATTTTTTTTTTCAAAAATACTCATATTGGGATCCGGACATAATATCGCGGGACGAAATCTCGCGTCAAAAAAATAGTAGGATCTATTTGAAAATTTGATTTTGTGTCACGCGTGATCTCTGGAGGGGGCCACAGGGCCTTATAAATATTAATTAATTAATTAATTAAAATAAATAAATAAATAATTAAATAAATCATAGAGTTGAATTTCATTATTTTATCTATGTTTATTTTTAAGTTATTCTATCTTTTGCTTTTCACTATTCAAAATACATTTTAAAAATCGTGTACATCATTGCTGATATTAAAGCTGAACACTGTTCACAAACTTGAATTAAAAGTTTTAAAATTAATAAGCACGATTGAATTCATTATGACTAATTCTGACAAAAAATAAATAAATATAGTTTTTAAACTTCTTTAAGTAAAATTTATAAAAAAATTTATTGTAGGTTTGTCAGACTGTCAGTGATCTGACTAAGGTATGTGTTGTCATGAAATTTTATACATCATTACTAATAATTACCAACTCTTTTTACTTTGTATTCATTTACGTCTACGATATTTTGTCCCGAGAGATTTTGTCCCCAAGCCCTCATATTGGAAATTTACTCTATCTGATATACTTCTCCCTCAGGTTTGGAGGAAGCAATGTTTGTACATTAAAGGGAAAAAAAAGCGGAAGAAGTAAACTTTTTAGGCTACTATCACTTTCATAAATTTTTGAGCGCACACAAAGAGACAGACAGACAATTTTTTAAATTATGTTCCTGAGAACAACCCAAAACGTGCAAAATCTATCGAAAACCGGATGTCGAAAATTTTCCCGAATCTAATGCTTTCTTCTTAACTACACTGAAGGAAGAAAAAATAAATAAAACATAAACTATAAATAGTTATAATTGTTCTAATAACTTTCTCCCGTCCATATAATATAAATATATAAAATAAAATCCATAATTTTTATTTTATTAAATCAATTAAAATAATAATAACAATGATAAAATACTAGAAGGTTAGCGACTATCATAATTTACTAAAACGGATCAACTGGATAATTGTTATATATTTCTAGAAATCCTTTTGTTATAACAATGGCTTTAGAGCGATACATTTTTAAAAAATAGTATTTAAAAAATAATACAAAAACAAATTAATAATGGAATTACTTACTCATATATTCTTTTTACAAGATTTTCAACCTCGAAGACGCACCCGCAGACTACATTAACGAGCAACAACTTCGTATGAAATGGCGGAAAGCGAGGGAATTTCAAATGAACAGAAAAAGAATCACAGCGCCCTCTATGCATACAAATTGGTTAAAGCATAATAATTTGTGGCCACAACATGAAAAACATGAGGTTGGCCGTGTGGTGATAGCCTGCATAAGGCCATCGGTGCTTGTGCCACCTCTGGGCCACCGACCATTTTGCTTTAGGCTTCCATCACTGCTGGCAGCCATAAAAGGCCCGCTGCTGGAGTTATATGGGGCAACCGGCAACTGATGGCAAGTGCAGGATGCCAGCAGTAGGCCATAACGAGCCCGCCAGTATAAGTTTTGCTGGGTTGTGATAAAATTTTTCGACATGTGCATTTATGCATATTGGTTTGCAGACAAACAGAACAATTATTTGTATTATAATATTTTAATTTATTAAAATTAAAGTGGAAATAAATAAATTGAAATGAAATTTTTAAAATGGGTTAAAGTTGAGAAGATCTGGATTCATCCTTAGGGGTAGTCCGGCAACATGACATAACAATTTTGATTTCCTGAATAGGGAAATATTTAAAAATGGAAACCACATATTAACTACTTTATGGTTTCTTAAACGTCTAGCATTATATGTATATATATATATATATATATATATATTTATATATATATAAGTTTACAATCAATAATAACAAAACAAATTATAAAAATCTACTCTAGAAATTTATAGAAAAATTTCTAGAATTAATAAATGTTAAATCTTTTAGTTTTAAAAATGATTTTATATGTTGAATGCCACCCTTTATAATCTGCTCATATTTTTGCCCTTGTACATATTCGCACAGAAATTGTACAATTTTTAAATAAATATCAAAATTTTTATGTGATAAAGTAACTGAAGTCAAAATAGAAACGAAAAGTTTCAAAAGAGTTTCATACAAATAATTTGCGCTTTCAATTGTTCCGTCATAGAGATAAAAGCGAAAATATAAAGATTTGCTTTTCACCTTTTCTTACCCATAAGGTAGAGAAAGTATTGGTTTAGGGTCACATTTTCGAATGTGAGTTTTTGTTATATTTACTCGTTTTGAGGTCCTCCGAATCCGAAAATTATGTTTTTAGCGGTTGATCTGTGTATGAGTCTGTGCGTGTGTTTGCCTGTGTGTCTGTTTGCGTGTGTGTCTGTCTGTCTGTTATCAGCATATCTCTAGAACAAATAGTAGCAGAAAGTCCAAACTTGGTATTCTAAATGTGTATGATATGGGGATGCTACACTAAAATTTTCGTTGAGATGAAGCATATGATTCGTGTACAGGAACACCCAAGAGAATTCAAATACATTATGTTTAGTGTAGAAATTGCAGGGAGGTAGAGTTTAACATCTACAGTCTGCACTATGGACTCATTAAACACAGGAATGTTGTTAGCAACACACTGGAATAGCAGGCAGCAATAGACTTCAACGGTTTACTACAACTTTTTTAGCAAAAAGACAAGAATACGTGTTTACAGCGGAAACACTCATAAGGAAAAGAAAAAAAGAGAAAATTCATGAAACAAATACTTTACGGATTATTAACGAGACATCTTGGAACTTTCTTTCTTAAAAAAAAAAAAAAAAATTTTATTGCCTCACGATTGCTCTGGTAAAATATCAAATCGCTCTAATGGGTAGTTTTAGAGTTATAGCGTTTTGAAATCGTAACTTTAATTATAAACACCCTGTATAAACAGTGTTCGTTTGCTGAAAAAAAAAATTATTTTTAAAATAATTCATTTGCAAAACATTGCACTGGAATGTCAAAACTAAAAATAAAAACAGAAAGCTGTTGTTCTAAGAAAAGAGAACATTTTTGTTATGTAGATGAATGAAATGCTTATTTTAGCACACAAAAACTTTCTGTTATTACATTATATTTTAGAGTTAGAATCACTATTTTTTAAGACTTAGTCTATCGCTAGTAAATAAAAATTCACACAATCATAATAAAAAGCTTAGTAGTTTTCTATAAAAAATCTACGGTTTTCATCGAGTAACTTCTAAAAAATGTCACCATGTTAAAAGGAATAGTACTTCATTTGGAAAATTTTCTAAAAGTGACGTCATTATCACATATTATAAAACCTATTTTGATTTTAATTGTTATGAGACACTAAGTCATCTTGACGTATTCACCGTAAAATGTTTAAATCGCCTGCATTAAATTTTGACAAAATTGTATTTTAGAATTCTTTTAGTCATTTTATCACATTTTAAGGTTTTTTTTTTTTTTTTCAGAACCTCTACTCATTGAAAATCTGTACATTGGAATAAGACAAAATACTAGATTTTAAGTCTCTAGCTGCTCTATTACTGTGAAAAACATACAAATTTATTATTTTCTAGAGGGTTTTTCTAGTGTGTGTATTTTATATGTTGAATGCCACCCTTTATAATCTGCTCATATTTTTGCCCTTGTACATATTCGCACAAAAATTGTACAATTTTTAAATAAATATCAAAATTTTTATGTGATAAAGTAACTGAAGTCAAAATAGAAACGAAAAGTTTCAAAAGAGTTTCATACAAATAATTTGCGCTTTCAATTGTTCCGTGATAGAGATAAAAGCGAAAATATAAAGATTTGATTTTACCTTTTCTTACCCATAAGGTAGAGAAAGTATTGTTTTAGGGTCACATTTTCGAATGTGAGTTTTTGTTATATTTACTCGTTTTGAGGTCCTCCGAATCCGAAAATTATGTTTTTAGCGGTTGATCTGTATATGAGTCTGTGCGTGTGTTTGCCTGTGTGTCTGTTTGCGTGTGTGTCTGTCTGTCTGTTATCAGCATATCTCTAGAACAAATAGTAGCAGAAAGTCCAAACTTGGTATTCTAAATGTGTATGATATGGGGATGCAACACTAAAATTTTCGTTGAGATGAAGCATATGATTCGTGTACAGGAACACCCAAGAGAATTCAAATACATTATGTTTAGTGTAGAAATTGCATTGAGGTAGAGTTTAACATCTACAGTCTGCACTAAACCAAATGGGATGAATATATATTTTTTATATGCATAAAAACATGTCTCGTGTAGAATATGGTATGGAAATCCTTCACTGTTATTTACAGGGCTACACAATAGAACTAGATTATAATGCGACAATAGCTGAAAATTGATGGAAATGTATTTTAGGTTGTGCCGTTTATTACTGTAGGATTATATTTAGGTGCACCAAGCGGTCTGTATAAAATCTTCAGTTGATATACAGGGATGCAAATATTTAAGCGATAACATTCTTATTTATTGTTAGTGAAAGTTCTTTACTACAATATTTCACCATTTCCATCAAAGCTGATCAGGAATTGAATCATAGACATATGGTAAATAATGTATGTTTTTAAGCTAAATATTCATTGCTTGTTTTTTTTTTTTTTTTTGGTATATTTATAAGTATTGAGGCTTCCTAAATTCCGAAGTCAAGTTTTTTAACGTTTGATCTTTGTCCGTGTCTCTTACATTAACTTAAAAACGAATAATTTCAGGAGATCCAAAAGTTGTATTTTCAAGTTACTGTAAGTTTGTTGCTGGAAAAGTTTGATCAAGGCTTAAAAGTTCCAAGCAATGTTGCCTGTCATGAAAGTTGGCTGTATAAATTTAAGTGAACTTTTAATTTAAAATAACAGATTTAAATTCTATATAAATGTAGGTGCAGTAATGAAATGGTGGTTTGAGGGGGGCACTAGCCGCCCTCACAATTGTCACATAAAACTCTTCCGAAGCCTAATTTGAATTGTTTTAACATAGGTTTACAGAACATTACATGTTGTCTTACCTCTTAATCTCCAACCTGTATTTATGATAAATTTCAGGGTAAGATAGAGTTGTGTGGGAGTCACACGAAAATCTGTACAAGATACATAACAAGAAAAATATGTACCACTTAAAAACAAATTATCCAAAATTAAATCCTGGAAAGTTATTAAAAAGAATCCCAAACTGATTTCTGAATTCTTCTTATTAATATAGGCTTGATTTGTACATTTAGCTGAATCAAAATAAAGATGTTTTAGATAATATGAATAAACTAAACAAAGTTGTAAAACATGCCTATAAAATATTTCACAATGCCAGAAAAAAACGTTTAAATGTTCATGTTGAAAATACAAAGTAAATGGTTTATAGTATTACATTCATGAGATAAAGATGAAAGTTGAAAAAGAAGGATATATCTTTAGCATTAAATGTTTATTATATTATATTTTAATTTATTTAAAAATCGTGATTATAGACTTTTAGAGGGAAATATTTAATAGCTGTTTATAAAATTCTTAAAAAGTGATGTTGATTGATAAGAAATGCCTATTTTAGTTTGTGATATTTTGTTTTATGTTTGCTCGCTGATTTTGTAAATTTTAATGTTTATTAAAAAGAATTTTTGAACGTTTACGTTTTTGGTTTAAAAATGCATAATTCTCTTTGATGAAAGCAATTTTTTACTTAAAATCCTTTTGCAAAAAAGTATCTAGCTTTGCACATTTTGCTAGTCATAATTTTCCATGAATTATTTTTATAATGAAAATTTTCTCAATTCTTTTATTTTTTAATAAACTTTAAATATATAGGGTGATTCTAATTAAAGTTAAAATTTCAAAACGCTATAATTTTAAAATTACCCATGAGAGCGATTTGATATTTTACCAGAGCAATCCAGAGGCAATGAAATTTTGTTTGGGGAAGGAAAAAAAGTAGTTCCAACATGCTTTTGTAAATAGCGATGTCAGGGTAATGTCAGAGGAATCGCCTAAATGGACTCATTAAACACAGGAATGTTGTTAGCAACACACTGGAATAGCAGGCAGCAATAGACTTCAACGGTTTACTACAACTTTTTTAGCAAAAAGACAAGAATACGTGTTTACAGCGGAAACACTCATAAGGAAAAGAAAAAAAGAGGAAATTCATGAAACAAATACTTTACGGATTATTAACGAGACATCTTGGAACTTTCTTTCTTTAAAAAAAAACAAAATTTTATTGCCTCACGATTGCTCTGGTAAAATATCAAATCGCTCTAATGGGTAGTTTTAGAGTTATAGCGTTTTGAAATCGTAACTTTAATTATAAACACCCTGTATAAACAGTGTTCGTTTGCTGAAAAAAAAAATTATTTTTAAAATAATTCATTTGCAAAACATTGCACTGGAATGTCAAAACTAAAAATAAAAACAGAAAGCTGTTGTTCTAAGAAAAGAGAACATTTTTGTTATGTAGATGAATGAAATGCTTATTTTAGCACACAAAAACTTTCTGTTATTACATTATATTTTAGAGTTAGAATCACTATTTTTTAAGACTTAGTCTATCGCTAGTAAATAAAAATTCACACAATCATAATAAAAAGCTTAGTAGTTTTCTATAAAAAATCTACGGTTTTCATCGAGTAACTTCTAAAAAATGTCACCATGTTAAAAGGAATAGTACTTCATTTGGAAAATTTTCTAAAAGTGACGTCATTATCACATATTATAAAACCTATTTTGATTTTAATTGTTATGAGACACTAAGTCATCTTGACGTATTCACCGTAAAATGTTTAAATCGCCTGCATTAAATTTTGACAAAATTGTATTTTAGAATTCTTTTAGTCATTTTATCACATTTTAAGGTTTTTTTTTTTTTTTTTCAGAACCTCTACTCATTGAAAATCTGTACATTGGAATAAGACAAAATACTAGATTTTAAGTCTCTAGCTGCTCTTTTACTGTGAAAAACATACAAATTTATTATTTTCTAGAGGGTTTTTCTAGTGTGTGTATTTTATATGTTGAATGCCACCCTTTATAATCTGCTCATATTTTTGCCCTTGTACATATTCGCACAAAAATTGTACAATTTTTAAATAAATATCAAAATTTTTATGTGATAAAGTAACTGAAGTCAAAATAGAAACGAAAAGTTTCAAAAGAGTTTCATACAAATAATTTGCGCTTTCAATTGTTCCGTGATAGAGATAAAAGCGAAAATATAAAGATTTGATTTTACCTTTTCTTACCCATAAGGTAGAGAAAGTATTGTTTTAGGGTCACATTTTCGAATGTGAGTTTTTGTTATATTTACTCGTTTTGAGGTCCTCCGAATCCGAAAATTATGTTTTTAGCGGTTGATCTGTATATGAGTCTGTGCGTGTGTTTGCCTGTGTGTCTGTTTGCGTGTGTGTCTGTCTGTCTGTTATCAGCATATCTCTAGAACAAATAGTAGCAGAAAGTCCAAACTTGGTATTCTAAATGTGTATGATATGGGGATGCAACACTAAAATTTTCGTTGAGATGAAGCATATGATTCGTGTACAGGAACACCCAAGAGAATTCAAATACATTATGTTTAGTGTAGAAATTGCATTGAGGTAGAGTTTAACATCTACAGTCTGCACTAAACCAAATGGGATGAATATATATTTTTTATATGCATAAAAACATGTCTCGTGTAGAATATGGTATGGAAATCCTTCACTGTTATTTACAGGGCTACACAATAGAACTAGATTATAATGCGAAAATAGCTGAAAATTGATGGAAATGTATTTTAGGTTGTGCCGTTTATTACTGTAGGATTATATTTAGGTGCACCAAGCGGTCTGTATAAAATCTTCAGTTGATATACAGGGATGCAAATATTTAAGCGATAACATTCTTATTTATTGTTAGTGAAAGTTCTTTACTACAATATTTCACCATTTCCATCATAGCTGATCAGGAATTGAATCATAGACATATGGTAAATAATGTATGTTTTTAAGCTAAATATTCATTGCTTGTTTTTTTTTTTGGTATATTTATAAGTATTGAGGCTTCCTAAATTCCGAAGTCAAGTTTTTTAACGTTTGATCTTTGTCCGTGTCTCTTACATTAACTTAAAAACGAATAATTTCAGGAGATCCAAAAGTTGTATTTTCAAGTTACTGTAAGTTTGTTGCTGGAAAAGTTTGATCAAGGCTTAAAAGTTCCAAGCAATGTTGCCTGTCATGAAAGTTGGCTGTATAAATTTAAGTGAACTTTTAATTTAAAATAACAGATTTAAATTCTATATAAATGTAGGTGCAGTAATGAAATGGTGGTTTGAGGGGGGTCACTAGCCGCCCTCACAATTGTCACATAAAACTCTTCCGAAGCCTAATTTGAATTGTTTTAACATAGGTTTACAGAACATTACATGTTGTCTTACCTCTTAATCTCCAACCTGTATTTATGATAAATTTCAGGGTAAGATAGAGTTGTGAGGGAGTCACACGAAAATCTGTACAAGATACATAACAAGAAAAATATGTACCACTTAAAAACAAATTATCCAAAATTAAATCCTGGAAAGTTATTAAAAAGAATCTCAAACTGATTTCTGAATTCTTCTTATTAATATAGGCCTGATTTGTACATTTAGCTGAATCAAAATAAAGATGTTTTAGATAATATGAATAAACTAAACAAAGTTGTAAAACATGCCTATAAAATATTTCACAATGCCAGAAAAAAACGTTTAAATGTTCATGTTGAAAATACAAAGTAAATGGTTTATAGTATTACATCCATGAGATAAAGATGAAAGTTGAAAAAGAAGGATATTTCTTTAGCATTAAATGTTTATTATATTATATTTTAATTTATTTAAATATCGTGATTATAGACTTTTTGAGGGAAATATTTAATAGCTGTTTATAAAATTCTTAAAAAGTGATGTTGATTGATAAGAAATGCCTATTTTAGTTTGTGATATTTTGTTTTATGTTTGCTCGCTGATTTTGTAAATTTTAATGTTTATTAAAAAGAATTTTTGAACGTTTACGTTTTTGGTTTAAAAATGCATAATTCTCTTTGATGAAAGCATTTTTTTACTTACAATCCTTTTACAAAAAATTATCTAGCTTTGCACATTTTGCTAGTCATAATTTTCCATGAATTATTTTTATAATGAAAATTTTCTCAATTCTTTTATTTTTTAATAAACATTAAATATATAGGGTGATTCTAATTAAAGTTAAAATTTCAAAACGCTATAATTTTAAAATTACCCATGAGAGCGATTTGATATTTTACCAGAGCAATCCAGAGGCAATGAAATTTTGTTTGGGGAAGGAAAAAAAGTAGTTCCAACATGCTCTTGTAAATAGCGATGTCAGGGTAATGTCAGAGGAATCGCCTAAATGGACTCATTAAACACAGGAATGTTGTTAGCAACACACTGGAATAGCAGGCAGCAATAGACTTCAACGGTTTACTACAACTTTTTTAGCAAAAAGACAAGAATACGTGTTTACAGCGGAAACACTCATAAGAAAAAAAAAAAAGAGGAAATTCATGAAACAAATACTTTACGGATTATTAAAGAGACATCTTGGAACTTTCTTTCTTTAAAAAAAAAAACAAAATTTTATTGCCTCACGATTGCTCTGGTAAAATATCAAATCGCTCTAATGGGTAGTTTTAGAGTTATAGCGTTTTGAAATCGTAACTTTAATTATAAACATCCTGTATAAACAGTGTTTGTTTGCTAAAAAATAAATTATTTTTAAAATAATTCATTTGCAAATCATTGCACTGGAATGTCAAAACTAAAAATAAAAACAGAAAGCTGTTGTTCTAAGAAAAGAGAACATTTTTATTATGTAGATGAATGAAATGCTTATTTTAGCACACAAAAACTTTCTGTTATTACATTATATTTTAGAGTTAGAATCACTATTTTTTAAGACTTAGTCTATCGCTAGTAAATAAAAATTCACACAATCATAATAAAAAGCTTAGTAGTTTTCTATAAAAAATCTACGGTTTTCATCCTTCTAAAAAATGTCACCATGTTAAAAGGAATAGTACTTTATTTGGAAAATTTTCTAAAAGTGTCGTCATTATCACATATTATAAAACCTATTTTGATTTTAATTGTTATGAGACACTAAGTCATCTTGACGTATTCACCGTAAAATGTTTAAATCGCCTGCATTAAATTTTGACAAAATTGTATTTTAGAATTCTTTTAGTCATTTTATCACATTTTAAGGGTTTTTTTTTTTTTTTTTTTTTTTTTTCAGAACCTCTACTCATTGAAATTCTGTACATTGGAATAAGACAAAATACTAGATTTTAAGTCTCTAGCTGCTCTATTACTGTGAAAAACATACAAATTTATTATTTTCTAGAGGGTTTTTCTAGTGTGTGTATTTTATATGTTGAATGCCACCCTTTATAATCTGCTCATATTTTTCCCTTGTACATATTCGCACAAAAATTGTACAATTTTTAAATAAATATCAAAATTTTTATGTGATAAAGTAACTGAAGTCAAAATAGAAACGAAAAGTTTCAAAAGAGTTTCATACAAATAATTTGCGCTTTCAATTGTTCCGTGATAGAGATAAAAGCGAAAATATAAAGATTTGCTTTTTACCTTTTCTTACCCATAAGGTAGAGAAAGTATTGTTTTAGGGTCACATTTTCGAATGTGAGTTTTTGTTATATTTACTCGTTTTGAGGTCCTCCGAATCTGAAAATTATGTTTTTAGCGGTTGATCTGTGTATGAGTCTGTGCGTGTGTTTGCCTGTGTGTCTGTTTGTGTGTGTGTCTGTCTGTCTGTTATCAGCATATCTCTAGAACAAATAGTAGCAGAAAGTCCAAACTTGGTATTCTAAATGTGTATGATATGGGGATGCAACACTAAAATTTTCGTTGAGATGAAGCATATGATTCGTGTACAGGAACACCCAAGAGAATTCAAATACATTATGTTTAGTGTAGAAATTGCATTGAGGTAGAGTTTAACATCTACAGTCTGCACTAAACCAAATGGGATGAATATATATTTTTTATATGCATAAAAACATGTCTCGTGTAGAATATGGTATGGAAATCCTCCACTGTTATTTACAGGGCTACACAATAGAACTAGATTATAATGCGACAATAGCTGAAAATTGATGGAAATGTATTTCAGGTTGTGCCGTGCATTACTGTAAGGATTATATTTAGGTGCACCAAGCGGTCTGTATAAAATCTTCAGTTGATATACAGGGATGCAAATATTTAAGCGATAACATTCTTATTTATTGTTAGTGAAAGTTCTTTACTACAATATTTCACCATTTCCATCAAAGCTGATCAGGAATTGAATCATAGACATATGGTAAATAATGTATGTTTTTAAGCTAAATATTCATTTCTTTTTTTTTTTTTTTTTTTTTTTTTTTTTGGTATATTTATGCGTATTGAGGCTTCCTAAATTCCGAAGTCAAGTTTTTTAACGTTTGATCTTTGTCCGTGTCTCTTACATTAACTTAAAAACGAATAATTTCAGGAGATCCAAAAGTTGTATTTTCAAGTTACTGTAAGTTTGTTGCTGGAAAAGTTTGATCAAGGCTTAAAAGTTCCAAGCAATGTTGCCTGTCATGAAAGTTGGCTGTATAAATTTAAGTGAACTTTTAATTTAAAATAACAGATTTAAAATCTATATAAATGTAGGTGCAGTAATGAAATGGTGGGTAGCCCCCCTCACAATTGTCACATAAAACTCTTCCGAAGCCTAATTTGAATTGTTTTAACATAGGTTTACAGAACATTACATGTTGTCTTACCTCTTAATCTCCAACCTGTATTTATGATAAATTTCAGGGTAAGATAGAGTTGTGTGAGAGTCACACGAAAATCTGTACAAGATACATAACAAGAAAAATATGTACCACTTAAAAACAAATTATCCAAAATGAAATCCTGGAAAGTTATTAAAAAGAATCCTAAACTGATTTCTGAATTCTTCTTATTAATATAGGCCTGATTTGTACATTTAACTGAATCAAAATAAAGATGTTTTAGATAATATGAATAAACTAAACAAAGTTGTAAAACATGCCTATAAAATATTTCACAATGCCAGAAAAAAACGTTTAAATGTTCATGTTGAAAATACAAAGTAAATGGTTTATAGTATTACATCCATGAGATAAAGATGAAAGTTGAAAAAGAAGGATATTTCTTTAGCATTAAATGTTTATTATATTATATTTTAATTTATTTAAATATCGTGATTATAGACTTTTTGAGGGAAATATTTAATAGCTGTTTATAAAATTCTTAAAAAGTGATGTTGATTGATAAGAAATGCCTATTTTAGTTTGTGATATTTTGTTTTATGTTTGCTCGCTGATTTTGTAAATTTTAATGTTTATTAAAAAGAATTTTTGAACGTTTACGTTTTTGGTTTAAAAATGCATAATTCTCTTTGATGAAAGCATTTTTTTACTTACAATCCTTTTACAAAAAAGTATCTAGCTTTGCACATTTTGCTAGTCATAATTTTCCATGAATTATTTTTATAATGAAAATTTTCTCAATTCTTTTATTTTTTAATAAACATTAAATATATAGGGTGATTCTAATTAAAGTTAAAATTTCAAAACGCTATAATTTTAAAATTACCCATGAGAGCGATTTGATATTTTACCAGAGCAATCCAGAGGCAATGAAATTTTGTTTGGGGAAGGAAAAAAAGTAGTTCCAACATGCTCTTGTAAATAGCGATGTCAGGGTAATGTCAGAGGAATCGCCTAAATGGACTCATTAAACACAGGAATGTTGTTAGCAACACACTGGAATAGCAGGCAGCAATAGACTTCAACGGTTTACTACAACTTTTTTAGCAAAAAGACAAGAATACGTGTTTACAGCGGAAACACTCATAAGGAAAAGAAAAAAAGAGGAAATTCATGAAACAAATACTTTACGGATTATTAACGAGACATCTTGGAATTTTCTTTCTTTAAAAAAAAAAAACAAAATTTTATTGCCTCACGATTGCTCTGGTAAAATATCAAATCGCTCTAATGGGTAGTTTTAGAGTTATAGCGTTTTGAAATCGTAACTTTAATTATAAACACCCTGTATAAATAGTGTTCGTTTGCTGAAAAAAAAATTATTTTTAAAATAATTCATTTGCAAAACATTGCACTGGAATGTCAAAACTAAAAATAAAAACAGAAAGCTGTTGTTCTAAGAAAAGAGAACATTTTTGTTATGTAGATGAATGAAATGCTTATTTTAACACACAAAAACATTCTGTTATTACATTATATTTTAGAGTTAGAATCACTATTTTTTAAGACTTAGTCTATCGCTAGTAAATAAAAATTCACACAATCATAATAAAAAGCTTCGTAGTTTTCTATAAAAAATCTACGGTTTTCATCGAGTAACTTCTAAAAAATGTCACCATGTTAAAAGGAATAGTACTTCATTTGGAAAATTTTCTAAAAGTGACGTCATTATCACATATTATAAAACCTATTTTGATTTTAATTGTTATGAGACACTAAGTCATCTTGACGTATTCACCGTAAAATGTTTAAATCGCCTGCATTAAATTTTGACAAAATTGTATTTTAGAATTCTTTTAGTCATTTTATCACATTTTAAGGTTTTTTTTTTTTTTTCAGAACCTCTACTCATTGAAAATCTGTACATTGGAATAAGACAAAATACTAGATTTTAAGTCTCTAGCTGCTCTATTACTGTGGAAAACATACAAATTTATTATTTTCTAGAGGATTTTTCCACATCCTTTTCTCATTGCACATGCGCTAGAGATGTTACCCTCTTCCCTCATTATTTCAATCCTCGTAATTAGCAGTAACAGTACCAAGACTTATTAAAATCATTTTAGTAGCTTAGAAGGAAATGCGAGACATAACATAGACATATACAGTAACACGTTCGCTTTTATTTACATGAAAATTTTTTGGATAAAGTGAGTGTTTAAAAATATGGGTAATTTTTTTCAAAAAAAAATATATCTTTTTGAAGTATTTTAGTCAAGTAACTGAGCTGCACTTTCTTTTAACAGAATCTTTTTTTTTTTCTCTATAGTATAAAATACTTACTTACTTTCTGTTTTTTTTTATGGGAAATAAATTATAACTTTTTAGTTGTGCCTTTTTAGGCACTTTTGAAAAACATATTTAACACAAAAAGAGTTATGTAAATTTAACATATCGTTAATTTTTTTTCTTTTGAGAAAAATGAATACCGTCCTAAGGGGGGGGGGGAATAAAAATAAAAATAAAAATTAAGACTGCAATTTTTTGCGAACTTTTGTCTGAATAGCTTTAGAAAACTCTTTTTCAATTTTTTTCGTTCGTTGCCTGTTCAACGTTTGTGTCGCTTTTAAATTTTTATTTAATTGTTTCTAATGCAATTTTAAGCTTAATTTTAGTTTAAACGTTCTCCTACTTAAGAAGTTGAAACACAGAAAATTTAAATTTTGCTGTACTGTTTTTCAAATATGATACATGTTTTCCTATTTTGCACACAAGGCATTTTCTCTTTAACGCATTTTTAAAATATTTCTTATAATCGGCTGTTAACTTTCTTAAAGTGTTTTTGTTCATTTTTGAAGGAACTATTTTTAATTCTACAAGTTTTGTATTATTAGAATGGTTGCTCTTTTGAAGATGAATTATTACATAAATATCAATTATAAAATATTATTTTAAGAAAATACCATTGACATTTTATTATTTTTTTTTTTTTTTAATATTTTTATTAAGTATATGCTATCTATTTGTAAGTTGTAAGTGGTATAAAAGCGAAGATTCTGAATTGATACAGAATATGTTTTCAATTCTTGACAAAAGTACTATTTTAGAGAAAAACAAGATTATTTAAAATATGTTTTTTGTTCATTGTTGGAAATAATAATAATAATAATAATGCATATATGTAAAGAAGTAATATTTTACATAAAAACTGTTTACAAGTAAACAATATTGTGAAAGAAATCCTTATTTATGTGTTTAAAAACTTACTTTAATATTCACTTTTATGTTTAATAATCTCTGTAAATAAAGCGAAGTTTCTGTGTTTGGATCTATCTGTGCTCTGGTGCTTACACTACTAATCAGAGAGCTATAAAACTTGGCAGATGGATGTCTGGTTGCCTATAGGTGTGAACCTCATCAAGGCATTTGAATTTCGAATTCGAATTTTTTAAATATATATATATATATATATATTTTTTTTTTTTCAGTTTTAAATATTAGCTTCTGTGTTTCATTTTTCTAAAAAATATTCTTTCATTTTAATCGTCTGCGTATCTCAGCAACGTCTATTAGGCTATTTATTATTTATTTATTTAATTCGTTCAATTCAGTCCGATTTGTTTTTCATTTTTTTCATTATTATACATTAAATCAAAAGGTTAAACAGTAGTTAGAATAGAAAAAATTAAATGCATTAAATTTTAAATAAAAACAACAACAACAACAACAACAACAATAATAATAATAATAATGATAAAAATTATTTTAAAAATTATTTTTTTTACACTTATATTGATGCATATTTCTTATAATATGATAACTTTTTTACTTTTCTTTTTCTTTTATTTAATTAACTGCATTTAGAAGATTTTTTAAGTATAGTACTATTTATCAGAAAAAAAGTAGTATATTGTAGAAATGATTACGCTGAATTAAGTTTAAGTTTTATTAAAACTTATTTGTTTTTTTAATTAGTTACTTTTTCTTTTATTTATTATATTGATCGGAATAAAATCGTAATATAGTGAAAAAAGCTTGTGCTATAGAATTCATGGTTCGAAAACTAAATTATTTAATAAATGTTGAGATACGCTCATCTTTAAAACCGTAGACTTTAAAATCGTAAATTTTAAATAATAGCAGATCCACCTGTCATCGATAAATACCCAGAATGAATTGCTTGGGCACGTACTGAGAACCTTTCTGCACGTACTGAAAACTTGGACTAGATGTGGTGCGGGCGTAAAAAAAAAGCTGTTCTAAGCAGCGGGTACCCGAAGCGAGGTTTAAAGCAAATTCAGTGTTTTTTTTTTTTTTTTTTTTTTTAGTTTTTATTTATAATATGACTTAAAAAATAAACAGTGGTTCAATTCTATTGAAAACTCATTTAAATATAGTGACCAACGAAGTAGGTGTAGCCTGCTAGTATGAAAATATTTTTAACTTCTTATGTGATATAAAAGCCAACCTCGTAAATGCTTACGCACACATTTTTCGCATTTTTAAAATTAAAATTATGTAAAATAAAAGAAATATCCAAGCTAAGTATAAATAAAATATAATACTTTTGAATAACGTTCCAGATACAAAGAGAGTCTAAATTTATAGTACTGTGAAATATAACTTGAATAAAAAATATATTTAGCAACTCATTACTTCAATTTCTATTTTATGTGTGTGATACGTCACAGAAAATCAGTTCTTATAATATAGTGAAACTAAATAAAGAATCAAAATTGCTTCTGAAACTGATACAGAAAGCAAAAAAATAGCAAAAGGAAAGTATCAAAGCTAAAAGTATGAAAAGAAAAATATCAAAGTAAAAGTAAAATCAAAAAATGAATTAGGATCAACTTTAGACTATCAGTTTTGTTTAAAACTTTTAACAATGTTATTTAGCAGTTATTAAACAGCTATATGTTTCGATAAAAATATGTGCAAATACATTATTACAAGCTTTTAAAAATTAATTCAAAATTTACATTTCCTTGCCAGCATTTGTCTGAATATATTTGATTTGATTTTCATTTCTTTTCGTGCATTGTACGTTAAACATTTGTGCCTATTTTAACTTTTCGTATAATTGTTGTTTCTGTTCCAATTTTATGCTTAGTATTTGTTTAAACGTTCTTTGAACGAACTTCTTAAAACACAAAAAATTGAAACTTTTGCAGTACTTTTCTAATATTATACATGTTTTTTCTTTTCCACAGAAAGTAATTTAAATTTCTTCAATGCGTTTTTGAAGTGTTTCACTTAGTTAGTTCCTAAAAATTTTCAAATGTATTAGAATTCTTTATTTTTAAGGAAATATTCATAAAAAATTCATATAATATTCATATAATTTTTGTGATTTGAACATAGTGGTTTTATTTTTTAAGCTTAATTATTATGTTAAAAATAGTTATAAGATTTTAATTATTTAAAAGCCTCCACTAAATTTTCATTTATTTATTTATTAAAATTTGGTAGTGATATCAATTTTGATATTATTATGCTTATTCCTTTAAAGACTACTATGTGTATATATTTTAATACCTAAGCGCCTTTTTCAATCAGAAAACAAAATTTTGTTTTAATTAAAAGAATTTGAATTTATTTGTTTTGTTGTTTTAACACACACACACACACACACACACACACACACATATATATATATATATATATATATATATATGTGTACATGTATATCTTGCTACTTAAACGAGGTAAAGGATTTCGTTAAGAATTTTATGAGAAAACAATCTTATTTTATTAAATTGCAAATTTTTCAGCTTTAAAGAATTTCTTCAACAAAGTTCTTTTATTTCGATATTTTGTTGCTGGAAGTGAAATATATTTTCATTCCCATGCAGTATTAAGTTAAAATTTCTAGTTGAAAGTAAAATAATCCTTATTCAATGTTCTTAAAAAGGTTTATGACGCATTTGAATTACAATGAATTTATAGCGTTTTATTAATTTATATAAATATTCAAACCTTTTAATACATTATATAGATGATGATTGAAAGACAAAGGAAATATAAATTAATCAATCTTAGCATTTTAAAAATTTATCTAAAACACTTTTTCTTTATTACTACGACAGGCATTATATTCCTTTAAATGTGAGATTTTGCATGGTTACCGTTTATAGTATATACCACCTCGAATGTAGTTATATACCACCTCGAATTTTATATTTATTTTGGTATATATATATATATATATATATATATATATATATATAAAAGAACATGCAAACACTTTTCTTTTTTCTTTTCTTTTTTAATAATTAATATAAAATTTAGACTTGCATGTATTTATTATGAGTTTAGAAGGATATGATGTCACTATTTCGCATTTGAAAATGTTTGTAGTTAACATTTTAAAAATTACTGATAATAAAATTATTTTCTAAAATAATACAAATAAATGGAAAAGGGCCTAAAAGGCTTAAATTTAATAAAAACATTGGGAATTACTGATAGTGAAAAAACTTTGTGGCATAAATTTGACATTATAAATTTATTAAAATTATAAAAGCTTATATCGAGAGACTCCATTATTTATGAGCGAAAAATAAATAGATAAATAAATAAATATCTTTCTTTTTATGATAAAAAAGTGAATGTGATTTTTTTTTTTTTTTTTTTTTATAATTAAAATGAAATTGAGAAAACATATTCTAAAAGAATGGAAGAGTTACAGTATCATCGACCTATTATTAATGTGAATGGGATAATGAAAATATTTTTCTTGGCAACGATCATTCATAAAAATAATCATGCGACAATTTTAAGTTATAATAAACACATGACTTTTTTACACACTACAGTAAGCCAAACTAACCAACATTGAATTTTCACGACAAGCATTACGTAGCATTATTTTCACATAAGCCAAACTTACCTAAACTATGTTTGTTCTCTTACACAGAATATATATATTTCTTTATTTTTTAAAGTTCTTTTTAAAATTTATATTTCCCTTTAAACGTTAGATTGTTTTGAATATGAAACATCACAAGCAATGGGGATTAGACATTTTATTATTCCGTACTTTTTAAGTAAAATGCTTGTATATATATATATATATATATATATATATATATATATATATATATATATATATATATATATTAATAATATTTTAAAATATAGTAAAAGCTGAGCAACAGATACAAGATCAAAGAAACCACATAGACATATATATATATATATATATATATATATATATATATATATATATATATATACGGTAAACAAAGTATGTTAAAAATATCTCTAACAAAATTTTTATCAGATTATGCTATTTTCTAGCAATATACTATCATTAGAAGCATTACTTTTACACACTTCTTCTACTTGCATTTAATGTATTGCCTTTCATTAATCCCAACAAAGATTTTAGATTAAAGCTAATAGTATAAATGTGTCTTTAATAGCATCTTTACTTCATGTAATAGAACTCATTTATTTCGATGACTTTTTTCTTATACATTTAATTCTGCAAATATCATTCTTGGAGAAACACTAAAGATTGTAATATTATTAGCTGTATTTTCTAAGAGTAATAACTTTTATGTGCAACTTATAGTAATTAATTGAATAATGGATTATATTATGTGATTATTTATGTACATTGATAATCAGTGAAATAAAAAATATATACCGTATGTCACATAAGTCTGTAGATATTTTTTTAAAAATCATAAAAAATGAAGGGATTGGTGGAATTGAACGCGGTTTACAAAAATGTTATTCCCGTGATGGGGGATTATTTTGGTAAAGAAATAAATACTAGTTAAAATTTTCGTCGATAGAGGGTGCTGTACGTCAGAAAATCACCCGTTTCGATGGTAAACTATATTTATCCCCATGCAAATGTTTACAGGCATATCAATACTATTATACGTGTCTACCATCAGTATAAATTACAATTTGCAAACGCGTTACAGCACCGCTAACTGCAGCTACTATCGGCGGTTTTTACCTGAGAGAAAATATCTAAACCAATAAAACTTAATCCACTAAGTCAGCATCGCAATTAAAACGCCATGCATGCGCATATAGGAGGTAAAATAAGGAATAAGCTGTGTTAATTGTAAAATCAAGCAAATTATAGCACTGTGATTTACATATTTCTCATTACGCATGCATGCAGTGCCCTCTATTGACGAAAAATTAATTTATTTATTTTTCTTTACAAAAAAAAAAAAAAAAAATCCCCTTCATGAAAATAAATTTTTTTGCAAGCAGCGTTCAACTCTACCAATTCCTTCAATTTTTATGAAATTTTAAATTTCTACAGACGTATGGGATAACCTAATATCAAGTGACGTCCGGATAAGCGAGTTTTCATTACTTTTGTTTTAAAGAATCAAGGGGTTTCGAGGGCTAGAAGAAAGCCCATGTTTTCTATTTTCTTTTTAATATAACAACTAATTTTTTTTTTTTTTAATTCACAATTTTCAGCATATAAAAAAGAAATAATCAATATATTATAAAATTTTCATTAAGTAAATTGGAAAATTCAGTCGGTGCTTTCTGGTGTTCGGACACCCTTCAAAAAAGCGATGCTCATGATTTCGTGAAACCTAATGCACGGATCTTAGTGGGATTTTACACAATTCTTTAAAATAGAATTTACTTGCTCTTGAATGAAATATTTTTGTTTTATTTTTATTTTTTCTCACTTTTTTTGTATATTACAACTAATTTTTAAAATAAATATTCGTGGGATAAAATACATAAAAATTGTACCTTTTTGCGTACAACATTGCTAAAAAATTGAATTTTTTTTTTTTTTTTTTTTTTTAATTCTTCGTCCAAACAAATCAAATCTTTTGCAGAAGTGCACAAAATTACAATAAGTTTTGTCGAATCGTGTCCGCCGTTTCTTGGAAAAGTGTCTAGAAACCAGGACCCACCTTTTTTTTTTTTTTTTAATTTTAATTGAATTTTTATAAAATTTTATTTAAATAGTATTTAATTAGTATTTAATAGTATTTATATAGTATTATTATATTTATATAGTATAGTATAGTATTATTATATTTAATAGTATTTATATTTTAAATTGTATTTTATATGCTCAAAATTTTAAATGAAACTTTTTATTCAAAATTCAGAGAGTAAGTTTACTTCACGATCTGAAATGGAAAAGATGGTTAGGGCAAACAGTTCACAGAGCCAAAATACAAGTTGTAGGCAAGGGGCAGCCTCGACCATGGTAGAAAATTTAAAATACGTACGAAAAGAAAGGAAATTAAATACAAATTTTTTATTACACCGACCATGTTTAATGTAAATGACTAAATCAGGGAGGCAGTAATAGACAAGTAGAAACAGAAATCTGAGCTCAGGAAAAAAAAAGTTAGAAGTATACCCTTAGAAAGGGAGGGACAATTTTCTTGGAAGATAATTTTGACTCACTAGTAGTGCATTTCTTATTAGAAATAACAGTGGTAGAAACTATTAATATGGTACACATTACGGTAATACTACTATGCAATAGCTGACGGTTTATCAGAAGATGTAACAACAACAGTGTGTCCTGATTAAATAGGATAAAGATTTTCGTATAAAAAAATAGTGGTGGAAGTAGAAGCGGAATTTTTTTTTAATCTCCGAAAGTTTTTTTTATCTCCGAAAAAGGGCAGTGAGTACGACCCCTGATATAAGAAATTGTTTGAAATGAAAATTAGAAATCACGATGCTTTATCATCAATTTTTGCAATAATCCTATCACTACTCTAACATATATATCACTTTTTTTTTTTTTTTTTTTTTTTTTTTAATTATACATAATGGAAATAAAATCCTTGTTCATAAATACAGATAAATGTCGGTTTGTGAAACGAAATTTCAAAAAAGGAAAAACCAAGAGTATATATTCAAAAAGTAAAACAATAAAATAAACAACAGTGTCAAAATTTTTATAAAAATGATACTATTAAATGTACATTATCCCATGTTGTTTAAACTTAATTAATTATTTACACCTTTACATAAATGAAGTTAAAACTTTTCTTTTTTCATTGCATCTTTGACGTGGGAACAATTAATTTTACTTAACTACCTTTATGAAAACACATAATGGGGTTGATTCTTTCACATAAATAAAAAATAAATCTACTTATTTTTTCTTCTGTTTGAGTATTTAAGAAATTTAACGAGTTACTATTTTTTTTTTTTTTTTTTTTTTTTTTTTTTTTTACTGAAAAACATCATCAAATAATTTTATTTATTGGTAATCAGATGCTGTTTAAAATAAATTTTGTAAAAGACAAAAAAATTAAAACTATGAAATTTTTATTAAACAATTACAGACCAAATTTTTATTTTTCTCTGAGCCACACAATTTTGATTGCAGGCATTTACTGCTTATATTATTGGACTGTTTTTTATCATTATTTACCTATATGGAATAAAAAAATTCTATTTTTTGTGTAAGATTTTTAAAAGTGGAATTTTTACTTATTTACACAATTTATAGTTCATTGAATGTAAAAATCCGGTTTATAGACATTGGTTTGTATATGTGGTTGTGTATGACTGTTTTTAAAAATAAATCAAGATAAAATATATTTTGTGAGTCCAAATTCAGTTTTATAAATCTGTATAATGTAGCGATGCCACTTTAAACGCTTCGTTGAAATTGGAAAAATGGTTCGTGTCTAGGGTACATACAGGATTATTCAAGTACATTAAGTCTATAGGTATATATTGCAATATATATTTGCTATGCTTGGAAAAAGCTTAACATGCATTTAAAGTTGCGTCATGTCCTTTTTTTTTCTTTTGTACATATTATTCTAAATTTAAGTACCTTGTTTGGTACGTATGTAATTTATAGGGAATACACGGATGCACACAAAATTAGTGTTATAAGTTTCAAATAGCGGTTTAGGCAGCAATTCTTTAAATAATTTGCAATAAATTATAAAGTGAAATATAAGCATCAAATATTTCTTTAACGTAGCAATAATAATCAAGCAGGTAATTGAAGTTTTTTTTTTCCAAGTAAGATTATTTATTAAACTGTATCCAACAGTTATTTAATGAACATTAGACATTTCTTATACGCATAATTTTCATAAAATATTTAAATTCTGAATTTTCTTTATAATTATATAATAAGTATTCTAGTTCCTTTATAAATGTTTATTTTACTGTTAAAAAAAGTTAAGGCATTTTTTAATTACTTACAAAGATTTATTTTGGAGCAAATAAACTTGCAAGTTTACATAATCAACACTATTTTATAGAATGTGATTGCAAATTATATTTGTTTCAAACAACGATTAAAACTTTTTTATCTTAAACTATCATTGGCAAACGACAAATACTGTTTGAAGATTAAATGGAATTTCCGTTTATCGTAGTATATTCAAATAAGTGTGCAAGTTATATAAACCACTTTGAAATAAATCTAATTCACATTGTGACAAATGATGCACAGTGATTATTCATTCAAATTAAGTACAAGGTCATAGTACTTAACCCTCTTTGTATTGTTGATAAATGGAACACCATTTCTAAGTTATCTGGCTAGAATTATATAGAAATTCCTAAACAGTATGATTCCAAGCAATTTATTTTAAGTAATAGTTTAAATTTTCGCTAATTAACAAATACTATGTTAAGCATTTGGTATTGAAAAAGCGATTTTAATAATTCTCTGTGAGTATGTTTCTTAATATTTATAATGAGTCTTAGTGTTATAAAATTTCAATTTACAGATTGTGACAGTTAAGACAAAATAACTCAGAGTCATTAAATAATTACGAGTGTTAGCTGTATTGGATTTTTCTTTAAGTTTTTTTTGAAGATATTATTTAAAAAATTCTAAAACTGCAAATATTTCAAAGATCATGACAAAAAAGTCCACATTAAAATTTTGACCATTATTTTATTGACTAATTTTTTAAAACATTATTAAAATAAGCAAAAAATGCACTATGTATATAGTTATGTAATTTAGCTACGTAAGAGTAACTTTTAAATCTATAACAAATAGAAGTATTATTTAAGAGTAACTTTCAAAGATATAACCAATAAAAGTATTCTTATTTCATCAGCAGGGTTTAAAAAATTCCAGTCACTACAACATGACTTGCAGCTGTATTCACCACTAAACAGGATTCAACGAAAAAAAACCTCACAAGCGTCTAAGGACCACATGCAACTTTCCAGCAAACAAACTCATCCAGCTACTGCCATCTAAATAAAAAATATTCAAAACACTATGAGATTCGTTAATTCCTTGGAATAATAGTATAAAAGGAGATGACATGCACGGAAAAACAGGAAGTCAAATTGTAACTGCATGATCAATTAAGTAATGCAATAGTATAACATATTCTGCATTGTTATTGTGAAAATATGCAATAGGGGTCATTGCAGACGAAAGTCATTGTAACTAAATGTCTCAAAAATGTCGAATAAATACAAATAAATAAAATAACACAGTACTATCCAATGTTATGGTAGACTCAATATGGTTCCTGCAAGTAGTCTTGGCTGCTATTGCGGCAGAGATCTTGACTAGACGATGATTAACTTCATTTGCCCTTCACACTGATGTATGCCACCTCATCTTATATCACTTCTACATTTTTTATTCCCAATTTTTTAGCTGAGGTGGCAGATTGCTGATAGATGGCAAAAAGAACTAAATTTTGGTGGAAAGTTTCAAGATGATTCTCAAGTTTCTATATTTAACCGAGAATCGCAGTTAATAGTGAGTAAGGTTTTCTACCTGGCGACTCTACAGTTTTGATTCTCAGTTTTTTAGCTGAGGTGGCAGATTGTCGCTAGATGGCAGAAGCAAGTAAATTTTGATGGAAAGTTGCAAAATGCTTCTCAAGTTTACATGTTCAACCGAGAAAAGTAGTTAATAGTGAATACGGTCGAAATGTTTTCTACCTGGCAACCGTACGATGTTGATTCTCAGTTTTTTAGCTGAGGTGGCAGATTGTCGTTAGATAGAATAAGCAACTAAATTTTGATGGGAAGTTGCAAAATGCTTCTCAAGTTTACATGTTCAACTGAGAACCGTAGTTACTAGTGAATACGGTGGTAAGATTTTTTACCTGGCGATTTAACGTCAAACTACTTTCTTTTTTCTATTTAACAATAAGATAATCTATTTTTATATAATTATAAAAATACATAAGAATGAATTAGAAAAAAAACATGTAGCATACCTTGGCGTCCCGATCTTTAATCTCAGCAGAAAACCTCTGTGATATACATTCTTCCCCCCTTCTCCTTTCTGGTCACTCGTGAATGAAAATTTTCACGTACACAATATCAGTATGTGAATGAATAAAAACTTGATATATTCGACTTTTATTTTGCAGGTAGCAGAACTTTTGTCGTCATGCCAAAATAAAAATGGTCTCGATTGATACTTTTTTTAAAACTATCAATAGAAATGAGATGAAATTAAATAATGGACATGTAATTTTGAGAATTCATTAAGAATAGTGAATCGTTTAAAAATAGTTGCCCGCTAGTGGACGAAGCCAGGGATGTATCACAAGACATACCTTCCCATTTGAAATTTTAAAGTTGCCCATCCTAGTGCCCTCCCCTAGCCCCCTAGGGCCCAAACTTGTTTCACCAAAAGAGAGGTCCCTGCCGAATTCATTGAACATATGTTTCGCAAATTTTCAAAACTCCGATTCATTTTCGAATTAGATGGGGGGAGGGGAATTTTTGGAACACCCTGTATATATATATATATATATATATATAATTCAAATTATCGTTTACATTATACATTATTATCATCAGTTAATATAATAGCGATTACATCAAATTCTCGAATTGTATGTCTCCTATCTT
The DNA here is from genome assembly GCA_963930645.1 of Salticus scenicus. NCBI lineage: Eukaryota > Metazoa > Arthropoda > Arachnida > Araneae > Salticidae > Salticus > Salticus scenicus. The sequence continues at coordinate 279,184,993 of OZ005653.1, forward strand.
TAACGCTATCGCGAAATATATGTTTTCTTGTATTGGATAGACTTATAACTTCGGAAAGCGTATTTTGATAAGCTTATAACTTCGGAAAACGTATTTTGATAAGCTTATATGTCAAAATGGATTTTTATAAAAATAAATAGTTTAAAATATTCAAATTTAATACACTGAAATTTTTTAAAAGAAAAAAACATTTATGCATTGGTCTATGCAGAGAATATCTCATACAGATAATTTTATTTTAGTATTCAATAAAATACCATGTAAAAAATAGTATAGAGTTTCTGAAATAATAAATATTTTCAGATTAAAACACAAAAAGTGTACAAGGAGTAACAGGTTAATATCAGAGATGCCTGAATTTTATATGATATCATAATACTGAAAGCAAAAAAAAATTTCATTTTTTACGACAGTAATAAAAAATGGCTACAATAATGAAGTAACATGAAATAAATTCAAGAAAGTTAAACCAGAATATGAGTTTTGTTTTATACAATCCAAGGAATATAAATTTTTGTTGTACTATAAAGATTCTAGTATGCCATATTTCCAGTTAATACAGAAATCTGCAACATTTCCTTGGAATTTTGCATAGTAAATTTTGACATTAAATATAAAAGATCTTTAAACATTTTTATGAGAAGTATACATTACAAAACAAATTTATAAATAATAAGTAGAAACAATATCTTTTAAATTAATAAATAAACAATTATTATTATTACTTTTTTTTAAATTAAAATATATTCATTTTTGTCAAATTTCGTATAGTATAGTGTAACCGCATGTCTCGCGCTTAGCATTCAGAGCGATTTCAGAGGTTTGGAGGGGTGCCAAATTCTAGCTTACCCGAACCCTTTTGCTCACGAAACCTGAATCCCATTCAAGTATTTGAATGAGATGGGTAGCCAGATAAGAATTTCTCTTTTCTTTAAACTTACACAATTTTCGTGATTATGTTTACATATCCGGTAAAACTTTATCCAATCTTTCTCTTATCTGTGCAAAGAGGAAGTTGCACTGGTATCACGACCGTCATTGTTGGAAATGTCTATACTGTTTATGTTGGTCAGTATTTATTTTTTTAAGGAAAAACATATACAATTGTAGAAATTAAATTTCATGCAATTCTGGTTGTATTTAATTTATAAAAGCCAATGCATATAAAAATGAAGCTAACCATTTACATTTTTATTATTTTAAAAATATGTTTTTTAATTATCTAAGTTTAAAAAATTTTATTTACTCTCTATCACTGTATGTATGTATTACATAAACACACACACACACGTGTGTGTGTTTGTTGCAAATCGTTTTTGATATTTGGTAAAATCTTCATAACAGCTAATGTTTTAAACAAGGTGGATCACTCAGTGCATAAATAACAGAAAATTTGCCACAAAGTGCAATTTTTATAGTAAAACGACACATGTTAAAGTGAAAAATCATTTATTTAAGCACTGAATAATGGACGCATAAACTTTATAAAAGAACGAATTATCTCATACCGATATTCACTCGTTTAAGAAAGTCTTAAAAGCATCATTAATTAGAGTGAACTTGCGATACTTTTACGAAATTGTCTCTTATCTAATAATTAATACCGTTGTGCGTGAAATTAAAAGACTACTAACCGTGACTATCTTTTAGAAGTGATACATTTATTTATGAGCTAAATATCTGACGCTTAACGAGCATTATAGGAAAGGAAAACATTTTAAATGGTATTAAGAATAATTTATTACATTATGTTTCGGAAATATCACTGAACTGTTAGAGAAATCATGGGAAGAACTTGCATCTTAATGTTATATCGATCGCTTTTAAAAGAAAGCATTGCACGATATACTAACAATTTGAATTGCAATTAACAAAACAATGTAATAATAATAATAATAATAAGTAAAATAATACATTCCATAAATTGTGTTTAAAAAATGTTTGATGTGTATTACGTAATTATTTATAAAATTCTTGTAGTGGAAATAAATCGCAAACTTTTGTAAACATAAATTACATACTTAAATAAAATGAAATAAAAGTAATTCGAAGAAAAATAAGAATTATTTACTTTTTATCTCAGTTTTCGAACTGTTTTATTTCTGTAAATAATCTGCTGTGTTTTTCTGTATCTATTTTTATATTTTACTTGCCTTTTATGAGCTTCTAGAAGTGTTTCTTTATTCTGTAATTAGTTTTTTTATTATAGTCTAAAACTGACAGTTTAATATAAAAGGCATTATAATAAACAAAAGCGAACTATTAACATTACTGACGGCCTGATAAACATCAAATTAATAATAATTGTAAGTATTGTGGTTAAAATTTATGGTTAAAATGATGGTTAAAATTTAAATGCAAATAGGAAAATTGAAAGAAACACAAAACCATTCTTTGTGTTCTAAATAGTGAATTCTTTTTTTTATAAGAGAAATGAGTAGTAGATTATTTAACTTAGAGAAGTAATTCGTCATACAATAAAATAATACACATCGAATTATCGCATATTGTTTATCCTAATCATGTTTTTTTCTTCTATATTCATATGAAAAAACTATAGGATTAAATTTTTAAGTTCTGGTTTTGGCAGAATTTACATATTATTAGATCTTCAGAAAACGATTTTTTTTTTTTAAGCTTGTCTTCTTTATGACGTGTAACCCCCATCCCAGGTGATTAAAATTTTTAATATTAATATTTTTTAAATGAAAAAGTATTCGTCAATATTTTTAAAGAAAATGATTGTACTATAAAACAAATAATTTTTTTTTCATTTATAATAAAAGAAAAATAAATAAACTTTGTAAGATGGAAATTATCCGCATTGACAATGAAGAAAAAAATTAACAGATGATGATTTTAATAAATAATTTCACTGTAATAATTTGTGTAGGTAAATCCAGAAAAAAAAAATGTGACGGTCATAGCATACTTATTTTTATGTTATATTTTTTGTTTTCCACGCCTTATAATTAAATGTTAAACTACTTCAAATAATACTTTTTATCAAGCTTACTAATAATGACACTTAAATACTTAATAATACTTACTTAATGACACTTAATAATGACACTTAAGTAAAAATATTGTGTATAAGTATCATTTTGTTAAATAAGACATAAAATCTTAAAGTATGTATTTTAAACTATTTCAAATAATTCTTTAAAAATTTTCTTTGTATATATATATTAATTTGAGAAAATAAAATCCAAATCTGTTGAATAATATTTGCATTACCGTAACAAAAATGATTACCTTTGTTCAGACATCGTAGATATAGTTACTTTATTTATTCATAGGGAGCTTACAAAATATAGTTAAGTTTTCATCTACGATAGTTTATTTCTAAATATTCAGAGTCTTCCTGTATTTTAAAATACGTTGTTGTATTATAAATTTACTTTATAGCTACATAAACAAAGTCATATCGCTACATAAACAAACATCATCATTGTATGAGATACTTAAGATATTTTCTCTTTATTTACAGCACATAAAATTTCTTTTGTTGTAAAAATAAGCATTAGATTAAAATAATTCATAACTACATTAGTTAAATGTGAAATGATTTCACATTAGATAAACAGTATTTATTATTTGTATTATAAAACAAAGGAAAAAACTATATGAGTTTAATATTAAATGTATATTTTTACTGAATATTAATCTACTCATATTGATGAACTAGATTATAATTTTCAAATCTGCATTTTTTAAATATAAGTACTAATTATGCTGATGGAACAAATTGTTTTGAAATTATTATATTAAGAGAAATTCGTAGAAGATAAGTTAATTTCTAAAATTGATTTATCGTAAATACAGATAATACCTATCGAATTATTAATAAAAAAAAAAGTTAAATAAAAATAAGCATATTTATTTAACGTTATATTTTATATTACAATTTTGTAACAATAAATGTTGCCCTATATTTATTTATTGCTGTACACTGTTAAAAGATTCAGTTCAAGGTTGTACCAAATGTTGGTACTACAGTAACTTGAATTTGCTAGGTTGAACCAGAACTTGATGCAACTGTAGCTGCAACCATGCGATGGTGAAACCATCTACCATGATTTGGTGCTTCCTATTAAAAAAAAGCATCAAATTAAGGTAAAAAATTTCTCCACATTATGTATATATCTATTACAATACCAAGCCTTGGCTTAACGAAGCACCAAATAACAGTAAAAGGTTTCACCATCGCATGGTTGCAGCTACAGTATACCACGTTTTGATTCAACCTAGAACAAAATTTTTAACAGTGTATAATTTAATGTTGATCTACCACAGATAATAACTTTTATAAATATTCCTATAAATAGATTTCTAAATAGTAAAAATATTTATTGTATATGTACTTCATTAGTTAAAATGGTACAAAAAAACTTAAAATATATAATTTAAATTTTAACATATAATTATTAAATATATTTTTTTATATCTAGGTGATTTCAGAAAATAAAACCAAAATCTGGTGAATAATATTTACATTATGGTAACACTAAAGTGACTATTTTTGTACACACATTTTGAAGATATTTAGTACACTTATTCATAGAAAGCTTACAAAATATCGTTAAACTTTCATCTAATTTTAACGATAGTTTCTTCCCAAAACCATGGAGTCTTCCTTTATCACAAAAAGATTTTGTAAGATTATAAGTTGCCTTCATTTTATTACTACCTAGCAAAATTAAATAGGGCTTATACGAGATGGATAATTTTATTTTCTTCTCGTTTATAGCACATAAAATTTCGTTTATGGGAAAAATAAGTGTATAATTAAAATAATTCAAAATGACATTAGTTCCAAAAGTGCGAGATAATTTTACACTAGATAAAGCATAAAATACTGTATTATTTATTTAACAAAATAGTACTTGTAGAATTTCAGTATTAAATTTCAGTTAAAAAAAAAACGATTTTTTTACTAAGTTTTTTTTTTTTTTTCGTTAAAAGTAAAAAAAATCGAGAACTTTGTTTCAAATTATCACAGATTTATAGTTCAACCATTCGTTTTAAAGGTATTGACGAGACCTTTCGAAAGATACCCAACTTGAAAATTTACTCACCTCGAGGGGGGACTTCCCCACCGGGGGGGGGGAGGGGGGTGGCGAGGATCCTACGCATACAAAAATTTTTTCCCAGTTGACTATCTCTATTATAAATAATTCTTGTAAATTTCATAATGATTACTAAAAAATAATTCTCTTTATGCACATTTATACAAAATTTTGTCCTATATCACCATGTTAAAAATTTAGAAAAAGCGGGATGGCAACGCAACCTGTAAGACAATTTTTACCAAAAGTTGATAGGCACTAATTTATGTCAAGGTGCAACTACATAGCACTTTGTATGAAATTCTGTGCAGTAGTTCCTGAAATACAGTTGCGACAAAATTTTGTCACACACACACACAGACAGACAGACAGACATTTTCTAAAAATGATCAAATCGTGTTCTACAGCCCTCAAAAGTGTAAATTCATCAAGAACCCGAGGTCGAAAATTTTTACGAATCCAATACTTTCTCTAGATTACATATAGAAGAAAGTAATAATATAACGACATGCAAAAGCTGGTTTTCATAGAGACAAAAATTTGATATAAAATTATTAAATGAGAGGCTTGCATATATAACAAAAAAATTTCAGTTTCTTTTTTCCCGTTTTTTTTTTTTTTTTTTTTTTATATTATATACTTTAGTTGCATTATTCGTATTATAATTCATTATTGGAATATTACATGCTTTCTTCTATGTAGCATTTATATAAACCCTTACTTTTTGGAAACAGTGCACGAACAGTTACATTTTCAATTTTATAATTATTCATACAACTATATCTGGCATACTCGTTTAAAGTTAAATACCCTGTAAAAGGAAAAATATTTCATTTGTAGGAAATTTTTAAAAATTTATACTTTCTGAAAGTATTTATTAGTAAGTTTTGAAAAGTAAATAACTAGTATATAAAACATTTTAAACATTTTCAGTATAGAACCTCTTGACGAAATTTAAAATTTGGCATCAATGTAGCTCAGACGTTTCTAGCCAAGAGCTCTACTTCCGCAATTACGTCAAAATGAAAACAAATGCCTATTACGCCAAGGGATCCTATGCTACACCTATGCCAAATAAATTTTAAGAAATGAATATAGTTAGTGATGCTAGAGAATGAAATATATTTTATTTATCATTTTGTTCTCTTTTTTTTAATATATTCATGTATGTTTAAGAAAAGTTCAATTTTTTAAAATTTCATTTATATATAAAAAAAATAAATAAATAAAATAAAAAAATAAATACCTGACATGTGTAGTTCAAAAGTATGTATAGCTTCTTATATGCATAGTTCCGCTTTTTGATTATAGTTATATACACTTGCGAAAATCTTTAAACTCTAGTTTTCGATGGATTTATATGTTTGACATATCATAAACACGTTTTGAACATTTCATTACAATGCGATCTACCTGTGCAGATCTACAAATATAGGTATGCTGTAGCTCACAGACCAAAGGGAGATAATTAACAAATTTTGATATTTAGTTAAACATTGACTTAATTTGCTGTTAATTAGATTTGGGGTTCAATCACTCAACAGATAGTGATGCCATCGAATTGTTTTATAATTTTTAATGTGGTACTATAGAAAATATTTGTATAAAAGTACACAATGAAAATTATTTCTTCCATTTCCATATGGAATTAAAATATAATATAATATTTATATAAGAGATATGTCTTTATATAACACGAGATCTCCTATTAAAATATTTACGATTTCTCATTAAAAAAAGAAAACAACAACAACAACAACAAAACTAGTATGTTGTGGCCACCACAAGACTTTCTTCTATATTTTCCTATACAAATTCACGCAGTAAGAATATTAAAAAAAAAATACAATTTTTTTCAAAGTTTTTTTTTCGTTAAAAGTAAAAAAATCGATAACTTTGTTTTAAATTACCACATATTTATAGTTCAACCATTCGTTTTAAAGGTATTGACGAGACCTTTCGAAAGATACCGATCTTGAAAATTTACACGCCCCCCCCCCCCCCACTGCCATGTTAAAAGTTTAGAAAAAATACGATCACAGCGCCACCTGTTGAGCGATTGATCCCCAAATCTAATCAGCCTCAGTTTATGTCAGGGGCCAACTAAATACCAAGTCTGGTTAAATTTCGTTAAAAAAAAAAAAAAAAAAAAAAAAAAAAAACGATTTTTTTTCTAAGTTTTTTTTGTTAAAAGTAAAAAAAAAATCGATAACTTTGTTTTAAATTATCACAGATTTATAGTTCAACCATTCGTTTTAAAGGTATTGACGAGACCTTTCGAAAGATACCCATCTTGAAAATTTACTCCCCTCGAGGGGGGACTTCCCCCCAGGGGGGGGGGGTGGCGAGGTTCCTATGCATACAAAATTTTTTTCCCAGTTGACTATCTCTATTATAAATAATTCTTGTAAATTTCATAATGATTACTAAAAAATAATTCTCTTTATGCACATTTATACAAAATTTTGTCCTATATCACCATGTTAAAAATTTAGAAAAAGCGGGATGGCAACACAACCTGTAAGACAATTTTTACCAAAAGTTGATAGGCACTAATTTATGTCAAGGTGCAACTACATACCAATTTGTATGAAATTCTGTGCAGTAGTTCTTGAGATACAGTTGCCACAAAATTTTGTCACACACACACACACACACGCAGACAGACAGACAGACATTTTCTAAAAATGGTCAAATCGTGTTCTACAGCTCTCAAAACGTGTAAATTCATCAAAAACCCGAGGTCGAAAATTTTTACGAATCCAATACTTTCGTAAAAATAGTATACACATATAGAAAAAAATAATAAATAAATAAATAAATAATAAAAAAAGAGTTTTCTCAAATATTCTCTGTAAAACACAAAACTGAGTATCTTTCGACATTTAATGTTATAAATCTCAGCAGTAAAAATTGCTTGTATTTATTTTGGAAAATAATTTTAATAAAAGATAATTTTAGCAAATAATGTAAACTGTGTGTATTTGTAAAGGGAAATACAGAAAAAAAAATTACATTGGCCACAACATATTTGTTTAAGCTTAAATAGGAAGTATCATAAATATATCGCCATTTTAAAAGACTTTAGTAAAGGAAAAAAGTATTATGGCAGTATATTTCTTTCTTTTTTTTTTTTTTTTTTTTTTTTTTTTTTTTAAGTTAAAAAGAAAAATAAATACATGATAGCAAAATTAATAGATATTTTTACAATTAAGCTAAAAAATTAATTTAATTTGTAGATATAAATGTAAATGTAACATGCCTATGAAATTTGTAAAAAATAACAGCAAAATAAAACGAATTGCTTTGGCTATGGACACACACACACAAAAAAAGAGCTCTCTTAACTCAGTTTATTTCAGATTACACTACAACAGTTTTGTCGATATAACTAAACCTTGTAAACACCATCGGACAGTCTAAACGTTAAATAATTTTCTATTGATTTTTTTTTTTTTTTTTTTTTTTTTTTTACCATAGTTTTCCTAATTCTTCTGTAATTCACATGCAATCTTAGTTTGCGATATCTAGTTGTGCTTTTCTATTCTATGGATTTTTTTTTTTTTTTTAAGATCACATATTTAGTAAAAATCATAGGATTAATTCTTATTTTCTAACTCTTAATTTAATGCGTGCGAATTGTTCTCCAAGAACTGTGAAATTTATTTTTTAATTTACATTGTCAGGAAAATTTTCTTTAAAGAATTCTTTTCAAAAAATATGTAACCTGTTTTCAGGAAATATTCTAAGGTAGAAGTCATGTTAAACATTATTACGACACTTTTTTTTAATAGAAAAGTATATATTTTTAAAAAATATTACACAAATTATCTTGATCCTTTAATATTCATTAGTTTCAGGGATAAATCAAACATTTAGCACCATTTAAAAAAATTTATGCAGCATTTTAATATTAGTTTCAGTGTTTTAATGCATTTTTAACTTTTGTTCTTTCTCAGTTCAGTAGGTAGTAATACCACTCAAACATTTAGCATCTGATGTTTCAAAGAAATCTAAATGCATAAGTCACTGGGAATTTTGGTAATCTTTCATCTTTCATTCTTTTAATATGACCAAACCAGATTAATTGCTTTTTTTTAACCTCATCTAATATGGTTTTCTTTATTTTCATCTGGAAGAAGAGTGGACCCATGACCGTAAGACCTGGCACAGACTTGTGAATTCTGTCGGAAGGCAACACCCGATGCCATAAACCGAACAGACATACATACACTGGGAATTTTTCAGTCGGCACGAGTGCGCCTTACTGGTTTGATGATGCACTCACGCCTAATTTTTTCACTTAATGAAGGGCTAGAATATTATTTACACTTGAAACACCTTTTATGCGTTTTTGTAGTTTAAAATTTTTTCTTACAATGTTTTTTTTTTTTTTTTTTTTGTATTATTATTTATTAAATTAAAATATATAATTTGATTTAATTAGATTAACTTACAGATATTTCGAGCTAAAAAGTCTCGAAAATTAACAATATTATTATTAAAAAAAAAAAAAAAAAAAAAACATATTTATTATCAGTTACGTGTCTAATAACCATTTATTATTATTATTATTATTATTAGTTTTGTGATTTTTGAAAGAAAGGAAGAAGTGGACGTTAAAAGGTTAAATAGATGTTTGTTGTACGTAGCTCACTGGTATATATTTAAACTTTTAACATATATTTCTGATTAAAGTAAGAGGATAGTTCATTTTAACTATTTATTAAAAGAACTAGTTTAAACCTATTAATCTCGAAATTATATTCTTAGTTTTTTAAACATACACTGAGAAAAAAAAAAATATACCGTCTTCCTCTAGAATGAATATGTGGTCATTTTCTAAACCTCTTAATTAAATATATAGATTTCCGAGCTATGTGCATATGACACGCCAATAAACTGAATGGACGAAATGATCGAGAATTTCTAGTCTATACATTTCTAGATGGTGAAACAATATTCTGAATATTCTGAATCTTCTGTATTGCGAGAAATTCTCACTTGAGTTTCTAGAATTGGATAATAAACCAAGATTATACTTGCTGAAACCCGCCTCTTGTATTCGCATTTATTTGCAGAGAATTCTTAAATTACCCTCGAGAATATAGACAAACACTCTAGAACACTCTCTAGGTTTCTAGAACTCGCTTTCAAAGGGGACTAGAATTTATAAGGATGACATGGAACTATATTTTCTAGAGCCATAATTTAGATTCTAGATGTCACTTACAGAATTTTTTCTCAGTGTAAATTTTTAAAATATTTCCACGATCCAGGTCAAGCAATAAATATTGATGATCTTCTATGTATGAGAGGTGGATCTTTCTGTTTCCATTGTTAAAAATAAATTTCATCCTTTTATGGAATTGTGTCGGCTTAAGTTAACTAATACGTTTAGATAGATGGAGTAAATTTTCACCATTTTAACAATCCTATCGTAACAATCGTAGTAAATGAAACTATTAAAAAGGCAAAACTTAGCAATTAATTTTTAAAAATATTGGTTGAAAATGCATTTCAATATTTTTCTATGAAATATACAACTTTATTTTAAATTGTGTACTAATGAAATCTCAATTATATAAACAAAAGTTTATTAACCTTTTCTATATAGAAACCTAGGGAATTTTTCTAAAACAGCGAAAAAATAAAAAAATGATGCATGGATATCTTCAACTGTATTCTTTAGATAATTATCTTTTAGTTATCTGATAATAATGCTCATTCAGAATTTTTTAAATATAATTTGGAAAATCGATTGCATAACGTTAAACACTCGTTTGTTTTTATTCCTAATGTATAATACATAAAGTACAATTTAGAAAAAAAAATATTCTATCACAGAAAATAACTTCTCTTAAAAAAAAGAGCAGACTTTATAAAAACAGACATAAAATAAAAATATTTGAATATATAATTTCCACCTTATTCAAACTATCAGTTGTTTCCAAAATTTAATTAAGAATGTGTATATATTTATCCAAGATCGTCGAAAATACTAATGGGTAAAAAATGTACAATATATTAATTATTATTAAAAGTTTTGACAGTTGATAAATTATAATAAAATTAATTTTTAATAAATTAAATATTGAAAAATTTAGTTACAAAATTTATTATTTTATTAAAGAAATGCCCCTCTCTCTCTATTTTTTTTTCTTACATTCAGCGTTGTATATCAAACTATTTTAAATCACTTATCTATTTACACAAACAGTAGATTAAAAAAAAAATAGCTCTGGTATTTATATGGTTGTCTGATATTATGAAGATACATCAGTAGAAAAACAAAAACTCTTGTACGAAAAAAGTGAATAGGTTTATTTAGCGATTAAAGGTTAATTAGAGGCTTTGGAAAATTAATGATTTCATCATGGAAAAGTATTTTCACAGTCTTTCAAAGTATTAAATAACATTAGTAATAAAAGAAAATAAGAAAGAAAAAAGTGATAAGATTACACCTAGAGTTGCAGTTAAGGTAATTACTTCTATTTTTTTTTGCGCAAATTTAGCACCATGTAATGCTCCTAAAATTAATGATTACAAGAAGCTTTTTCAACTTAAAATAGTAACTAAAAAATGAAGAAGGTTATATATATTATATATACGTATATATATATATATATGTATATATATATCAATACAAAAAACCCTTAACAGGTTAAAAGTTTGTGACGCAGCACTGTACTTCATGGCTATAAGAATTAGAAATACGGGTCTTAAAAATAATGATATCAAATTTTCAGTGACGCTTTGATATTAATTAAATTATACATAGATTTTCTTATTTGAATTTGCTTTTTCCTTTTATTTATATATACAGTGTAAACGTTATTTTCAACATAAAATAATATATAGCATTTACTCATTGATACCTTTTCATTCACATCTCTTATACTATGAAAGCATGTGTTTTAAAAGAAATTATATGAAATTCCAGTAACACAGTGGTGTTACATTAAGTGATTTGTTTTTAAATTTCTCTGAAATTATTTTGTTTTGCATATTAAAGTATATGTGCACATTGAAATATTGCTTTTAATTTTCAAATACGCTGTCAAATATATCACTTTCATTAAGCTTATATTATGTACTGAAATATATTTATTTCAATGAATTATTCTATCTTTTGCGTCACGCCATCCAAAACTGAAAAAAATTTCACAGTTTTTTTCTTTGCATCACGATATCTATTTGCATGCATTTTCAATTTATTTGGATGAAATGACACAAAGTAAACATTTCCATATATTTTACTTACAGTTTTGGATGGCGTGACGCAAAAGATAGAATAATTCATTGAAATAAATATATTTCAGTACATAATATAAGCTTAATGAAAGTGATATATTTGACAGCGTATTTGAAAATTAAAAGCAATATTTCAATGTGCACATATACTTTAATATGCAAAACAAAATAATTGCAGAGAAATTTAAAAACAAATCACTTAATGTAACACCACTGCGTTACTGGAATTTCATATAATTTCTTTTAAAACACATGCTTTCATAGTATAAGAGATGTGAATGGAAAGGTATCAATGAGTAAATGCTATATATTATTTTATGTTGAAAATAACGTTTACACTGTAAATATAAATAAAAGGAAAAAGCAAATTCAAATAAGAAAATCTATGTATAATTTAATTAATATCAAAGCGTCACTGAAAATTTGATATCATTATTTTTAAGACCCGTATTTCTAATTCTTATAGCCATAAAGTACAGTGCTGCGTCACAAACTTTTAACCCGTTAAGGGATTTTTGTATTGATATCATTACTTTTTAGGGGTTAATGATCAAAACGTAAAATTAAAGGAGCATGGTAATGAGTTATAACACTGTATTAAAAGTGTTGTTTTATAGGTCATACTCGAACAAAATAACAAACTAAAAAAATTTCAAAATTTTATAAAAAGTGATAAAAAAGATGGACACATGCAACATTAGAAAGGCATAATATAGTACATTTTAAAAATGACAAACATTTCTTATTTATATTTATTTCTTATTATAATTTTTTAGGTATAGATTTGATTTAAAAGAGAAAAATAAATAATAATAGAAAAATCTTTAAAAAGTGAAAATTTTATACTGGTAAATATTTAAGTAGTATAGTTTGTTATGAATTTAATTTAAAAAAAATCTTAATCTATTCAAAATTTTATTATAGCTTAACATTTTGTAATTTATATATTATATATACTAGAAACTTAATGAGCAAATTAATTATTTTCAAATTCTGGTTTAAGAATTTTTTCAATACGTAGTTTAAGTGATTTATCACCTAATTTTGAAAAAATTACAAATATTTGCATATGATTATCATATTATTTGTCATTTTTATGAAAATAAAGGAAAAATTTTTTGTTGTTGAAATCACCTTTTAAAATAGAACCAATTTTGAAAGTTAACAACGTATCAGCATGAAAACAATGTAAATACAAAGAATATTTTTGATAAACAAATGTCATATAAAATACAAGTACCTAAATAAATAACTCATTTAATATATATATTAAAAAAAGAAAAATTTTTATTTTTTATTTTTTGTGTTTATTTTTGACGCTTTCCGATAGATGGAGCCAAAACGATTATTTGATATTCAGTATTTCAGATGGAAGAGAAGAAATTCGTCCGCGAAACTGCCGCATCACGGTATTTTCGGAGTAAAAAATAGTTCGATTTTTAAACTGAGTTATAAAAAAAAACAAGAGTTTTCCTAGGGAAAAGGGAGATGTGAGGCACATCAGTTAAAAGCGATTAATATCATATATAAATTAAACTAAATTCGCTCGAGCCATATTCGAGAAAAAATTCTTACACATATAGTCCGTCCATTTATAACTTAAATGAGCCAATTCATATCTCGAAATATACTGCACGCAGAAATGTAGCGATTTCAGGGAAGGATCAGACAGAAGGTGAAAGTCTATTTTGAAAATATCAGAACATAACCTCCCATATTTCCTGAGATATTAAGTGTCGGCTTTCAGCGGTTTCTTTGATCTTGAAATTCCTGTATATATAACAGGGATGGAACACGGGCGCAGTATTCATACCACTATCAATGTAAGAAAATTTTCTACTTCTTAAATCAACGATATTCTAGGTAGTAAAATTTCTTAAACAGATTCCGGTATGAATTCTGCGCCCGTGTTCCATCCCTGATATAAGTGTCGCAGTTTTCGTTCGCTTTTCCGTTTCCGCTGAGTGTCGTGGCGTTCGTTTGTTTTTGCGCTTGCGTCACTAGAAAAACTGCCGTTTTTCATGATATATATATATACATATATACATATAAAATATAATTTTTTTTTTCAAGAAAATTACAAATCATCTAAGCCATGTTTTTCTGAGTAGTATTTTAAGAATTACGGTTATAAAAAAGTGTTTTTCACACTGTATATTCTATGTATATAAACTTTATATTCACTGCATATTCACACTGTATTTTTAAAAAAAATGTTATGTCGCATTATTTAAAAAAAAAAAAAAAAAAAAAAAAAAAAAAAACTACAGCATTATCTTTGAACTTTGTGGCAAAATCTTGTTTTGATGAAAAAGCAAATTATCTGGCATTTTTTTCCAGTCAATTTAACAAATGACTGGTACTGGTAGTAATAGTTCAAAAAAGTTAAAACCTGTTTAGGTATAATTAATAGTGATTATATTAAAGAAGCGACGATTAATATACTGATTCTTTCCCGCTTTTCATGTACAATGGTCAATTATCTGTCAACAGTGTTTTTTATCCATTTAAGTCTCTCTAAAATAATCGTTTTTTGGTGCAATAAATATAATTTTCAGCAATCGATTTATTTTTATACGTTTAAAGGGATGAAAACCACTATTGCTAAATCGCTCGAGCCGCCTCTGGTCGAAAGAAAAACGGAAAGTTCTTTTGGGTACTTTTTGTTACAAATTATGGTGCAGTTTATAAAAAAAAATAGCCATCATACTATTTTAGTTGTTTTTAATAAGGTAACTTATATAAAACAGCTGTTTGACCAAGAGTAGGATATATTACCTATGTGTTAAAAATGGAGATAAAATTAAATTTTTCATGAAATTGTGACAAATTTTCCGTTATGTGTTTTGAAATCATCACCAAAAAATACATAAAATTCAGCTACCAATTCCCCCCCCCCTTTTTTTTTTCATCGCAGTGTAATTAAAAGTATATAAACATGAAATAAAAAATCAAAGTTTTTTTTCTCATTATTTCAGAACCATTAAACATTTAAGAAGATTTTTTTCCAAAAACAAATATGTTGTTTTCGCAGAATATTGACTTGTTTTAGAATTACGTATCATGTTACAAAAACAAATATTTAAATTAAATTGTTTTATTTTATGTCACAAGAAATTCTTAAAATAGTTAAGATTTACTACAAATGTATTTCTAATCTTTACTTTATTGCATATATTGTCGCAAATAAATAAACATTAGTTAGAAATTTTATTCTGATATTACTTTGGTTCATTTTAGAGATATTTGTTCCATTTTTAAAGCATTTTTTGAAAATAAATTTGTGCGCAATTTTACTTTGTTATTCATTTTAATTAAAGTGAAATTTAAGTTAATACAAAACTGTTTTTAATGTACTTTTAATGTTTTTGATTCTTTAAATGTTTTTGAAAATGTTAGTAGGGTTCGTTAAGTAGGGTAATATTGTGATGTATGCATCGTGTCTCTATACATAATGCTGATTCTTTTAAATTAATAAGAAACATTTAACGGAAAATCTTATTATAACTTTTTAATTTATTACTCAAATATCTTTATTTAAATTATGTATGCGATAGAATATTTATCAAATTAATCATAATATACACATTTCCTTCAGTATAAAATTAGAAATAATATATATTGTATATATATATATATATTAATTATTAAAACACATATCTTCAAACAGAAATTTTTGAATATCCGATACATAATATATTTTGAAAACCTGTAAAGAAAAATTTAAAATGCCATTTTAAATATATTATTACGTTAAAACTAATAAATGTAAAAAATACTTAGAAAACATTTTTTTTTTTTTTTTTTTTTACATTTACTTGTTAGAGAAAGGGGAAAAAAGACATTTTCTTTCTTTATTTTTTAAGATATTGAGAAAATGTATATTCTCAATGTTTTTGAGAGTTAGAGCGCGGACAGACAGGTCGACTGACAAACCGAAATCATTAACACTTTAAAATCTTGTTGGAAAGTGTTAAAAATACTTTACAAAATTCCCATAAAACATTTTTTTTTATTTACTTAAAAAAAAAAGGTTAAGAAAAAAGGAAAGATATTTTATTTATTTAATGTTTAAGACAGTTGGAATATGTATACTTTCAGTATACAGATGAGAGTTAAAAAGAAAAAGAAATAGAATTGAAATTAATAAAAATAATTCCAAGATAAAATCCTGTATCTGGCACAGTTTCTTAAAGTTTTATTACACTTTTTATTTTCTAAATGTCAGATTGTAAGTTTTTAAGTGAGTGAACTGAAAAAACAATATCATGCAAACGTTTATTAAAATTGGACTACGGATTTATTTATCCCCTAAAGTGGCGGATAATTAAGTAGCGGTATAGGATATATTATATCCTACCTAATTTTAATTCCCAACTGCAAAAACTCGTTCTGGATTTCTTTAGCAAAATTTTACTTAAATAATACAGAGGATGAACTTCATTTTTTACTTTCTTATATAATCAATAAAAGAAAGTGTTTCATTCGTAAAAATTTTTGACTTCCAGTTTTCGATGGATTTACACATTTTAAGAGAACCAAAACACGATTTGACCATTTTTAGAAAATATCTGTCGGTATGTGTGTGTGTGTGAGAGAGATATAAAATTTTGTGGCGACTGTATCTCAGGAACTACAATAGAGAGTTGCATAGAAATTTATATGTAGATGCATCTTGACTAAAGTTACGGCCTATCAACTTTTTCTTGTCAAATGCTCAACAGGTAGCGCTGTTATACAGCGATTTTCACAATTATAAGAAAAGCTGTATCTCAAGAACTACTGCATAAAATTGTATATATATTTATATGTAGATGAGCTTATTCATAAGAAAGTGTCTGCCGACTTTTGGTGTTGATTGCTTAACCTTTTATCATTCATTGGTTTCGCAGCGAAACCAAACATTTGACATAATTTAACAATTTTTATGCAGACGTTTTTAACATTTCCCCCTTGTTTTAATCAGTTTTAAACTTTTGTTCCTTTTCTGTTCAGTAGATAGCAGCACTATTCAAAAATTTAACAATAATGCTTAAAAGGAAGCTAAATGCATAAGTGCTTGAAGTTTCTTAGTGTGGGCGAGCGTGAATTGCTGGTTTGATGGTGACTCATGTCTAGTTTTTTTTTTTTTTTTCATTTAATGAAGAGCTGGAGTATTATTTTCACCTGAAACAACTTTTACGAGTTTTTGTAGTCGATAATGCTTACTTACAAAAAGTTTTATTTATTAAATTAAACATTATTTGAATTTAATAAGGTTAACTTACAGATGTTTCAAACCAAAAGTTTCTCGAAAAGGAACTAGCTAATTTTTTATTTTTTAAATATTTATGATCCGCTATGTGCCTAAAAGCCACTTTTAAAATTAGTTTAGTAATTTTTAAAATAAATTAAGTAGTGAAAGTTAAAGGGTTAAGAGGTGGCGCTGCTATACAGCGATTTAACCCAATTTCAGGAATGACTATATCTCAGAATCTACTGCCCAGAATTGCATATAAATTTATATGTAGATATACCTTGATATAAATTAATGCCTTTACACTTTTGGTGTCAATCTCTCAATCGCAGCTCAACAGGTGGAGCTGCTATACAGCGATTTCTGCAGTTTAAGGAAATCTATAACTCAGGTTTTATTGTGTGTAATCAAACAAAATTTAATCTGTGAAAAGACCAATGTGAGACATTATGCTGATTCAATTTAGATGCATATCGATCAATAGGTAGCGCTGCTATACTGCAAATTTCTTCGAGAACGGGAAGAATACATCTCAACTTCTATGGCATATAACTGTACGAAAATGATACCTGTTATAAGCATTATGGAAACGCATTTTCCAAGCGTTTTCTTTGGATATTTTGTGTTAGTTTATTTTAAGAAGAAAACCTTCTACATTCATCATGATAGATAATATAGAAGAAAGTCTTGTGGTAGCCACAACATACTAGTTTTCTTTTAGACTTGTTCGTTAATTCTGGTAGTATTTTTTTTTTTTTTTAGATGCGCGAAATTACCTTGAATTTCAATGGGTTGATGATTAATAAACCTCAATTTCTATTATAAACTCTAGTTATGCCTAATACTTTTTAATTAGATATTTTAATGCTTGCAAAATATTTAAAAAAGAAAATTTCGCAGTCTGCTCTGACTCAAAATTTTAGAGAAAAGTTATTTTTAAAAAGAGACCTAAAAATCAAATGATATAATATAATTAACGCAAAGCAATTCGAAAAAATAAAAATCTTTTTTTTTAAGCACATTACACACAAATTCTTTGAGGTCTTTACAATTGAATATATTAAACTTCACAAAGCATTATAAAGTATGAGAGAGATACGAGTAATGTACAAAATGGCAAAAAAAAAAAAAAAAAAATGTTTATAAAAAAAACTAATATATTGTGGCCACCACAAGATTTTATTTTATATTTCGGTATGCAAATTCACTCAGTAAAAATAATTTATTAAAATTATTATATTTAATAAAATTATCTTTCATGATGAATGCAGACGATTTCCATTCTAGAGAAGTACAGTAGAGCTCCGGTTATTCGAACCCCGACTAACTGAGTTCCGGGTTAACCGAGGTAGTCTCGAACAGGCCACTCCCCGGAAGGGGCATAGCCAGTGATAAATGGCGTCGATAACTGTACTGTAACTACACAGTACTGTATTTAATAATTTATGTATGCATGTTTTTTGTTGAATCTGTAACTGATTATACTTAAATATATAATAGTTAAATTAATTTTAAACTTTACCGTATATTTCAATTTACAACAAAGTCCGTGATATCCGAGGTACCCTCGGTCTACAT
The DNA here is from genome assembly GCA_963930645.1 of Salticus scenicus. Classification (NCBI taxonomy): domain Eukaryota; kingdom Metazoa; phylum Arthropoda; class Arachnida; order Araneae; family Salticidae; genus Salticus; species Salticus scenicus. Next base: position 279,204,130 of record OZ005653.1, read on the forward strand.
TACCTCAGATAATCGGGGCAGTATGGCACTAAATATCTAAAGATTGTCAATTTTATTCTCTATATGACATCTTAAAATATGATTTTTTTTTTTTTATGGAAAAAGTTTGTAACTTTATTTTAACTTATCGCAGATCAACGGTACAAGCATTCTTTTTAAAGGCATTGACAATCTTTTTTTTTTTTTTTTTTTTTTTTTTCAAAATTTGTCTTCTGCAAGGGGCAGCTATAATCTATATTAATAAAATCAGAGTTTTGTCTGTAAATTTGTCGGAATCGAAAAATTTTGCGATATCTTCACGTTTCACACCCCATGAAAGCCGAAAATGACTTCAGAAAATTTTGCCTGTGTGTGTGTGTGTGTGTGTCTGTGTGTATGTCATCGTGTCCGAATGTCGCTTTTTTTGTCCGGGCATCACTCGGGAACGGCTGGACGGAATTCAACGACGCTTGGCAGGAATTTAGGTCTTCACCCAACTTAAAATTATATCTATCAACTTTTCGGAAATTCCCCCCCGTTCCCCCCCTAGGGGGTAAAAGACTAAAACACGTTTGTCCGGGCATCACTTGAGAACGGCTGGACGGAATTTAACGACGCTTGGCAGGAATTTAGGTCTTCACCCATCTTAAAATTATATCTATCAACTTTTCAGAAATTCCTCCCCGTTCCCCCCTAGGGGGTAAAAGACTAAAACACGTTTGTCCGGGCATCACTTGAGAACGGCTGGACGGAATTCAACGACGCTTGGCAGGAATTTAGGTCTTCACCCAACTTAAAATTATATCTATCAACTTTTCGGAAATTCCCCCCCGTTCCCTCCCTAGGGGGTAAAAGACTAAAACACGTTTGTCCGGGCATCACTTGAGAACGGCTGGACGGAATTTAACGACGCTTGGCAGGAATTTAGGTCTTCACCCATCTTAAAATTATATCTATCAACTTTTCAGAAATTCCTCCCCGTTCCCCCCTAGGGGGTAAAAGACTAAAACACGTTTGTCCGGGCATCACTTGAGAACGGCTGGACGGAATTCAACGACGCTTGGCAGGAATTTAGGTCTTCACCCAACTTAAAATTATATCTATCAACTTTTCGGAAATTCCCCCCCGTTCCCCCCCTAGGGGGTAAAAGACTAAAACACGTTTGTCCGGGCATCACTTGAGAACGGCTGGACGGAATTTAACGACGCTTGGCAGGAATTTAGGTCTTCACCCATCTTAAAATTATATCTATCAACTTTTCAGAAATTCCTCCCCGTTCCCCCCTAGGGGGTAAAAGACTAAAACACGTTTGTCCGGGCATCACTTGAGAACGGCTGGACGGAATTCAACGACGCTTGGCAGGAATTTAGGTCTTCACCCAACTTAAAATTATATCTATCAACTTTTCGGAAATTCCCCCCCGTTCCCTCCATAGGGGGTAAAAGACTAAAACACGTTTGTCCGGGCATCACTTGAGAACGGCTGGACGGAATTCAACGACGCTTGGCAGGAATTTAGGTCTTCACCCAACTTAAAATTATATCTATCAACTTTTCGGAAATTCCCCCCCGTTCCCCCCCCTAGGGGGTAAAAGACTAAAACACGTTTGTCCGGGCATCACTTGAGAACGGCTGGACGGAATTCAACGACGCTTGGCAGGAATTTAGGTCTTCACCCAACTTAAAATTATATCTATCAACTTTTCGGAAATTCCCCCCCGTTCCCCCCCTAGGGGGTAAAAGACTAAAACACGTTTGTCCGGGCATCACTTGAGAACGGCTGGACGGAATTCAACGACGCTTGGCAGGAATTTAGGTCTTCACCCAACTTAAAATTATATCTATCAACTTTTCGGAAATTCCCCCTCGTTCCCCCTTAGGGGGTAAAAGACTGAAACACGTTTTCCGGGCATCACTCGAGAATGGCTGGACGGAATTCAACGGCGCTTGGCAGAAACTTAGGTCTTCACCCAACTTGAAATTATATATATAGAAATTTTCAAAATTATAATTAGTGTTTAAATTGTGGGTAAAAAACGCCTGCGCATGCGCCATAAATATCTTTTCACTAAAATGCTTTGAATGAAAAAATGAAATATAAAAATAAATTTTTAAGTTAAAGACTTTTGTATTCGCGTGATTTTCACCACAAATTATGAAAAGATTGAAATGAAGTGTTGCCATCTAAGTTTCATACTTTAGTTAATTTTAAAAAATCTAATTGTCGTATCGAAAAACTGTTTACACCCCAGGATTCAGAAAAATCACCTCTTTCATTTGGTACTGAATTTGTAATGATAGGTCCTATATTTCTAATTTATTTTTCCCTTTATCCGTTTTTCCGTTGCCACTTAAATTTCATACTTTAGTTATTTTTTAAAAATCTAATTGTCGCATCGAAAACCTGTTTGAACCCCTGGATTCAACAAAATCGGCCCTTTCATTCGGTATCAAACTTATAAATATAGGTCTGATATTTCTAATTTATTTTACCCTTTTTCCGTTTTCAACCCAGATTCGATATGGAACAGCTTTAGTATTGGATCCCTTTGGCAAAATTTGAAATTCGGCACCGAAGTAGCTCGGACGTTTCTCGCCAAGATCTTTAATTGCACAATTGAGATAGCCAATTCAGTTCATCGCAAAAATGACTTAAGTCCCCAAAAGGTTCCGATACTTAAGCTGTGCTTTTTGTATTTATTAGTGCTAGAGGCCTATTTCAGTCGGTACAGTTGTCGAATTTTTATAGGTCACTCTTAATTAGTGCTAGAGGCCTATTTCAGTCGGTTTATTGAATGGGGATTTATTGAATGAAGTCCCCCCAAGGCACAACTTTGACATGAGTCCCCCCCCAGGCCCAACTTTGACATGACTCCCCCCCCCCAAGGTACCCCTATTTCAGTCGGTACAGCGTTGTCGAATTTTTATAATACACTCTTAATAGTGCTAAGGGCCTATTTCAGTCGGTTTATTGAATGTGGATTTATTGAATGAAGTCCTCCCCAAGGCACAACTTTGACACGAGTCCCCCCCAATGTACCACTATTTCAGTCGGTACAGCGTTGTCGAATTTTTATAATACACTCTTAATAGTGCTAAGGGCCTATTTCAGTCGGTTTATTGAATGGGGATTTATTGAATGAAGTCCCCCCAAGGTACCCCTATTTCAGTCGGTACAGCGTTGTCGAATTTTTATAATACACTCTTAATAGTGCTAAGGGCCTATTTCAGTCGGTTTATTGAATGGGGATTTATTGAATGAAGTCCCCCCAAGGCACAACTTTGACATGAGTCCCCCCCAGGCCCAACTTTGACATGATTCCCCCCCCAAGGTACAACTTTGACATGAGTCCCCCCCCAGGCCCAACTTTGACATGAGTCCCCCCCCAGGCCCAACTTTGACATGAGTCCCCCCCAAAGTACAACTTTGACATGAGTCCCCCCCCAGGCCCAACTTTGACATGAGTCCCCCCCAAAGTACAACTTTGACATGAGTCCCCCCCCAAGGCCCAACTTTGACATGAGTCTCCCCCAAGGCCCAACTTTAACGTGAGTCCCCCCCAAGGTACAACTTTGACATGAGTCCCCCCCAAGGCACACCTTTGACATGAGTCCCCCCCAAGGCACACCTCCCCCTCATTGGGAAAAAGAGAAAAAACGTTGTTCTGCGGCTATAAGACAGTTTGGACTTCCAACGTTATTTGTTACAATATCTGCAGCTGAAACACATTGGTTTGATTTAATGAAAACTTTATCATGGAATTTAGATCGTCACGAATTAACTAAAGAAGAATTTGTCGATATTAACAAGTTTAGCAGTAAGCCTCTGTCACTAAATTAAAATCTGTCAATGTCAGATTTTCATGTTTTAAATAATGAAATAATGTCGTGTCTGTATAATTTTTATTTTTTATTTATTTTTTTTTATTTATAATACTGTCTATTAAAGACTTCTGTGGTCACGAAATTTGGTGCGTAAATTGTTTGTATGCATCCGGCACTTATTGTAACTGCATTTCACGAAATTCGAAATCCCCCCCCCCCCTTCTCGGAGTCGGATGGCAATAAACATGTGTAAAAACATGTTTTTCCGTTTGAATTCGCTTTGAATTATCTTAGAATGGCGAATTTTGGTGTGTGGATATTGATTAAGTGTACGCATTATGTACATTAGTGGGATTTTGCAAAACTTCGAACTCACCCGCTGAGGGTGGGGAAGTAAGAAGTGGGTAAGTTGTGCCGAAGACAGTGGGAACCCAGACTCCTAACATTGGGAGCGAGAAAACCTCTACCAATGACAGCGAGAACTTAGGTTATTAATAAAGATATGGCATTTTGACAAATCATTTAAGTTTAACGTCCAGCGAAGCGGGCAAAGCCTGCTAGTCCTACATAAAAAGAAAATCCAGTTGATTATCACTATTATAAATATAAATATATATAAATATACTTTTTTTTCATAAATGTTTTAAAAAATAATAATAATCTTTTTATGCAAATTTATACAAAATTTTGTCGTATATCGCCCTGTTAACTATTTACAAAATGCGGGATGACTACTCCACCCGTAAAGGAACTAGCACAAATAAGTTGTTAAGCACTAATTTATATCAAAGATCAATTACAAACCAATTTGTATGGATTTTCGTGCAGTAATTTCATTATTTTTATTATTTTTATTATTGTTAATGTTATTTTAAAATGCTATAAATTTTAAACTACAGTTCAGAATTATTTGATATTTTACAATTATGACGCGATGAAATTTGGTTTGTCTAGGAAAAAAAAAAGAAAGTTTTGTGCTCAAAAAATTACAGAATAATTAAAATTTTTAAAATTAAACTAAATAAACCAGAAGTATTTTGGATAATCTGTTGTTCGCGAAATTTGGAATTTAAAAAAAAAAAAAAGTATTTATATGGTTGTCTCATATTACGGAGATACAGCAGTAGAAAAACAAACACTCTTGTATTAGGTTGATTCATAAATAATTTCCGATGCAGTTAAAATAGAATACACACCAATAACACTATACAACGAATATTTAGGTATTACTTCCTGTCGAAGAATAAGCCCCTCCCACATTTATCTTATTACGTCTTTGTAGGTGGAGTCTTAAATAACTTCCTTTGTATTTAACTTCCTTTTGTCCACGCATTTATTTTGCATTCATTTAGTTATAAAATTATATCAATTTGTTATTTATTCACCATTTTTACGTATGACGTTTTCCCAGCTTCTTGGCAGTTTATATATTCCTTTCTTGTAAAAGGTGGTTGGTTTCGATTGGAAGAAATTTTCAACAGCCTGAATGACTTATTCTTCAGATTTGAACGTTTTCCCTTTCAAAAAGTTTTGTAAGAAACAGAAAATGTGAAAATCTGTCGGGGCAAGGCTCGGAAAGTAAGGTGGGTGCGGTTAAACATACCATCCGAGCTCTAGAATTTTTCCTGAGTCACTCTTGCTGTATGTGATCTTGCATTATCATGTAAATAATGACGTTTTTGCTATTGGCGAGTGTGGGACGTTTTTCATGAAGTATCTCTTTCACTCTTTACAGTTGCTGAAAATGTATGTGTGCAGTAATTGCTAAATTTGACTTTAATAACTCGTGATGGATTAGTCCTCGACAATACCACCATACACACAATAAAATCATGGATGTCAGCTTTCGAATCTAATAAGGCTTTTTGTTCCTTATCAAGCCACTGTCTTACGTATTCTCATACGTATATACGTCTCATACGTTATTCACATACGTAATCCATTTTTCATCGCCAGTTATTATCCTATCTAAAAAATACTTTGACCATTGGTTCAATGCAAATAACGCCCAAACGCACTACATGATGAATGCAGGGGGAGGAGCTTATGTTTGAAGCTTTATATTCATTGAATAATGTTTCTGGTGTAAATTTTAACTAAACTGCTTCGGAAATTAATTATGAATCAACCTAATATATATTTAACACATTATACACAAAATGTTTGATGTCTTTACAATTGAATATTTTAAACTTCACGAATCATTATAAAGTATGAGAGAGATGATGTAAACGTTTTAGCACAAAATGGCAAACTGGTTGTATAAAAAAAACTAGTATATTGTGATAACCACATGATTTTCTTTTGTATTTTCCTATACAAATTCACTCAGTAAAAATAATTTATTAAAATTATTATGTTTAATAAATATATCATTCATGATGAATACAAACGATTTCCATTCTAGAGAAGTACAGTAGAGCTCCGGTTATCCGAACTCGGACTAACTCAGTTTCGGGTTAACCGAGGTAGTCTGGAACAGGCCACGCCCCGTAAGAGACGTAACCTGTGATAAAGGTCGTCGATAACATTTTTTACTATACATTATTGTGTTTAACAATTTAAGAATGCATGTTTTTTATTGCCTTTGTAACTGATTATACTTAAATAGGCAATAATTTCATTCATTTTAAACTTTACTGTATATTTTCCCTTCAAATCACAACAAATTCCGTGTTATCCAAGATATCTTCGGTCCACATTAGTGCAGATAAGCGGGGCTGGATGACACTAAATATCCAAAGAATGTCAGTTTTATTCTGTATTTGATATCTTAAAATATTCAATATTTATTTAAGTTTTTTTTTTCTTTTTTATGAAAAAAAAGTCTATAACTTTATTTAAATTATCGCAGATCAACGGTACAATCATTCTTTTTAAAGGCATTCACGAGCTCTTTTTGAAATATACCCAGAATCAAAATTTCCTTCCTCAGAGAGGGCAACTATGCTCCTACATATAGAAAAAAAAAATCTAATTGCTTTATCACTATTATAAATATTTTCATGCTTTTTTACTTCATAATTCCTTTAAAAGAATACTAATCTCTTTATGCCTAACTAATCTCTCAATGCAAATTTTTACGAAATTTTGTCCTACATCGCCATGTTAACTATATACAAAAAGCGATGGCCACTCCACCCGTAAGGCAATTAATTATCACCAAATACTGATAGGCACTAATTTATATGAAGGTGCAACTACATGCCTATTTGTATGAATTTCCGTGCAGTAGTACCGAAGATAAAGTTGCCGCAATTCTTCGTCACACACCGACACATACACAGACAAACAGACATTTTCTAAAAAGGGTTAAATCTTGTTCGACAACTCTCAAGCCTGTAAATCCATCGAAAAACAGAGATCGAAAAACTTACGAACACAGTACTTTTTTCTATTGAATATAGAATAAAGTAATAAATATATGTATATAAAATTTATTTAACATTCAAATTTTAAGCATTCTTTTATTCAATTACATTTTGCTAAATAAATATTGCTGACGAAAAAATTTATACAGCTTCAGGAAGAGAACTTAATACATTAATCATTAAGAATTCTGATGTGCATATTAAGTTATTTAATCTGCAAAATTCTGTTCCTATTTCTGTCATTCCCGGATGTTTAATCATCTCTTTTCTATATCGACAAATCTCTTTGCTGCTTCCCTCTTCCGCCTAACTAATATATTGCGTGTTTTGAAAGATATTGCGCTGCTTTATCATTTGCGCTCTTTGTCATTAAATTTCCTGACGCTCTTTTGTTATGACTTCCAATATTATGTGAATAAATAAATGTTAACATTATATAAGAAGATAAAATAGTCATCAAAAAGATTTTAGGAAGATATGAAAATTACCCTATTGGAAAAATTTCATAATACCAGTATCAAAATCATACTAGAACCAGTAAAAATTATACTGGAACCAGTAAAAACATACTGGAAATTTTAAATCCAGTATAAAACTATACTGGAAATATCAAAACCAGTAATGGGGTCATACCGGAAATTTCAAAACTAGTATGGAATCATACCAGAAATTTTGAAGCCAGTATGAAACCATACTGGAAATTTCAAAACCAGTATGGAATCACACTGGAAATTTTGGAACCGGTATGAAAACATACTGGAAATTTTGATACCAGTTTTCAAACATTAGGGAAATTTTGAAACCAGTATGAAAATATACTGGAAATTTTGAAACCAGTATGAAAATATGCTGGAAATTTTGAAACCAGTATAAACTAGTATGTTGTGGCCACCACAATACTTTCTTCTATATTTTCCTATACAAATTCACTCAATAACAATATTAAAAAAAAAAAAAAAAATACGATTTTTTTTCTAAGTTTTTTTTTTCAGTAAAAGTAAGAAAAATCGATAACTTTGTTTTAAATTATCACATATTTATAGTTCAACCATTCGTTTTAAAGGTATTGACGAGACCTTTCGAAAGATACCCATCTTGAAAATTGACCCCCCCTGGAGGGGGTACTTCCCCCCCCCCCCCCAGGGAGTAAAGCGATGCTCCCTCATGCACAAAATTTTTTCCCAGTTAACTACTACTATTATTATTAATTCATATTAATTTTGCAATCACAAGTTAAGAATAAATCTCATTATGCACATTTATACGAAATTTTGTCCTATACTGCCATGTTAAAAATTTAGAAAAAATACAATCACAGCGCCACCTGCTGAGCGATTGATCCCCAAATCTAATCAGCACCAGTTTATGTCAGGGGCCAACTAAATACCAAGTTTGGTTAAATTTCGTTAAAATAAATAAATAAATAAATAAAATTACGATTTTTTTTTTGTTAAAAGTAAAAAAAAAAAAAAATCGATAACTTTGTTTTAAATTATCACAAATTTATAGTTCAACCATTCGTTTTATAGGTATTGACGAGACCTTTAGAAAGATACCAATCTTGAAAATTTACCCCCCGAGGGGGAACCGATGCCCCCACCTGCACAAATTTATTTTCCTAGTTAACTACTACTATTATCAATAATTCATATTAATTTTACAATCACAAGTTTAAAATAACTCTCATTATGCACATTTATACGAAATTTTGTCCTATACTGCCATGTTAAAAGTTTACAAAAAACGATCACAGCGCCACCTGTTAAGCGATTGATCCCCAAATCTAATCAGCACCAGTTTATGTCAGGGTGCAACTAAATACCGAGTTTGGTTAAATTTCATTCATTGGTTCGTGAGATACAGTGGACACAAAATTCGTGATACACACACATACAGACAGACATTTTCTAAAAACTATCAATTCATGTTCAGGACAGCCCAAAACGTGTAAATCCATCAAAAAACGGAGGTCAAAAATTTTCACGAATCCAATACTTTCTCTATATTTCATATAGAAGAAAGTAAAAAAGGCTGGAAATTTTTTTACTTTCTCTAAATGCAAAATTGAAAGTTCATAAAAGTTTTATATTAGGCTTTTAGCTTATATTTTCTTTTTTATTAAATTGATAAAATAGTAAACAGATAATTAATGCTTTAAATTTTGTGAACGCACGGGGGAAAAAAAACAATGTCGATAAACATCACACCGAAGAATGGCAATTGCGATTCAGCCAATCAGAGACAAGCCGCCATCTTGGCTTTTAGAATTGTAAATGTAAATAAACAGTAAACATCTTCGCTTCGATCTTCGATGGATATGTTGTCTATTTTATTCAACTTTTTTGATAAAAGTTAAGTAATATTTAATAGAGTTCTTTCTTTATTTTTCTTTATATATATATATGTGTATATCGTAGATTTTTTAGTTATAGCCTATTTAAATTTATATAACATTAGTTAAATTTGAATACAGCATGGCACAATTCTTTTCTTTCGGCAATGTAGGCTTAAGTAGAATAAACAATTTATTTTTTCCTTTTAAAATCAAATTAATAAAAGACTTCTGTATTATTTTGCTTGCAATTATTTTGCTTTTCTCAAATATGAATATTTTGAATAATATTTTGACAAGGACAAATTATCTTCTGTAATTGTTTTGTTATTTACGCACGGATTAATGAAGTTGCTAATTTGCATGCTTTATTATTACTAGTTATTATAATTTTATTAATTTGAATATAACCGGCAGATTAAACTGTTTTTTTTTTATTATTTAAATATGTGTAATAAGATAGATGATTAAAAAAATAATAATAACTTCCTCTTTTTCTTGTAATATTGTAACAATAACAGATATATCTTAATATGTTATTCAACATGCATGTAATCAATCAAGTACAAACTGAAAAACAGAAACTAAGAAAACAAATTAAATTGACTGACATATTTGATAGAATACGTATGTAACACTTTGCAAATTCCTGATCTTACATGTTATTAAATTAGTTTTAATTTTAATTTATTATTTGACCAAAACTTAATGAACTTCATTGCTGTTTTATAATTATTAATTAAAATTTTTTAACTCATTTCAAACATTAGGTAATTATTAAAGTTTTTGATAGGGATTTGTGCACATTTTTTTAGAAATATTTTTAAGAAATTTTCCTTCAGATGCTTTTATTGATCAATGATTTCATGACATTTATTTTGAACACCTGTAATCCAGAAAAATCAGTAACCTGGCAACGTCTATTACAGGGGTGAAACTTTTCAGGGCCTACCGCTGAATTCAGGTTTTTTGAAATTTTTGCTGTTTCTGATTTTCATGTAAATTATTTTGTTTTTACAGAAATTTCTTATTTGGAATGTTTATTTGCCTTTTAATGTATTAAGAACTCTCCAAATATCATTTAATATAGGTAGCCATATGATATTTCATTTGTAAATCTTCCCTATTTGAATGCAAATATCAGTTTTCAGGGTTTTTGCATGCTAGGTAGTTTCACACTTGCTATTAACCACCGATGCCGGATTATCGATGCTTCAATGTATTTAAATGTAATCTGTTAATAATTTTTTATTTATTTTCAGATAATATGTTTGAACGGCTGTGGACCACAGAAGTAGATGTTTGTAAGCGATACCCCATGGCCCATTGGCAAGCAGTTAATATGTAGGTACCTTAATTTTTAAAAAATATTTTATTTTATTTAGATAAATGTGGAGTGTAAGGTTGATTTTTAAACCAAGTATGTGAAAAATTCCAGAGCCGGGAATCGAACCTGGGCTCGCTACTTAACACGAGGTTGCTCTACCATTATTTATGTTATCTTAATGATTAAGCTACTCTGGCCGATGACCAGCTTGGCATTTCTCATATAATATTCATTGGCGAGTCACCGAATATTATACCTATAAAATAATACCTATTATACCTTTTTATACCTATAAAAATTTAATTACATATTTAATTAATAAGTATGAGATTTTTACCGAAATGATCTTCAGTATCTGATGATCATGTTCCAAAATACTCAAAATCCAGTAAAAAAAAAAAAAAAAAAAAAAAATCAATTTCAATTTAAACAGTGTACAGTTTTGTAATTTAGACAATTTTATTTCTTTCACTGGTAATAAATAATAGTTTGGATCACATGCTAAAACTTAACTAACAGGTCTATCAAAAACTTTATTTTCCTTTTAGTTATATACAGTACAGTCAACACCCTCTAATCTGCAGGCTTATAATCGTTAAATCCTTCCAATCCATAATTGATTTTTTAATGTAAAAGAAATTTATATCTCATATTTAAAAAAAATTCACATTTTTACTTTTTTTTTTTTTTAATCAAATTTTTTGTTTAATCCTTTTTTTGAAACACAATTGGGGAGAGAATAACATTATTGTATTTATTATCCTGCAATTCATACAGACTAGTGCTTAAAGCAAACCACTATTCATCAATTTTTAACAAAATTAATCAGTGATGAATATTATTTCCGAACTTTCAAAAATATTTTGTTTCGTATTTTTAAAATATGTTTGTTTACATTTTATAGGTACCTATTATTTGAATATCCTTAAATTATTTACCATCATATATGAATGTGATAGATTAGTTTTATTAATATTGAAGAAATATTTTATTCTACAATTTATTAGAAATCATCTTTCCATTTTGATGTCTATTTATGAATTAATAATAACTGACTTTGTATCTGTAAAAGAAAACTGTAATCAAAGACAATGATCTCTATCTGCAAATTCCTAAAATCCGCACAACTTCTGGACAAAACATTTGAGAGTTAGAGGGAGGTGACTGTAAAACAAATGAAAAGATTTTCAGTAGTTAAATACAAACTATGGATTTTTTTTTTTTTTTTTAAATCCTAGAGAACTTGCAGGAGAGTTTAAAAGTAGGTATCTTACTTATTGATACAGTTCATTGGGTACCTGCTTCGAGTTTTTACAAAAAGTTGCATCCTTCAAAAAAAAAAAAAAGCGCAAATGTTATGGATAAAAATTCCATAATTATTATCACTTGTACTTTTTGAACATATAATAATATGAGATAGTCTCTGCAAAAAGTTCTAAAAATATTAGCATTGAAAAGTAAAAACCCATCACCTGTATATATTTAGTGTTTGTTATCAATTAACTTATTTTTCTAAAAATATTTTTAATATTAATTGGTTTATAGTTTAGATTTGACATTATATTTATGCTTTGAGTTTATATAGTTCATAAATTTTTATTTTGAACATCTGTTTTGTCTTCTGGTTAGTTTCTTCTATTTCTTCCATTTCTCCCAGTTTCTTCCGGAAGAAACCCAACCCTGTTTTTAATACATCATTCGAAAGATATTTTAAAGTACTTTTATATTATCGAAAGTGGAATTCGAGATTTCAACCAATTTACACGTTTTGAGGTGCCCAGATTAGGTTTTCTTTTGTATCTCAGCTACTAATTAAAATAATTTCATAAGTAATACATCATTTTCAAGCTTTGTTGATTTGGAATCGAACAGTAGATTACAGAAATATCTACTGCCAGATGGCGCTGTAATATTTAAAATTTTCAACGTTTCAAATTCGAATGAGCGAGAAAGATGTTGTAAGTTCTAAAACGGGGATAAGACCTTTAATGTTTTGGTAACATTTGAGTATTATAGATTAGTGCTGCACCAAGTAGCACTTTGGCCGAGTAGCCGAATACTGAGTACTCGGCCGAGTACTGAGTAGTTGTAAGAAAGAATAATTGATGCATATATGAAGAAATTTGCACATCTTAAAATTAAAGAAAAAGGCTTTTGAACATAAAATTTAGTTAAATGGTAAACAGCATGCTTTCATGCATAACTTTTGTAGTGTATATACATAATTAGGTTCATTGCTATATTTTGATACTTTCAGCATAGTGGATTACTAAAACCATAACTGATAATTTTATTCTTAACATCTTTTTTAGATGTGAAATTATCATCCTCAGATAATTCTTAGATAATATAAAAGTTACTAGGCACTAAGGCTTAATTTAAAATACATGAAATTCACATATGAAAGGGGAACATTAAAATATTTTATAATTTCAAACATGATAGGCTTCATTAATCTTCAGATCGTAGAAATGTAAAATGACAAATGGTTTTGGGCCATAGTTTGCAAAACAACAGATTTGATTATGAAAATAAGTTTTAAATAATGTTTTAGTGTATTTACCTTTTTTATATATAATATAAAATGCCATAAAAACTTTTACTCTGTTAAATGCCCACTCCTCTTTTCACATTATTATTATTGGTACAACTATAGTATTTCCCCTCAGCTGAATTTGGTGATTTTTCTTTGGCGCCGATTTGAACGATAACGATGTCGTTCTGGATTGTTTGCGATATAATATGGCAGCCTACATGCTATTTATTTTGGATTTATGATTTATGACTTGTAATTTAGCTTACGATTTTATCATCTATGCTATATGATTTAGGATTTTTAGATTTATGATTTAGCTATAATCGCCAACAAAAAATTGCCAAATCTAGCTGAGGGGAAATACTATAGTTGTTCCTTATTATTATTATTATTATTATTATTTTTTTTTTGTTCTTAAAATACTAAATAAACGCACGTTTTGCTCGAAGGTAGACTGTATCCGAATAGGTGATAGTTTTTTACGTTATTTTATAGTATAAAATTCAAGATCAATCTTTTCTTACCAATTTGAAAGTATCTTACTTTTATTTGCACTAATGTAAATCGAAAATTTTGTGTTAATATTACATAGAGGTTCTTTTTTTTTTTCTAAAATATTTTATTTTTGTCTGATTTATAGATATAATTTCATGTACTAAGTTTTTATAAAATAATGCATATTACATTCATACAAGATAATTATAATTAAACGCTCATATCAGGAATCATCTCTATACTAAGTTTGGTAACAGCCCGTTTTAACTGCAGAAAGCTGTTATAGCAAAAATTTTAATTATAATGTCTCTGTATTTATATTTTCATATTTTTTTTGTTTAGTTATAAAATAAATATCTCTCATTAACATATTTCTTTCAATAATACATAAAAATAGTGACATTCCCACAACTACTCGGTATTGGCCGAATACATAGCCTAAATTTGGCCGAGTACCGAGTACTCGGCAAATAAGCCGAGTATATACCAAGTATTCGGTACAGCTCTATTATAGATGCTTTTGCAATATTATACAGTAAAAATTGTCATCATGCATGCATGTAAAATGAATGGCATGTCATTTTAAATTGTGAAACTTAAAATAGGTTCAAAAGCAAGTCTTTTATAAATTTTTGTTCTGCTCGCTCTCTTGTTTTATGTCTGCATGTCAGTCATTTCCGTACACATTGCAATTTATACTAGCACTTTTTTTTAAAAAAAATGCTGTTTTACTTAAATTTGATAAAATTATAGAAAGCTCATTAAGAAATTATAAGAGTTCAATTTTATTTGTAAATATTTAGCACTGTTGTAAAAAAAAATTGCTTTTTTATGAAAGCTGCCTTTTATGTTACAGTAAAATTTGAAAGTTGTAAAAACTTTATGTACAGTAAAAATTTTCATATTTTTCTAATGAATGACATTTTATTTTTATATGGTAAGATCCTAAATTGGTTTAGAAGGCAGTTTTTTATACAATTGATTTTTGGTGGCAAAACGTAAAACCTCTTTTTATTTTTTTAGTGTATCGTATTGAGAACTAGGCAAAATGAGATTTTGTGCAGATTTACCTTATATACTCTCGTATAAGTCAATTCCCTAAATTGAGAGGTTTGCAATAGTATTTTAAATTTGATTTCTTTACCTTGTATAATCAAAAAATTTATTGTGATTAAATAAGGGAAAGAAAACTAATCTAAAATACTGGTGTTATCCAAGTTCCTTTTTTCAAATTTAGGTGTCGACTTATTACGTGAGTATATACAGTAATCTTATGGGTGTAGCATGAAATTTT
The DNA here is from genome assembly GCA_963930645.1 of Salticus scenicus. Classification (NCBI taxonomy): domain Eukaryota; kingdom Metazoa; phylum Arthropoda; class Arachnida; order Araneae; family Salticidae; genus Salticus; species Salticus scenicus. Next base: position 279,219,288 of record OZ005653.1, read on the forward strand.
GATTGGGGGAGGGGGAGAGATCCGACATTTGGCCCCCTATCATTTTCCTCATCTAAAAATGCCAGCTGTATACTTTCTGGGGGACCGAAGGCACAGGCTCTCTCGTCAGTTAATACGTGCCCCCCTCCCCCTTCTGGACATATTCCTAAAATCTATCGGGAGGGGGAAAAAAACACTTTTTTTACACATCTTTGGAGCATTCTAATTTTTTTCTGAGAATTTATAAATACACAGACATGAAATATCCTGTATGTTTTTAAGCATACTATTTGTAAGTCCTTCCTTTTATTGAAAGTATCGTTCAAAAGATGTGTTAATATGCTTTGCAGAAATCTATAATAAAAGAAAAGGTCTGTCTGTCCTTCTGTATGTTCAGGCCCTATTGAACGCAGAAGTACAAAAATTGACATACAGATGCTCAGGAGCCTTCCCGAGGGACTCCTGAAAACTGCATTTAAAATTTTTAATTAGTTTCGGAGATATTAATTAAAACGTTGACCCATGTCGATTGAAAAATGACCAAGAATCCACAGCTAATTGCTTAAAAAGAGGCATTCTATGAGCAGACTATTTTCTCCGCTGTCTGGAACAGAAACAAAACATCTGAAAATCATTAATGTCACATGATCTTGAACTGGGATTAAAAATTGCAAATTTCAAAATTTTCTTTTTCGCACACAACACTTAATATAGAATATAATAATATAATACACAATACCAACCTGCAGTTCAAATTTCATCAATTTTGGTTAATAAACAAATAAGTTACATTTTAATTGCAAATTAAATTTTATTCTAACACGTAATCTATCTCTCAAAAGACGATAGGAGTTTCCATAGCAATGAAATACATTTGAAGGTACTAAAAAATACTTTTTCTTTTTACTTCCATTACCCGTCTACCGTGGTATATATAGGTTTTGGGGGTCTAAAAAACATTTCTTTTTCTTTTTACTTCCATTAACTGACTACCGTAAGTAATTGAATTAGAGATTTCACATGATGTACATGTTTTAGGATGTCCTGATTAGGTTTTCTTTTGTATCTCAGCTACTAATTAAAATAATTTCATAAGTAATATATCATTTTAAAAGTTTGTTGATTTGGAATTGAACAGTAGATTACAGAAATTTCTACCGCCAGATGGCGCTGTAATATTTTAAAACTTTTGCATCTCAGCTAATTGAGTTAGACCGTTCAAAATTGGTATATGTAGGTTAATTAGGAGGGACTTAAAGAGTGGGGAAGGAATAGGCGGGTGCATATCCCTTAACTTGTGTGCACGCACGGGGCTGACTGCCGAAGGCAATGGGGACCCGGTCCGACTTTTTACCCGATGAAAAATAATTTTAAAATTTTTCTTTTATTAAGAATAAAAGTTTAATTTCAGAATGAATATGTGCGCACAGCGCGCATGAGTTTGCGCTGCCCAAGGCAGAGGGGTTCCGGTGCGAGTTTTTATCCGATGATCAATGATTTTATTTTATTTTCTTAACAATAAAAGTTTGAGTTGAGAAGGAATATGTGCGCACAGCGCACTTATATCCTTACACGTCATTTTAAGTTGCCAATCGAAGGGTTTAGGAGGCAAAGCAGCCTTGATGAAAACAATTTATTTAAAAAAAAATGCAAGAATAAATGGCTCCAGAACATCATTGCATGAAGTCATGTTCAATTTAACAGTTATTAACTGTTATGTCAAATTTGTGGATTCAAAATTAGTGAAACGACTGAGGGTTCAGGGGACCCCGCCCCTTGATGAAAATAGCTTTTCATAACAATGAATTTAAAATGCAAAACAGCCCAATATTTATATTTTCTGAATCTATGAAAAATTTTATATACATATATAGATATTAGATATTATGTAAGAAATATAAATATAAAATGACTTGCAGAGTTAACATTGAGGCCCCTAATCTGCAGATTTAGTAGTTAGTCATAATTTCAGCATCTATACTGTATCTCCAGTAGTATTTTCTGTCCTCTACTTTTTTAGATAGGGGAACTAAGTAGTTTTGTGTAGCCTCATAAATTATAGACATTTTATTACACTGTTCATGCTGAGCTGCAATGCAGCCCTCTGAAATTCTGCAATTTATGCTTCCAGATATTAAATAACATAGTTGACTCATTATTTTATGCTTTTTTTTTTTCTGTTTCAGATGGATTGCGATTCTGGTTATCAGATTGTCAAAGAAAAAAGAAGGAAGAAGTTCTCAAAATTTCAACAACAGTCAGTCAGAAAAAATGGTTTACGACAAGATTACATAGCTGCCGATTTGCTCTTATTTTATCGTAGTTTCTCTGATTTTCATCAGTGTGCTCCGTTAATCTGAAAATTATCGGAAAACTCCGATTTTTCAAACTTGACATTTATTATTTTCTCTTTTTTTTTTTTTGCCAAATTTCTGTTTTGGGCAGAAGTTTAAAGATTTTTCAACTAATTTTCCAGTTTCTGATATTAAATGATTTATTCCATTTTTTTTTTTTTAAGTCACGAATATCATTTGTTTATAAAAAGAAACCCCATTAACTATTATTGTGAATCAAACACTTCATGGAAGCCTTTTGATTTCCATTCTTTTTCCAACCATATGAATGTTAATATTCATTTTAAACTTACTTTGAGAGATTCTAGAATGTGTAAAGAAATATAATTATTCAATATTTTTAGCCCATATAAATCTTTTTTACTCCCCCCCCCCACACACACACACTTCTTTTCTTATTTCCAATTAGCGATTGCATGCTCTGCAGAAGCTATTTGTTACCATCTTTTTCCACCCACAAAATAAAAATCAATATTAATTTTAAACTTGCTTTATTAGATTAACAAACCTATAATGTAATCATAAAATTAATTATCATTCATATATTATTTTTACACGCCCCCCCCCCCTCCCCCCTCAATTTCTGCACTTTCTACTAGCTAGCAACCAAAGATCAAACATACTCTAATGTTTATGATTTCTCAATTTATAACATAAGGAACACTGCTGTTATTTTAAAAGAAACTCATCGTATTATTTTTCTTTTTTTATGAATTTAAAAAATATTCTCAACATACTATTCTATTTCAAAACAAAAACTGTAATTTTGTCTTCTTGTTAATTGTAAAAAAAAAAAAAGAAGAAAATGTTATTTAATAGGATTTTAAATTTTTAGTTTGGTTATATGCAAAATTAAATTAAATCTTTGCAATGTGAGTCAGAATTATAAGTATATTGTACTAGAATATAATTTATAATAAAATTTATATATATGTCTGTGATGTTTATTTGATCATTCTTTGATAGTTTCATTGATTTAAAGATTGATATTAAGACTGTGTAAATGTAGATTATACATGGAAATCTAATTTAAAATTTTCACATTATAATAATTGCTCCAATTTTTTCTTGTTTGCTCCGATTTTTTTAGTCTCTTGCTCCTAAATTTTTAGTCATGAGGTTGGCAGCTCGGAGATTATGGATTTGACTAAGCCAATAAGAAAAGAAGACAACTTATTAACAAAGCAACTTAATATTACATTTTTATTACCAGATAAACTTATTCTTTTTAATTTAATTTTTTGCAAACATTTAAATCATCTTACTTTACTTCTCGAGTTTGCCTGAGTACTTGCGGGTTCGGAATTTCGTGTAGAGAAACTATCTGAAAGTGAAGTGGATAGTATAGAACAACATGATGACTCATTTGACACTACGGATGAATGTGAGTCCTCAAGTTAAGAAAGTGAAGACGAAAATATTTTGAATATAGGCAGATTACAAAAGAGAAAAAGACCATTATCGACTGCACAGATTTTCTTCAATATTCTTGACCAGGATGGAATCAACTCATGGATTTAATACAGAGAAACAACCGGCAAAAAATTTCTAGACAATAATTTTTATTTCAATTAGCTGAAGAACTTGCCAAAGATTTTCAACATGAGCAACAGGAAGAAAAAGAAATTATACAGAAAACTTCAACAAATTCAAGTTCGGATTCTCATGTGCAATTGTGAAAAAGGTTGACAAGTAGGTTTTTGCAAAGAAAACAAAACTAAAAAAAAAATTGTTTCAAATGCAACAAATGTGTGTGTGGAAAATGTGCCTTCGAGAATGCAATAATTTTCAAAATATGCGGTGAATAAAGTTAGCATATTACTTATTTTCTAAATTTAGGATTCAATTGAAAAATATTTAATTTTTTCTTATATTATTTTTATGTTTTTTAAATTTAATAAATAAACAATTTTGAATTATTTGGATTTTTTTTTTTTTTTTATTCACGTACCAAATTGTACTAAATAATATATTTTTCGCTATACATAGTTATATATATAACATTTTAAAGAGGGGTCACTTGACCCGCTGTGGTAGGAATAGGTATACATGAAGTATCGGTAGGTTTAGTGTTAATTTGTTACATTTTTAATTCAATGATTTATTTATGTTCATATCTTAAATCTTTTTGCTGCATTACTTAATATACCTAATCTATTACAATTTTGTAATGAATATTCTGGAATCATGTTGCTTTCAGTATGGTACTGGTATCATACTGGATCTGGTATGTTATATTGGATCCGGTATCATACTGAATCTGGTATGTCATATTGGATTCAGTATCATACTGGAACTGGTATGTCATACTGGATCCTGTATAATACTGGAACCGGTGTTTCATAAGCCGGTATGTCATACTGGATCCGGTATCATACTGGACCGGTATGTCATACTGGATCCGGTATCATACTGGACCGGTATGTCATACTGGATCCGGTATAATACTGGAACCGGTATGTCATACTGGATCCAGTATAATACTGGAACCGGTGTTTCATAAGCCGGTATGTCATACTGGATCCGGTATCATACTGGATCCGGTATCATACTGGAACTGGTATGTCATACTGGATCCGGTATAATACTGGAACCGGTGTTTCATAAGCCGGTATATATTTTTTTACCGGAAACGAAATTTTTTTTCCAATAGGGTAGTGTAAAATAAAAAAATTATTCTAAATTATGAAATATATATATATATATATATATATAAGGTAAAGTGAAAAAAAAGAAAAGAAAAGAAAAAGAAAAGATAAAAGAAAAAAAAATATCCTCACATAAATTGGAAATTTCATAAAAAACGTATTTAACTTCTGAAATACTATTTTATATCAGAAACAAATTAAAATAAAAGAAAGCATTAAAATATTTTTATTGTTATTATTATTTACTTCTGCTGTATGTTTTTTAAAATATATTTTTCACGGTATTTCTTCTATCTGAGGGAAAAAAAAATATTTAGAAGAACTTAGAACGACACTTAGAAAAAAGCTGAAATCGGCTTTACATTTTCTTGATATATGCAGAATTACCTGGAAGCGATCTTAATAAAGAATCCACAGTGTAGTCATAACAACGTTTTTAATAACTGTTAGTTTAAATCAACTTACATAATAGTTATTATTTTCTAGCAAATTGCAGAAAATAATAATAATAATAATAATAATTTACGTAAAAGTTTATTTACCAAGTAAACAGTGTTATGAAAGAAATCCTTATTTATAAATTTTAAAAAATAATTCCTTTAATATTCACTTTTGTTTTAACTGAAAATATTTTTAACTACTTATGTGACATAAAAGCCAACCTCGTAAATTTTTACGAGGTTGTTACTCGAGGTTGTTTACGAGGTTGTTATTTTTACTCGTACTTTTTAACTTTAAAAAGCATTTCTAAGCATTAATAATAATAATCGATATATTTTGTTTTCTCGAAGAATGAAAATACAAAAAACTATTTTAGTTATAAAAATTCTTAAAACATTGAAAAAAAAATTGCTTTTATCTCCGGGATCATTGAACACTAAAACATTTTTTAATAATTTAATTCCAATTATTTTATGATTTATTAGCATTTTTTAATCGGTTACAATATTAAAAAATAAAGCATGCGTTTTAATTTATGATATGATAGATAAAATAATGCAATACTAATAAAACTTCTAAATTAAGGAGAATTTTTTTTATTATTATTTATACATGGATATATTTATTTATGTAAAGACGTAAACATAAATACAATATTCTCCATGTAACCATTAGTAATCCATTATGCTATATCATTATTTGCATTGTACATAATTATGAGATGCATGTTTACTTTCACAACAAAAGTAGACGATAAGAAAAAAAGATTACTTCAAAAAAAATTCAAATGAAGATAAATATCGTTAAATAATAAAATTATACAAATACGCAGACATTAAATTTCCATTACACAGATCTTTATTAAAGATAAAGCAGACATTAGTGAAAATATTTGGTTAAAGTAACAAAACATTATTTATAATAATTTCGAAAAACTGCAGTTCGGGAAAGTCCAAACTCATTAAAAAATACTAATATAGTTGTCACTCTGTTCGATATTTCATAAATATTATGAATTATATATATATATTTAAAAAAAAAAAAAAAAAAAAACTATTGTAATGATTTATCGTTTAAAAACATCATTTATAATATTGCTCTCTTTTGGTTTATTTAAATTTTTATTTCTTAATTCAATTAAATTTGTCATACTTGATAACTACATTTATTACTCTTTGATAATGTATTTTACAAAATATATAAATATTTACGTTTATTTATAATGAAATTCCAGGACAATATTTAAAAAGAGTAATCCACGATCATTATATTATATGTTTAATTAAAAAAGAAAATCACCATACGACATTCATATGTACAAAATACATACAATTTTTGCAAAGACCTTGTACGTTTTCGCGCACAGAAAAAAGCACATTATATTACATTAGGCGGTTACATTTTCTTACAGGACTTTGCCATACCTCGCAGCTAACAACTAAACTGAGTACTAAAGAATTACTGTTTTCACTTCAGTTTACGATATTGGCTATATTTTGCCAAGAATGACGACAGCGCTCTCTATTTCATTGTAAATAATTAGGGAAGATGGATAAATAATAGTAAACTATTTAACATGCACGTTTGGATTTAGCCTGTTACTTATTTAATTATTAAAATACCAGACAGATCTAGTAAAGTAAATGTTTTGCTCATTGTTAAAAATATAAATTCATTATTTTACCAAAATGTTTTCTTAAACTGGCAATTTTAGTTGCAGCCGATATTTTGAATATTAAAAAAAGAAATGGCGCTGGATTATTAAATTCAAGGTAATCGTCAACGACTTAAAAACCAAACAGAAAAATCATTTTTTCTCTTTGACGTTCAAGACGTTGAAGATTTTCTTGATTTTTGTAACCGACTTTTTTTTTTCTTATTTTGCTTATAATATACAACGTGCTTATTGTTAATGTTATTTTAAAACGCTATAAATTTTAAACTACAGTTCAAAATGATTTGATATTTTACAATTATGATGCGATGAAAGTTTGTTTGTCTAGGAAAAAAAAAAAGAAAGTTTTGTGCTCAAAAATTACAAAATAATTAAAAATTTTAAAATTAAACTAAATAAACCAGAAGTATTTTGGATAATCTGTTGTTCGCGAAATTTGAAATTAAATAAAAAATATATATATATATTTTTTGAAATCTATAAAATGAGAGCATTAAAAAGTTTTTCAATGTTTTCGAATATTTAGCTACAACTATCATTGTACCATCCAATTTATTGAAAAAATCAAGCTAATTAATGAGATACATGCACTCTTCTTGTTCAAGATCTATCCTCACAAGAACTAACTAAAATTAAATCTGCTATAAAGCCTTGCTATTTGATGTTAGATTCAACTGAAGTTTATTTAATCCCCTTCATACTTGGCTGCGCTAGAATTTTTGCCCTTCGAAAAGTTCATAAAGATAATATTCAATTCCGTCCAATCAGTTCCGTCCGTATCTGATATCAGCACTGTCTTTTAATGTTTAGTTAAATTTCTCACCACTGTTTTTCTTTGTTTTCTGTCAACAATCATATTCTTAAAAACTCCATCAAATTATGAAAGGCCCTCGGTGGCCGAGTGGTTATGCCACCAAACTGCTAATCCCCTTCGAGCGTAGGAGAGCGGGTTCGATTCCCGCGCTGCCCTTGGGTGTTTTTCCATTTCTTCGTATTATAATTCTGTCATGTAATATCTGTAATTATCTGACGAAGATTTACAAGCGGACTACAAGTCAAGCATGCAAATCTGATGTATATGTTATCAGTAAACAAACAAATTATGAAAAATAAATGCAAATTTCATCAATACAAATTTCCCCATGGTTTCTTTTTATGATAAATCCCAATTTATGCCAATGCCCAGATGTGTGACGCTTTCTCCTTTCTAGAAAAAAAGACTGAAATAATTTTACATTATTTTTTATTAAGTAGAAGAAATATTTTCTCTTATCCAAACTTGCATTTTAGAATTACTTTTACTTTTTAAGGAAAATTCTATCAACAAGGAGAAGGTTTAGCCATTAACCCAGAATTACATAACCTGTTATTTTGGCACTAGAATCTGCATCTCCGTTATATTTTGAAGCAATAACCGGTTTTGCTCTGATGATGGTGTGCTTAACGTTATTGAAACTGCAGTATACGAATTTTTGTTTTGGCGTTTACTAACGTTGAGTTAAATTCACTTTCCTGTATGTACTTGCGTCAAGTTAAGATTTTATGTCACTGTACACTTTCAATTGCATCCCTTTTAAAGGTTATTATGATCTTTGTTCCAATAAATACAAATAAATAATTACATAATGAACCAAAAAAAAAAAAAGTGCGCGGTTTATACACTGTTAAAAATGGTTTCTTAAAAATGAGCCAGAAATTGCCTCAAAATAGCTCCGAAAGAATATATACTTAAATTTGAAAACCCATGTACTCCGTTTTGAGTATATTGGCCTGTCAAACGTCCCAGGTAGCACAATAACGTTATTTAACGTTGTTATATCGTTGTTATAACCAATTCCTCACTGTTCAGACTTATTTTCAACGCTATAACAACGTAATGTGCTACCTGGGATGGGGATATTGGGATTCTTCTTGGACAACCCCATTTTTGAGCATGTCAATATATGAAAAATGAGTACATAGGTTTTCAAATTTAAGCATATATTGTTTCGGAGCTATTTTGAGACAATTTAGCTCGTTTTTAAGAAACCCTTTTTAACAGTGTATAGAATATAAAAACTCCATTATTGTATTTATATGTAAAATAGTTTAAACATCAGCGTATAGTATCCATTTGATAACATTTATACAAAAGAAAATGTATTAGGGGTTTATCCCTACTTAAAAATGATAATAATAATAAGATCTCGCACAAAAACGCATTATATACATTCAGATAATAACCGGAAACGAACTATGACAATTTTAAATACAAAATAAATTAGACTAATGATATTAGGTGCAGAAATAAATTTTAAAGCGTATATAAAAAAAATGAATATGTAATTTAGAGCTTATAATGATACCCTTATTCATCAAAATAATCTCTATGATTGTCTAATACCTTATGCCATCGATCAGGCAGTTCGATGATGCCAGCAGTATAGAAAGATTCCTCTTTTGACACGATAAAATCATCAACCCATTTTCTTGCTTCCTCCGCTGTTCAGAAGTGTACAGAAGACATAGCATTCTGCATCGCCTGAAACAAACGGTAGTCCGAATGGGCTATGTCGGGGCTATACCAACACTTCCTGTAATAATGCCTCCTAGCTCAACTTTACTTCATGGAAGATCGGATTATCCAATCAACACTTCCTATAATATATGTTGGATCGTAAGGATTGGGTGTAATCGGCCGATCTTCCGTGGCGTAATACTCAGCTCGGAGGCATTATTATAGGGGGTGTTGGCTATACGCCGGGTGTTCTAAAACTTCCTAGCCAAGCGTTACTAACGTGTCCTTTACCGGTTTTGCAGCATGATGCCTTGTATTGTTATGGAGCAATTTGACAGGCCGCTAACTTTTGCCAATAAACGGACGTTTTTTTTATCAATGTCTTGCTTCAATCGAAGCAGTTGTTGTTTATAGCGTTCAGCTATTACTCTTACATCGGACTCCAGCAGCTCGTAATATCCCTTCATATCCCACCAGATGCATTGGAGAACTATTTTACAGTGAATATTTCTTTTCAGCGTTTAAGTCGTTGCTTCGCTGGGATTCACTCAATATTTTTTGCGTTTCAGATCGTTATAATATATTCATTTTTTATCTCCTGTCACGATTTTCCACATGAAAGATTTCCTGTGTTGTCTGTTTAGCAGATTTATGCATTTGAAGATATGGTCATCTATGTTTTTCTTGTTCAATGCATGTGGAACTCATTTCTCTGCCTTCTAAATTTTTCCCATTGAACGCAGGCGAATACAAATCGTTATTTTGTGATACGTCTAACTGCACCGCAAACTCATTTTGCGCCTGAGATGCATCTTCATCCGGAAGTGTTTGCAAATCATCAGGGGAGCGCCGCTACGTTCTCGATCGTTAACATAAAAATCACCATTTTCAACGCATCAAAACCAATGCTCACATGCACTTTTTGATACAATATTCTCCCCCAAAAGAGATCAAATTGGTTGGCATATTTTTGCCGTACTTTTTTGCTGTTTAAACTCGTAAAGAATGCAGTGACGAATAAATGTCTTATCGTCTCACATATCTGACCTTCAAATTTTCAACTTTACTTTCACTTTTTCCGTAGTTTCTCCATCGGTTTTATGTCGTTAAACCGGTTTCTATCACGTGGCACAAAAGCGATGTACTGATTGGTATGCTACTTTGAAATAGACGTTACACAAAATTCGCTTTAAAACTTCTTACTACGCCTAATAATTGAGAAATTACATCTAAACTTTTTTATATAAGTGTTTTAATTCATATGTATGCAACGTTACACATAGCACAAATTATAACACATGGCGGCCCTCTAACTGTACAAAGAAAAAGAAAAATACTATAACTTGAAAAAATATATACATATATAGGAATAATTTGTATCTTTAGAAACACATATTTTTAACTATGCCATTTCTATTTGTGCAGAAACTTACATATAGGTCACAATTCATATTTTTTTTTTTTGGTGGGGGGGGGGGAGGGGGGATATAGATTTATTAATAATTTTCATAACTAAAACTACGATTTTCAATCAAAAATATGTACGATATATGTTCGGATCACTTTATTCTAATGCATTAAAAAAAATTAAAAAACGGAATTTAATAAAACAAAATACGATTTTCAATCAAAAATATGTACGAAATATATTTGGGTCACTTTATTTTAATGCATTGAAAAACTGAAAACGGACTTTAATAAATTTTCGGGGTGATTTTAATCAGTGTCCATCACATTCATTTAATCTTAGCATAACCATACTTTAGCAGCTTATAATTCTATGAAATTTGATAGAATTATATAAACTATAAAATTTTCCAGGATTATTTGTCTAAAATATCTCAAAATATTGTCAAATATGGCCGTTGCGATTTGAAAAAATTAAGTTAATGTAAGTTTTTATATAGACACAAACCCTAAGTAAAATCTAAGTATACCCTTATAAAATATAGATTATTACTAACCATTTGGAATATATAGGGGAGACCCGTGTACCTAGGGCCGCTTTTTTTGAATGCCCAAAAACAGAGCCCTTGACCTGTTTAAAATTATCAAACTGATATGTACATAGACCTGCTAACTATTCTAGTTTATCCGTCCCTCATTGTACCTAGGGCCATTCTCTCAAATTTAGATTTCACTTTGTAATGAATAGAAAATAAGCATATAAACATGTATTTTATAAAAGAAACAATAACAAGTAATATATTTATTTATCATATAATAATTATCATGTTGTTGCCTTAATTTAAAACACGACATTTTTCACTTTTCTGGAGTGTCTCTTGGATTTCTAAATCTCTCTGGTTTTCGGTCACATCTTTTTTTTTTTTTTTTTTTTTATGTGGGAGGTTTTGCTTTAGATAAAGGCTTTGCTTAGGTTCGTACCAGTGAAAGCATAACACACGAAAAGATGTTAGATGTTGAAGGTTTCGAAATTTCAACAGGGCACGAAACTGAGACATCCAATTCTATAATTCTGTCGTTGTTGGTTCTCTTTCTTCCTGGAAAAATCTTTTTTTTTTTTTTTTTTTTTTTTTTTTTTTAATTTATTTATTTATGGAGGGGTCTTTGAGTCACATTTGAACTTAAATATTCATCCTCAGTGAATGCGTTTTCATTTATTGGCTATATGCCGGATACACGAAAGCCTGATAGAATGCTTACAGGAGTAAAGGCCGACGGATAGGACTTGCCAACACTTTCAGCAATGTCATATATAGTGATTGGTTTACCAAGGTTTGCCAGCATCCAATTACTATAGGCTGTACTGTGTTTCTTAACATTTTCTCGGCCACTGACGTAGATTCACGTCATTTGAAAATATGAAACTCCACCAGTGGGCATTTCTTTTGCAATTTGTATGTTATTTGTTTCTATAAAATATACACAATATTCATAGTTGTGCAATCAGTATACTATGGATGCAAGAGAGAGAGAGAGTATGATTATAATGCATATCCATTTGTAATATAAATGTGAATACGGAAAATTTTGTTTTGAAAAACTGTAATTTATGAGAAAAACACCCGCAGGCGGTCTCTACTGTCGTAAAGACAAAAACATGCGGTCGCGAAAGTGTTGAAAGGTCCAAACACACTGGCCGTAGGTACAAGGCAGCGATGTGGCCCTAGGCAGAGTTGGGCATAATTGATTAAAAAGTAACTGAATTACAATTAAATTACAATTATAAATATTTTACTGTCAATCAATTAACAAATAATGGATTACAGATAAATTGTATTACTTATTCGGTTTATTTGTAATAATTCAATTTATTTGTAATAAATTACTTGTTTATCGATTGACAAAATTTTTTTTTAATTGTAATTCAATTGTAATTCAATTACTTTTTAATCAATTATGCCCAACACTGGCCCTAGGTACAAGTTTTGGTAACTTCATTCAAAATGCCTTCCACAAAAAATCCACATGCAGAGAGGACTAATTAAATATCTCATTTATTACTCAATATAACAAGCAAAATTATACACTAGAAATGAAAAAAAAAATATTTGACTTGCCTTTGTAAAACAGCAAAAGAGGTGAGCTGCAAAATTTTACTTCAAACCATGTAAATTCGTTTTCTACATGTAACTTGTCAAAACTCTCTCCTCAAAAGTTCCAAAGTAGTTGTAAAAGTAGAAATTGTTGTTGTTTCTCGCCCAATTGAGTATTAAAACTTAAAATTAAATATTATTCAAATAAAGTGGGGTGGCCCTAGGTACATAATGGCCCTAGGTACACGGGTCTCCCCTATTTTTGGTACATTGGCCATATATGTATACGACAATTAGCGAAAAATTTACGGGGGAATGACATATTTTTGTTTTGCTGACTGTACATGGATAATTTCAGGCATTTTGTTAACTCATGAAAAAATACTTCTTGCTAAATTATCAATGTTTCTCTAATTTGAGAGTCATAAAATGCATCATTTTTTAAATATTTTTCATCGTCATCTAATTTTAGTAAAATATTTTTTTTTCTTTTTTTCCAAAAAGCTATAATTTTTTTAACATAAAAAAAAAAAAAAACTTTTTTTTTTCTTTTTTTTGGGGGGGGGAGGGGGGGGGTTCTTAATTATTTATAAATGATTAATTTGATATGGAAATTTTAATATATATAATAAATGAATTTTATCAAATACAGTACATATTTCTGTATTTTTATCTGCTGTAGTACATAATAAAATTAATTGCAATATGTAAAATATCGCCTGCAAAAAATATATTCTTTTAGTGAAATATACAGATTTAATTTTTTTTTTTTTTTTTTTTTCTGAGAATTCCCTTTAGAAAAACAAAGCAGTTCTTCAAAAAACGTCTATCGAAAACTTAAAGTACAATATTGTTTTTAGTTATTTTTAGACACATGTTTTAAAGTATAAAATATTAGCAGAATAAATTTCTTAATAACTTATGATTTGTGTTTTAACGTAAAATAGGCAAAAAAAATTAACCTTACATTGCTTGTTTGTTTTATTATAAAAATTTTGCTCTGAATACTTCTAAATCCAGTTTTATTTTGCATGTTAATAATTTTTCCTTTCAAAAATTATATCCAAAATATTTTTCTTGAAAAAAAAAAAATAAATAAAAATCTTTCGCAAGATTAATATTTACAAAAATAAATATAGCTTTTTTTTTTTTAATTTTATCAGAGTATTTATTATGAAACTTCAAACTCTATTCTTTAGCTACGAAAATGTAACAATATTTTTACAATGATTTTATTTATTTATTTGTTTAAAATGCAGAATATAGCGTTTTTTTCTTTTTTTTTTTTTTCATGTAACGTTAAGAGAAGTAAAAATGAAAACAGAGTAGAAATAAAAACAAATATATTTCATTTTGACATTATATATATATATATATATATATATATATATATAAACTTAGAATAATATAAACCCATTTCTTTCTATTTTTATTTTTAGATGGATTGTTGTTTTCTTACGACGAAAAAAAAAATGTGAGACTTTTTATATTTTATTTTTTTTTGTCCAAGTTATTTATACGTTCTTTTGTTTACTTTCAGTAATTAAAAATTTAGAGAATGTAGATTTAAAAGGAAATATTTTGGAGTATGAATTCGAAGTAGTAGTAGTTTATACCAAATGATCTATGATATATATATATGTATGTATCACTGTGAGTGAATCCTCGTGCTGCATGTATGTGTTCATATAAGCAGAAAAATAAAAGTTTCAATTAATTAAAAGCTTTTATTAATCGGTATTATTTAAGGTGTTTTGTATATCAAGGGGTCATTTTCATTAGAAAAGAAACTTATTAGAACATAAATATTAGCAAAATAAACATAATGCTTGGCTCATAAAAACAGAAAAGTAAAGGTTTGGTAGATATCAAAACATTTGACATAAAGCATTATTGAACATTGCGTAATCCCTGCGTACTGCACTGAACTTTGTTCTGTCTGATTCAAATTAAAAGCATGAATGGGACTTTTATTTAGAAAAAAAAAAAAGGGTTATTTTTTATTCGGACTGGGGATTCTTGAAGACAAGAACAACAACTTTTAAAATTTGAATTGGTAAGTACCTTTTTTCATGATGGAATGTTGGTCATTAGTTTGTAAAGAATCTCGCTACATGGAAAATTCAAGCAGTTTTGAGACCAAAAGCTGACATAAAGGTACATCACACGGCGTACAGATTTCAAATATCTTCTCAGAAAACCCAATAGCTAATAAAACGTTTTTGTTATACTAAATGCACAAACATCGCTAATTACATCATTGTGAGCTAATGCGAACACATCTTCACTGTAATCTTTTTAAGTGTATCTGCCAGTCATTTTACTGTATGACGTTTATTAATGTGGCACGTATTATGTGTGCTGCCAATGAGATATACTCATCGTCGTCATCTGTCTGTGGTATGCCCTAGAACTCCTACATTGATAGGCTGACGCATCCGCCATTTTCTAGCCCACAAGACAGGCTGACGATTTATTATTGGTTGTTTTTCGGCAATAAATTGCACGAATAACTCCAGAGTAGGGCACTGCATGTTTATATTTTCTTCAAATCTCGAAAGAAGGAAAAAGTGGATTATAAATTGCAGATGTAACTCATGGATACCCAGAGCAGGAGCACAACTTTATATCGTAAGATTTCTCTTATTTTCAACTTATTTCACTTTATTTTCAAAGTTGTTTGAAAAATTTAATATGATTGTAGTACTTTTTTTTAAGTTATTGTTCTTAAATTCTTTTAAAATTAACTTTAAAATTACATTTCTTTTAACGTGAAGTGTTGCAGTTTTGAAAATGTTTGGCGATGTTCTTAAAATTGCGAACTTGTTTGTTTCGTGATAAGAAGTTCTAGCTCACTTGATCTGTATAGAAGTTTAAAGGCGATAACAACGCTAATCAGGTAACCTAGCTTTTTCTACCGCCAGCACCTTCCCAGACAGGCTAGAAAATGGCGGACGCTGCACCAGCTCTTATCATATAGGAGTCTTAGTATGGCATATTGTTCGACGGATTTGGTTGTCAACGAAAAATATCCCAGCTTTAGCTTCATATCAAGATTCAATTTTGAAAATAATAGTAAAATCATGTATATATATAGGAGAAGAAAATTAAACAGTACAAAAATGTCTACAAAAAGTGACATATTCCTTCTCCAGTTTCTGTTATAGTTTGAAAAGCAATTACTTACGTCACTCAGTCACTTTAACATTCATACATGACGTAGGTTAGTGATGCATTTGCCTTTTCTTTTAACTGAAAAGCTTACAAAAGGCATTTTTAAAAATTACGCAATTATTTTATACTTTTCTGTTCCCCTCTTCCTATCGTTAAGTATTTTTCCAGTAGAGGCATTATCTGGGGTCACTTGGGTGACAAACTGAATTGTCATGTTTCTTCTTCTCTAACTCTCTCTCTCTCTCTTTTTTTTTTTTTTTTTTTTTTTTTTTTAAGTAAATGTTTTAAATTAGACTATTGAAAATCGATGCTCTAAATATAAAACTATTTATACAACTGCTTTTTTTTAACATTTATCCTTCAAAATTACAGAATTTTGAATTTTTATTTTGTTTTTAAGCGTAACGATCGTACATAACAGTGATAAAATTTATATTTAAATGTATATTTACATTTTTATTCTCAAGGTGAAATAACCATCAGTTTAGTAAGTTGAAAAATCTGTAGCGACATCACTCGAATTTTCGAACATTTAGTAATTAACGGTTGTATAAATAAAAATAAAGTAAAGTAAAAGGAGTCGTTAAATAAACAAAAGAGAAAATTAAAATAGGGTGTTTGAAAGTATTTCTCTGTATATTATGTTGTTTAAATTAAAATTACTGCCGATTAAACAATTTGAGCCCCTAGATCAGAATGATAAAAAGATTTTCGTTCTGTCCCTGTAAAAATCTATAAGTGCTGGGCTCACCAAAATCTGTACAATTTGTGTGACTGTGACCTGTAACGTGTCTATAAATTTTTAGCTCAATCGGTTGAAGTATTTAGATGCTATCGTATTTTAAATAACTTGAGCCCACAAACCACAATGATAAAGAACTTTTCCTTTTGTCCCCCTAAAAAAACCATAAGTGCTACATAGCCAAAAATCCATACAGTTAGTGCGACGATGCTGACCTATAACATGTATATACATTTTCAGCTCCGTTGGATATGGTGTTTAAACGATATCGCAGTTTAAAGAATTTGAACCCATAGAGTATATTAATAAAGAATTTTTCGTTGTGTCCCTGTAAAAGAACTATACATGATAGATTCACCAAAATCCATGTTCATCGTGCAACAAAGACCTATAGCAAGTGTATAAATTTTCAGCTCAATCGAATGAGGCGATTAGACGCTATCACATTTTAAATAACTTAAACTCATATAAACCATTATGATTAAGAATTTTTCTTTGTGTTTCTGTAAAAAAAAAAAAAAAAAAAAAAAAAAAAACTATAAGAGCTAGATTCACCACAATCAATATGATCCCTACTATATCAATTTATATAATGCATACCAACTTCATTTCATTTGAACAAAGCGATTAGTCAATAAATCGTAGCTTTAGTCAATAAATTAGCCTATAATCAATAAATCCTTAAGGAAATATAAGCAAAATTACATTACTATAATATTAACAAAATTATTTAATTTAAAAATTATCGTCTTGTATTACATTTAATTCTCAGAAACAGAACTTTAATTTTACTGCTGTTGTAGAATTGAATCTAATTTACAAAAGTATAATTTGATTCTTTGAAGTGACCCCTGCATATGTACCGTATATTATTTAGAATTTCCTCCTATAAATAATTTATGTAACGTTGTCAATATTAGTGACGTTTCTCATTTATATACTATGGGATTAATAAAGGTATTTTCTGGTAGCAATATTTTCCCACTTCTTCAACAATGAATGTTGAAATGTATCCCACATGTTAACTACTTCTCATTATACTTGTGCTAGATCAGCATAATATTTGAGTAAACATATTCTGTAAATTACTCTATATTGTTTATTGTTATTCAGTACAAGGTATTTGAGGTTCCATCCAATAGTTGTTGATTATTCAAAGCATAATTGTCTCAGAGTAATTCAACGCAAACCTGTCCAAATTATCGGCGTTACAATGTAAGCATTCTCTGACATTTAAGTTTATTGTGTGTGTATATTAAAGTTCAGAGTAATAATTTAATGGGCTTCATCAATTATTATTCAAATGTGATATAAATGGGAATATAAAAACATAATAATTGTATAAAATTTCGTATCATAATAGTAATGATGCATTAAAAATTTTTTAATGACTTATTAATAAATTTTGCGCCTTGTTAATAATTTTCATGTGAATCCAAATGTCACGATACTAATGTAAATAAAAACCAATGTTGTTTAAGCATAAAAATACTCATTTTATAAAAATTTCTTCGTTATTTTTTTTTTTTTTTTTTTTTTTTTTTTTTTTACGTAATAATTTGACAGCTCATCAAATACTATTAAACACAATAAAATAACGGAAAAGTTTCTTTTATTATTTTATATTACAAATGTTTTCGCAGTTGTTATTTTAATTGCTCTAAAAATTAATCGCACACAATTTATTCATAATTTTTTTAAAGATAATTTTGCAAAACACCTTCATTGTAATTAAATCATTCTCATAAAATAAACAATGTTTTGTTATTTTTCTTTTCGTATAACTTTTAAACAAGTGAACATATAAACGTAATTTGGATATATATATATATATATATATATATATATATTAAAAACAAAACCTTTTTTTTTTATGTTGAGACAGTAAAATTTAATCAAAATATACGTATGAAAGTAATCAAAAATATTAATATACGTTTCGAAACTCGCCCGAGTTTCATCATCAGTTTTAAAATAACGTTTTTACAAACTTAACATATGCACTCGACGAATTTATGAGAGAATGGAATACTGAGATGCCTAAACGAATGCTTCAGTGATTGTGTGTAGATGGCACACAGTAAATAACTCAATTTCTTTACTACTAATAATTTTACTTCAAATAATTTACAAAAGGAGTGCGATGTTTAATGCAAGACATCGTTAGTTTGTTTTTTCAACTTTTCCATGGGTCGCGGATACATCATTAATATCAGACAAAAGAAAGGAATGCGGATGACACATGGGATGTAGTGTTTAATATAATCAACATTTTCACTAGGCTCAAACAGGTTAGCAATATTTTCTACTCCCTGAATGTTTTAAAACATCACATGCAGCCCTAATCACCAATTTTTTAACACTGGGGTTAACCCGGGAATATCCTAGGTTATATCAAAATCGGTATTCACCATGCAAAATCAGCAATTTGATACTCGAGTTAATCCTCTTTTTTTTTAATCCTCCGAAATTGGAGGGTTAACTCTGGTGTTACATGAACATATTACAGTTACAGCGAAAATACACTCGTTTGCATATTTTAATACATTTCTTTTTTATTGACCAATCAGCAAGACTCTTATAAATTTCTCCAGATAACTTTGAGGTCAACCAATCCGCGGTTGGTGAATACGAAAACTTTCTAACTCCGGGTGAAGTGTTACGTGAACCACGGTTTAACACTGGTTTTGTGAATAAGACCGATAGTGTTCTGAATGCTGAAAACGAGACCAAGTGAAAATATGGTACGGATAAAGTTTTCAGAAGTCGCAGATTAGCCATTTGCTTAAGGTGATTATTGGAATTATAAATGAAGGCATTGTATAAATATGCTCTTTCATTTAATATGCCCTTACATTTTTGCCTAAAAAAGGTTTATGAAGTGTTTGAATTAAGTGATATAATTTTTTTTACAAGTATATGATTTGTATATTAATAAACCATTATACGTGCATCTTGGATAATTGTGATATTTTTGGAATATAGAGATTTTTTTTTCCTCTAGCAGATCTTAGCAGCTTGATGATTAATATAAGTTATGTTATAAAACATAAGTATTTTATGAAATAAGCTTTAACGGCTATGTATATATATATATATATATAAATGAAATCACAGGAAAAGAAAAAAAAACATAATTTTCTTTTAAATGTTATATCATTTAAGGGAATCATATCTCAAATTTGGAAAAAAAAAACTGAAAACATTTCTTTTTTAATAATACACCTAATCTGATGTTCTATATGGTTAGAAAAAAGAAAAAAAAATGTTATACTGCAGAAATTATTTGAATAAGAATATGTCTTCACGAGTCTCTCTTTTCAAGTAGTATAAAATAGACTTACTTTAGAGTAAGATTTCTTTTCCGTAGGATATACGATAAAATTTTGAAACATTTTTTTGAAACATTTAAATTTTATCTAATATGTGGATTTGTAAATCCAACGCAGGTTATTAGAAAAAGGTATTACGCGTATCGAATAAAAACGTTTTTAAACTACTACTTTCTTCTTTTTCTTCTTCTAATATTTTCATTCGAGAGCAACTTCGATATAAAATGTTCAGTTTTAAATGTATAAAATATTTCAATAATATTTTTTTTTTCGAAATATTTGAAAATATCTTTAACTTTTCTTAGATATTTTTTGAAGAAGTACTAATTTACAATTATTTTCACTGTAAAAAAAAAAAATATATATATATATATATATATCTTTTCTATATGAGAAATTCTCCTATTTTTTTAAACTTTTAGGGAATTTCTTGATAATAACAGTCCATGAAAAATTCCTGATTTCAAAACAGTGTTTTATTTTTAATGACATATATTTTTAGTTTATTGATATATATATACTACATTACATTTGTATATTTACAATGATATATTGAACATTACTCATAAATATTGTGACTTCACTGTCCGAATATTTCCATGGAAAAACAGATTTTTATTTATTTATTTATTATTTATTTTCAGTATTATAATATTTTACAAAGAACTAATGTCCATAAATAAAAATATTAATTGCGCAAATGAGAATATTGTGCTTTTTTTTCACTGTTTTTTTTTTTTTTTTTTTTTTTTTATCATGAGTTATTTTTTATTGTTAAAAACGTTTACAGTTTTCTCATGAACATCATTGTTTAAAAAAAAATGACGTCAAGTGTAAAACTGAAACAACGATATAGATCACAAAACTAAAACTCAGTAATTTTTGTATATTTATTTTACATCCACTTAATAACATTTATTTTATTTTTGTATTTATCACCTAAAGTTAGAAATCGTCTCTTTTTTTTTTTTTTTTTTTTTTCCCCAAACCTTAATATAACAATATATGAATTCGTCCTTGAAGTTGAAGTTGTAGAAACAGGTCTGCGGTAATTGTTTTCCACAAGATCTCGTTATACCTGTATCTATGACTTAATGTGGTTTTTCTGGACCATTTGAAGAATCCATACATGATCGGGAATTTGAGCCTGGATCTTGACAGATGAAAACCAAACCATTAAGAAGTTCTGTTACCAGAGAATTCATAAATAATAATAAAGTTTAAATGATTTATTACAGAGAATGTATAGAGATATCTGGATACTTTTTCTGAATACTATTTTTTACGTATGTAAATATTATTATAAAATACAGTATTCCGCCATATCAGGACATGCAACAAGGAACCGTGATAAAGTTAAATTATCGTTAAAAAGACAAATTACATCTTGATAATTTTTTTCTGTATAACAACGGATCTTTATGCACATAATGTTGTAAATTACAACTGTTAATGTTGAATTCTTACTTTCGGAAAGAAGTATACAGATGTAATCAACATCCGATATAATCTATAATGACGGCCTACGTATGCTCAAGAAACGATGGGGGAAATTCACACCTAGATAGATGTAAAATAAAAAGATCTTGATGGAAATAAAGTTTTAAGAATTAAAAGTGTACTTAAGAATAAAAATAATAAATATAAAGATTTAAGAATAAAAATGTATACGTTTCATCTCGATTATTTTTAATTAATGGTGAAATCTTTACGATACTCCTACATAAGATGGATAAAGCAAAGAATTTCTTTATTCTGAGATGTCAATGTAAATTTCTGCTATACAAAATAATAGTGTGTGTAGGTAATTTTGGAAGCATTAAAGAAAATATCGCAATATATAAAATAGTTCTATTCATATACGAAATTTTTCATTTGTACTTAAGAACAAAAATAATAAGTATAAAGATTAAAGAATAAAAAAGAATAAGTTTTATCTATATTATTTCAGTTAATTGTGAAAATTTTATTAAACTTTTACAAAAGATGGATAATGAATTTTTTTTTTTTATTATTCTGATATTTTAATTTAAATTTTTGCTATGCAAAACAATGGTGTGTGTAGGTAATTTTAAAAGCACTAAAATAATTACCACGTTGTACATAAAATTATTCTACTCATATACGAAATTTTTCATTTGTTTATTTCGTAATTAAAATACTTTTCTTTTTAGATTTACGTATGATTATGCAACATAAATTAGTTTTTACCGTAAAAAGTTTAAAAAGCATTTACTTCCGTCATCAACAAACATCTCCAGTGCTTAATGAAGGGAAAATTAAATGGAACACAATGGATTATATTGCTTGACTAAAAAAAAAAATTATATGAAGTGTTTTGTTACGTATAAAAATAAAATTAATTACATCGTAAGCAAACTAAAATTGCTGTATTAAAATTCCGTTGCATATTTGCATAATTTTAACAACTGACTTTTTTTTTTTAGCATTATTTACTTTAAGAACTTTTAATATATTCAAATGCAAACGAATTAAAAAGTTAAGAATTTATAATTACTTTAAGTGACTAGTTTGTATGCAAAGGTTTTCAAAATTACATCGTTATTAACGCAATGTCTAGGAATAATATTACTTTTTAGTTAAAAATGAAAACTTTAAGTTAATGTTTTAAGATTTATATTATGCAGATATTATATAATATTATATAATACATATTTATTGATTGCTTAAAAAAAATTAAATGTAATGGAGAAAGATTATGTTTGTTTGTCTACACAAACAAGCTATACAAATTAATTTAAATAAAAGCCTTAATTACAGTCATTAATATCTTTGAGTTAGTATAAAATATGATATTTATGTCAAATTATAATTTCTTTTGAAATAATCTATTTCTATAATTTGCAAGTTAGGTAACGATTCTGGTCCGTGCTCATCTTCGAGAGAAGCCGTTGCCCTAGGAAACAGAAAAACAAACTTATCGAGGCCATATTTAGTCGTAAGTACTCCCATGCCGTTTGTTCAACTTAAGGAAATATACACATAATCTGTTTTGCAGAACATTTTTTTATTTATTTATTTTCTCTAAAACCTTCAAAAATTATCCAATTGTAATGTTTAAAGCTCTTAATTACATATAACGTATCACCAGCTGTTATGAACAGAGAAATAACATATAAAAACAAACTAAATCTGTTGCCATTCAGAAAATACAAATTCCAAATGGACGACTCTTAGAACGTTTCATTAAAAAAAAAAAAAAAAAAAAAACTCTTAAAATATTTGTAAAAAAATATTAAAGCTTTTAAATATTTTTACCAAGCTTCATTGTTTATTTGCATTTATAATGAAGTAGGCTTACGACATACATACGAAAATACATACACAGGAATACCTAATACATATGGAAGTATTTTCTATGAATTAAACTAATGTCAGTAATTTTAATGATTTATCTTCATTGAATTTCATGAGTATTCATCATTATTTATATGAATCATTCATATGAATAAAGATTCATATCAATGATTCAAATATTGTTATTGTTTCTGTTTGCAGTATGTTTTCAGTCGGTTTTCAGTGTTGGCCTTTTGAATCATTTTTTGACCTTTTGCTGTGGAAATGATTCATGTTGCTTTATTTTAGTCAGAAAAATATTTTTCAGTGTACATTTCCCATGATTAAATGTAGCCAGAAAATAAAGATATTTTTATAGAAGTTTATGCTTTTTGCTTCAAACATTAATTTAAAAAGAAAAACAAGTTTTTTTTTTTTTTTTTTTTTTTTTTTTTTAATCTATAAACAAAATCTGAAAATATATTTAAATGATAACGTGGTGATTGTTTTGAAGATTTGTCGTTCACATTCTGTCATTTTTGACAGGGTTATATACTAGATTTTTTTTCTTACATATATATATATATATATATATATATATATATATATAGATATATAGATATATAAACGAATAATACACAATATATAAAGAGATTGTTTTAATTTCATTCACATTTGTTATTAAAATAGTCTGATTTTGTTTTGATAATAGCTTTTATAAAAATTCGCATTTTACTTTTTGCTTTCAACTACTAAATTATTCAAAATTTTTTTAAACAAAATGGTACTTAATTTATACTTAATTTAAATTTCCATTTAAAAAGAAACTGTCATCGTGTATTTGCTTAAGGAGTCTGACAACAGTAACAGATAAAACAGGTAAGGTAAAGCTAGGAGAGTTTGCGCACAATTCAACAAAATGACATAAAAAATACAATATTATTTTTTGCCAAACGTTTGGTGCGCAAATTTGAATTCATCTTTCTTCTATGCATTTCCATTGCTCTGTTGTAATTTAAAACATAAGTAGTAATAAAGAGAGTTATTTTGTGCAATCTCTCCTTATAGGGTAGGAGTGATAGCTCACATGGGTAGGAGAGATAGCGCTTAATTATAACTATAATTGCATTATAAATAGTGATAATTCACATAAATGACATTGTTGTAAGTTATTTGTAAACAAGTATTTTTGCATCGGGAGTGGATATTTCAATTCAATAATTTAAAAAATCAGAGAAATAAAAGAAATTTTAAAAGAACTACAAAAATTTATTTAAAGAAAAAATTATTAAAGAAGCAAAGAAAAAAGAAAATTAGATAAAGAACAAAAACGAAAAATAATATTATGTTACTAGTTAACACGTTTAATTTAAATTAGTACATTACCTTTTCAGCTAGGATGGTTTCCTGTCTGCTGACGAATCTCTCGTTGTTCACAATCATTGCACATCTTATTATATGTGAAGTTATTGTGCAACCTCCTGCCAGAACAGATCCTGTTTGAGACGGTGTATCCGTCTCGAATAGGCATTTCAGAGCAAAAAAAAAAAAAGTTAGCATGCCATACCTGCTATGATATGTGGCCTGTCCCGTCCATTTTTAAGCACAGAATACGCCCACCATTTACTATTTATAAAAGTTTTTTTTTTTTTTTTTCCTTAAAATCTTACGCCAAAAAATTCTTTGTGTTTAAAAATATTTTACGCTATTAAACCCTTTACGTTTATTATATTTACTTTATTTTATTGAAATTTAGACGATTAAATTCCTTAAAAAGAAGATTGGGTATGCTGATATCTTTTGCTTGCATTTAGTTTTATCTCTACTATTTAAGCAGCCGACAGCTGCACAGAACTTGAGCATCATATTTGAAACTATTGCAAAACTAAATAGATATACTATAACATTTAAATTCTTTGCGATAAATTTCTCATTGGCTAGCAGCATTCTAGATGTAAATCCCATCAGAGGTGTGGCTTTTTTCCATTGTGCCACTCCCGAATAATGTTCAATTTCAGATTCTGTGGATAGTTTCCATAAAGGTGGTGTGACGTCTCAAATGATTTGAACTAGTCCAATGACTTATGGAAGTTAGTTTTTGGTACAATCCCAGGCATTGAACAAACTCATCATCATTGCCCTGTTATTAGCAATAAGCTACAAAATCTTTATAAGTATAGAATTTTAAATGCGCAATCTCTCCTGTACAGCAAAAGCGTAAACTCTCCCATTTTTGTTGGAGAAATTGCGTGGCATTTTATAAAATAATTACTCACCTCTAGAGGAAATCGTGGTGAGTGTACAGTTAAACTAGGTCAGTAGGTTATGAGAAATTGGTTAATTTAAAAAATATTTTGTACTACTTCCATTGTATTGAAATTCTTAGGAAGTGTTATGAAAATTCAAGCATTTATTTTTGAGAACGAGGCAAAATAACCACGTTTTATCTTAAAATCTTGAAGCAATCAATATGAAAATTCAAGTCGGCACTTCACTATTGGTGTTGTACAACCACCTGAAATTTCAATTCGCCCACTGTACTCTTTCCATCCGACCCCTTACGTGCGCAATCTCTCCTACAGCGCGATTTCTCCTAGCTTTACCTTAATTAAAAAAAAAAAAAATAAAAAAAAAAAAAAATAAAAACTTATTTTGTTGCTAAAAAAATCTTAAAGTCTGTTTTTATTACTAACAAGATTTTTTACATATAATTTTAAAAAGTTTGTTATCGAAAGAATTATCAAAAATTCTTTATTTAAATGCAAAACGCAACTCACTTTTAATATCAATGAAAATTTCAAGCATGTGTTTCTAAAATTTAACCAAAAAAAAAAAAAAATTCAAAATACTTTGTGTTATTAATTTAATACTTCAAACATTGAAAAAATTGTTCTATAATTTTTTAATAAATAAAACATAAATGAAATATTATAAAAAAAATGTTAAACTACATTAACAAAAATATTTAATTTAAAAATTATCAATTTGAAATATATTTAATTCATAGAAAAATAACTTTAATATTACAGCTGTTATAAAATTGAATCTAATTTAGAAAATTATTGATTGATTCTTTTAAATAATCCATGCATATGTAACATATATTATTTAAAAATTCTAACCAATAATTTGTGTAATATAATGAATATTAGTGACGTTTCTCATTTATATACATTAAGACTAATAAAGACATTTTCTGGTAATAATATTTTCACACGTCTTCACCAATAAATGTTGAAATGTTAACTACTTCTCACTTGTTAACTACTTCTCATTATACTTGTACTAGATCAGCGTAATATGTCAGTAAATATATTCTGTAAATCACTCTACATTGTTCTAGGTTATTGAGTACAAGGTATTTGAACCTCAGTCCAATATTAGTTGATTATTCAAGGCATAATTGTCTCAGAGTAATTCAAACGCAAACCTGTCTAAATTACCAGCATTACATTGTAAGCATTCTCTAACATCCAAGTTCATTGTGTGCGTATGTTAAAGTTCAGAGTAATAATGTAATAGGCTTCATTGGTTATTATTCAAATGTGATATAAATGGGAATATAAAAACATAATAATTATATAAAAGGTTGTATCACAATAATAAGGATGCATTAAATTTTCTTTAAACATTTCTTCATAAACTTTTCCTTGTTAATAATATTCATGTGAATCGAAATGTCACGATACTAATGTAAATTAAATTCAATCTTGCTTAAGAATGAATACAATTTATATGAATATTTCTTCATTCTTTCTTTTTTACCTAAATACTTAATAACTCATGAATTAAAATATGAAACACAATATAAATAGCGGAAAAGTTGCTTATATAATTTCAAGACACAAATGTAATTTTAATTACTATGAAAATTAATTGCACCCAATTTATTCATAACATTTTTAAAGAGAATTTTGTAAAATACCTTCATTGTAATTAACTTTATAAGTACAAACGTTTACAAAAAATTAACACTAATTTGTTATTTTTCTTTTCCATATAACTTTCAAACAAATGAAGATGTAAACTTATTTTGGATATATATATATATATATGTATATATATATATATATATATATATAGCTTATAAAATATATATATATATATTATAAACTATAGTATTTATAGTATATATATATATAAACAATTTAAAATATACATATAACAACAATTAAAAATTTGAATACACGTTTCGAAATTCATCCGTGTTTCATCATCAGTATTAAAACAGCATTTTTACAAACTTAATAGGCTCTTAAAAGAATTTGTAAACGGGTGGAATATTGAGATGCTAAAGCGCATGCCTCATTGATTGTGTGCAGAGGTCACACAATAAATAACTCAATTTTTTTGCAACTAATAATTTTATTTCAACTAAGGTGGGAATTGAGTGTGGTGTTTAATGCAAGACATTGTTAGTTTGCCTTTTCAAATTTTCCATGGGACGCGAATAAATTATTAATATTTGCCGATGGAAAATGATACGGAAGACTCATGGGGTATAGTGTTTAGCGTAATTAAAACTCTCACGAGGCTCAAACAGCTTAGTAATGTTTCCTACTCCCTGAATGGTTTAAAACATCGTGTTCTAAATGGTGTTAGCGGCACCGAATAAAAATTTGGTACGGATAGAATTTCCAAGGTCGCAAATTAGCTGTTTGCTTAAGGCGATTATTGTTAATATAAATGAGTATATTGTATAAATATGCTGTTTCATTTGATATTTCATTGTATTTTGTTTTAACCCTTTAAGCGTTAAGCCCGTCTTTTTCTGACATGCATAGTTAAAATAAAAGACTGGTCTGGCTAAATTTTAAAATATATGTTACTTTTCTCAAGAAAATAAGATTAATAAATATGTGTAGTATATAATATTAAATTAGCATATTTGTTCTGTGTATAGTATTAATTTTATGAACCATTAAACAGATAAACAGATACATCGAAACATGGCTAATACTGAAAGGGTTAAAATACGTTTATGCAGTTTTTTAATTAAGTAATATAATTTTGCTTATAATTTATGTAATTTGTTAATAAAACTTAATATTATTATTATATTATCATTATTTATGTGCATATTTTGGATAATTGTGATATTTTTTGAAAAGTGAAATTTTTTCCCTGACAGAACTAAGTAGCCTGATGACTAATATAAATTGTAAAATCTTGAATAAAGTACGCTGCACTGTATTCTGTTATTTTTTATAGTGCTGCTTAATTAATTTATCAGTAATATTCTACTATATACTGTGTTTATAAATTCGTCTATCTTTAATATGAAACTTATTTTTTCAGGGACTTTATCTAATGATAATTAGTTAATGTATAAATCTTAGATTGTGTTTATTTTAAAATTGTTTATTTTCAAGTCTAACAGCTTATCATTAGTTGATTTAAAAAACAACTTGTTGTTTGATAGAAATAAATAAATAAATAAAATGTGAAGTTTCTAGTCTATTACGGACATTACCGGATTTTGTTAAGTTATTTTATGAATCATAGGTATTCTACGAAATAATATATAATGGTTATATATATATATGTGTGTGCTTGTGTGAATTCAAGGAAAAGAAAAAAAAACCATAATTTTCTTTTAAATGTTATATCCTTAAATGGAGTCATATCTCAAATTTGAGAAAAAACTAAAAGCGTTTTTTTTTTTTTTTTTTTTTTCAATAGTACGCGTTATTTGATCTTTCCTATCAGGAAAAAAAAAAAAGAAAATAAATCTCATACTACAAAACATATTTGCATCAAAATATTTCTTCGTGAGTCTCTCTTTTTAAATTCTATATAATCGACTTACTTTAAAGCAGATTTTTTTTTTTTTCGTAAGGTATGCGATAAAATTTTGAAAGCATTTTTGAAGCGTTTAAATTCTATCTAATATCTGGATTTGTAAATCCAACTCAGATTATTAGGAAAACGTTTTACGCATACCATTAGGATAAATGCTTTTTTAAACTACTTCTTTCTTCTTTTTTTCCTCCTAATTCGAGAGAAACTTCTAAGTAAAATATTCAGTTTTATCCCATATTTCACCATCGTCCTAAAAATAGGACACCATGCGTAAGTGTTATTTATATAAGTACTTTTGAATATTTTAATTCAAATTAAAGGCGATATATTATTTAAAAGTCCAATAAATACATATGTGTCTTTATCGTTAGTTTAAATTAAGGTTTAATATATCTTTTTTAGTTTTTAAAATGGCGATTCTTGAAGATTTATTCATTACATTTTCACACATTATTACTTGAAAAGGTTTTACGTTCAAGAATAACGGACATATAAATTTGTTGAGGTAATATTCTAAACTTTTGTACTTTTAAAGCAAATATATAAAATATATATATATAGATGGTTTGTTTTCCTTATATTTCCTACTGACATAAACCATTGTTCTATTTTTTATGACAGCCTGTACCGATTAAGCTAGTGAAAGGTTGGTAAGTTTTTTGATTTTATGTGTGTACATAGGCTTAAAGAAACATATACTTAAGATTTTATAAAGAAAAAAATATTTTTTCAATGCTTGGTACGATATGGGTTAAATGTATCAAATATTTCATTTATATATATATATATATATATATTTAAAAATATGTTTAACTTTTCTTAGACACTCTTTCAAAGTTCTATTTTACAATTATTTTCACTGTAAAAGAAATTGTTATGGGAAACGTTCCTAATTTTTTTTCGTTCCTAAGTTTTGGGAAAGTTCGTGGTAATAACAGTTTCTACTCCATGAACAATTTCTGATTTCAGGAACGTTGTATTATTTTTAATGATATATTTCGGGTTTAGTGATATATTCATATAATATTATTCGTAAATATTGGCACGGTTGGTGCCCAATAACTTTCAAGAAAATACAGATTTTTGTTCATTTATTCATTTTACAATATTATAATAATTTACGTAATATTTTACACAGAAGAAACGTCTACAGCTAAAAAATATTGATTACAAAATTAGAAATATTGAGTTTTTTTTTTCTCTGCGTGTTTTAAATCATGATTCAATGTTTCTTGTTAAAGGTGGTTACTTTTTTTTTTGTGTGTGTGTGTGTGTGTTCTCTAAAAAAGAAAAAAAAAGTCTAAAACTAGATATAGATCTAGCGATATAGATCCCATAACTAACAATTCTGTATTTTTATTTATTTTCATTCGATTATTTATTTTGCATTTATTCAATAAGATTAATGTATTTTTATATCTATCATTTCAACTTATAATTCGTAATTTTTTTCAAACCTTAATATAAAAATATGCATTCGTATTGAAGTTGAATAAGTAGATTTACGAAAATTATTTCACATTATGTCTCATTATATTTGAACCTATAACATTACATGGTTTTCCGACCACTTCAAACCTCTGTACATGGATCGTGTAATTTAAAATTGTAATTAAAAAAAATTATAATAAAATTTTATATTATTACTTAGACATTTTTTCTATATTATAACTGAATTTTACGTAGAAATGTCAGTATTACTTTAGTAGACCGCAATTCACAATTTGCTTCTAATTTTAACGAACATTTCAAGAATCTGTTTGTCCCTTTAAAATAATAATACAAAAATGCAAAACAATTTTTAGTATTAATTTAATGCTTCAAACATTGGAATTTTACACTTTAATTTAATTAGTAAATCATTAATGAAATATAAGCAAAATTAAATTATCTACATTAACAAAAGCAGTTAATGTAAAAATCGTTTTAAATTACACTTAATTCACGGGGGAAAAAAAAACTTCATTTTTACTGCTGATATAAAATAGAACCTTATTTACGAAATTACAGATTGATTCTTTGAAATAATTCCTGAATATGTAGCTTATATTATTTAAAAATCCTTACCATCAGTAATTTGTGTAATGTTGGGAATTATTGACGTTTCTCATTTATTTGCATTAGGATTAATATAAGTATTTTCTGGTAATTTTATTTTCACATTTCTACACCAATAAATGCTGAAATATATCACACTTGTTAACTACTTCTCATTATAATTGCGCTAGATCAGCATAAAATTTCAGTAAATATATTCTATATTACACCGTATTGTTCATGGTTATTCAGTATTAGGAATTTGAAGCTTTGTCCAATAGCAGTTGATTATTCAAAGCGTAATTGTCTCAGAGCTATTCAAACGTAAACCTGTCTAAATTATCGGAATTATAATGTAACGCATTCTCCAAGTTTATTGTATGCAAATATTAACGTTCAGAGCAATAATTTAATAGCTTCATCTCTTTATATTCAAATTGCAAATAAATAGGAATATAAAATTATTATATAGGATTATTGCATAAAAGGTTGTTTCACAAGAGTTATAAAGCATTTCATATTTCTTTAACGAATTTTGCATAAATATGTCCTTGTTAATAACTTTCATATGAATCGAGAGGTCACGACATTATTACTAATCCAAATAAATGTTGCTTAAGAATGAATACACATTTTAATAATGTTTCTTCATTCTATCCTTTTTAGCTAAATACTTGATAGATCAATAAATATATTAAACACAATATAAATAATGGAAAAATTTCGTATATTATTTCATAATGAAAATATTTTAACAGTTGTTACTTTCATGTATTTCAATCTTAATTACTTAGAATTTTTTCATATTTTTTAAAGTAGTTTTTTAATTACGATATCCTTCCTTGTAGTTATGCATTATAAGTATGGTCTTTTCGAAAATTAAACAATAGCTTGATTTTTTTTTTTTTTTTGTGTGTGTGTGTGAATAACTTTTAAATGAACATATAAATATAAAATACACTACTGGCCATTAAAATTGCTACACCAAGAAGGAATAATAATAACGGAATGAAATTTGTTGGACACATACATTATAGTAGGAAGAACAAATGATTAAAATTTCAGAAAATTTGGAGTGATATGTACTGAGAAAACGGTACATAAAGCAGCGACCTCTGTGAGCAATAATAGCACTTATTTGCCTAGGCATTGAATCGAACAGCGATTGGATTACATGTACGGATAGAGCACTTCATGATGTTTTAACACGATGCCACAATTCATCAATCGAAGTTACTGGTGAGTGGTGGGGGACAGTCGCTTTTAAACGATTAAACAGTCATTTTCATTGGTGCAAGATCAAGAGAACTCGCTTGCCAGAGCAACAGTCGATAACATTCTGTATCAAAGAAGGTCCGAACAATACAAACAACTTGCGGTCGTGCATTATCTTGCTTAATTTTTGCGCTACGGAGGCCTCGAATACAGGGAAGAGGGGCGGGCCTTAACCCATCAAAAATTTAATGACCGCTGTTCAGAGTGCCAGGAATACGAACAAGAAGTAATCTAGACGTGTATCCAATGGGAACCCCTAACATCATTGGGAATGATGGGCAGTATAATGATGTCGAATCCCAGCTGGCAATTTGCATTATTCATAATGCCGTTAAGTACGGATAAGGCAATCTTGATGCTGTAAACAGGATTTCGATTTGTCTGAAAGGTGACTTCACGCCATTCCTGCGTCCAGGTTCATCGTTGATCACACATTAATGGCGCCCATATCAATGATGCAATTTTGAGGGTAATCAGAATTTTGGTAGCCGCATACTGGGTCACCACCTGGATTGGTGGTATGTGGTACCATAGTATACACGTCCCGATCACCTCTTGTTTTCATTCTGGGCACTCTAAATATCAGCCATTACATTTCTGACGAGTTAAGGCCCATCGCTCTGCCCTATATTCAATGCCTCCGAAGCGCAACATTTAAGCAAGATAATGCACGATCGCAAGTTGTTTGTATTGTTCGGACTTTCTTTGATACAGAATGTTATCGACTGTTACTCTGACAAGCGAGTTCTCCTGATCTCGCACCAATGAAAATGAATGTTTAATCGTTTAAAAGCGACTGTCCCCCCACCACTCACCAGTAACTTCGATCGATGAATTGTGGCATCGTGTTAAAACATCATGAAGTGCTCTATCCGTACATGTCATCCAATCGCTGTTCGATTCAATGCCTAAGCAAATAAGTGCTATTGCTGCTCGCAGAGGTCGCTGCTTTATGTACTGTTTTCTCAGTACATATGACTCGAAATTTCCTGAAATTTTAATCGATTGTTCTTCCTGCTATAATGTATGTGTCCAACAAACTTCATTCCGTTATTATAATTCATTCTTGGTGTAGCAATTTTAATGGCCAGTAGTATATATATATAACATATTTGTTCTTAAGTAATGAATCAGATGTATAGTAGGCTGTAACATCTACATATTTTGTATGCGAATGTTAGAGTACTAACTTCATAGAAGACGTCAGCTGCTATTTAAATGCCATATAATAAAGTTAAATATATATACAGGGTGATTCAACGATGATGGGACAAACTTTGAGGGGAGGTAGGACACATGATTAGGATTCAGAATTGTATAAGAACCCATGTTCCGAAACGTCATTTTAACCCTTTTCGGACCATGTGTTTTCTGTGTTTTCAACAGTAAGTTCCTCTTGAATGGCGTATTATTTAACAGAGGGGTTCTATTTATAATTGTGTATCATACGAAAGGTCATTTCGGAGGGGGGGGGGGTACATTTACACTTTTTGGTGGGTTACATTTATTTTTCATACATATGTAGAAAATGACGTCATGAGAAGAAAGTAATATGCCTTTACATGTACAAAATTAAACATTTAAAAAACTCATAATTTTCTTTCAAATTAAAAAATTTTATATGATTTTATGGTATTGTGTTTCAAAATTTAGAAATACAAGAAAGATTTTTTAATAATATGCAATATGTTTCATATCATTAAAAAAAAAATAAATAAATAAATAAATAAAAAAAGGAAGGGGAAAAAATAAACTTATACTTCAAAGCTCATTTGAATAAAAACATCTCTTATCGAGTCAATCTTTTCATGTTGTATGAAAACGTCTTACTTCAAAGTAGTGAATTTTTATCTGTAGGATATACGATAAAGTTTTTGAAAACTTTTTTTGAAACATTTAACATAGTATCCAATATCTGGATTTGTAAATCCTATACAGATTACTAGGAAAGAGTTTTGATCTTATCATTTGAATAAAAACTTTGAAAAACTACATTTCTTCTCCTAATATTTTCATCTGAGATAAACTTTTTTATAAAAGGTTCCGTTATAAATGTATAAAAAATTTTCAGTATAATTTTTTTTTCAGAACATTTAAACATTTTATAAATTTCCCTCGTTATTCTTTTAAGAAGTACAATTCTACAATGATTTCCACTGCATGTATGTATATACAGATATATATTAAGAATGAAAAAAGGGGAAAAAAATGTTAGCGTTAATCTTAAAAACGGGAACATTCCTAATGTTTTAACGCTTTAGGCAAGTTTTTGATAATAGCAGCTTCCAGTCCATGAAACATTCCTGATTTCAGGAACGCAGTGTTATTTTTAATGACATATTTGTTTGTTTTTTGATATATTCAAGGAGCATTAGTTGTAAAAAATAATCACATCCTCTTGCCAAATTTTCAAGAAAAAACAAATTTATATATATATATATATATATATATATATATATATATTATATTTTCTATGGTTTTGTATTTTGGTTAGATATCTAGCTAAAGATCTTGTGAGTTTCATAATGCTGTTTGAGGGAATGTTGATCAATTTTCTGCCTAATCCATATAAGTTATTTTTCTGTTCCATATTATTTTTTATCATTTTTATTTTATTCATATTGATATTACCCTTATATATGCTTTTTGTTAAACTATCTGCCTGGGAGGTGGGGGAGGTTTGATCAATTAAAAGCATGCTTTCACCCCACACGTATGTCTCAAGTCATACGGGGCATTTTTGAGAGTTTAAATCATTTATACTATGTTTTTTGAAATAAGTTTTACTTATGTTTTGTTTCACATTTTTTTTAATTTTCATGTAAGTTTATCGTAAGTTACAACTTAAGTTAAGTTTGTTACATATTTTAAACTTTTGTGTGACTAAAAACATATATTATAATATCACACACACACACAAACACACATATATATATATATATATATTTATATATACTACAGTGTTACAATATTTTAGAAAGAAAAAATATCCACGATTGAAAATATTGATTGCGTAATTAAAAATATTGCTTTGTTCTTCCCCTCTGCTTGTTTTGAATTATGAATCATTGTCTACTGCTAAAGATGCTAGCGTTTTTCTTATAATCGTCCCTGACTAAAAAGAGAAAGAGAGATAAAAGAAAAAAAAAAGCTTCAAGTCTAATACTAAAACAATGATATAGATCACATAACTAACAGTTAAGTACTTTTATTTATTTTTATTTGAATATTTATTTTATATTTGTTAAATGAGATTCATTTTATTTATATATTTATCACTTGAAGTTACATATATATATATATATATATATTAAAAACCTTAATATAAAAAAAATATACATTCGTAGTTGAAGTTGAAGTTGGCCTACGGTATTTATTAAGTAGATCTACATTAACTGTTTCACATTAGGTCTCATTACATCTGAACTTATTACTTTTTATGGTTTTCGAACTACTACAAGCCTCCATACACGAACAAGAAATCGAACCTGGCTCTTCGCAAATTAAAGACACAAAGCTAAAAGGTTCTATTGCCAGAAAATTCATAGCTGCATAATAAATTTTAATTATTACTGAGAAAATATGCAAATATATGGATGTATTTTCCTATGAATCATTTGTTACGTATGTTTAAATTATTATAAAATACAGTTATAAAATCTAATTTTTTGCTTGAAGATAACACAGATGATATTTCACTTTTGCCACATCTCCACATGCAACAAGGAAATGTGATAAAGTTGAACAGCGATTTTTATAAATATGTTCTGTATGATAATGGATCCTTATGCACATAGTGTTATAAATTACAGCTATTAATATTGAGTTGAAAGGATTCAGAAAGCCGTACATTGTTGTAATCCACATCCAATATAACCTACAATTACAGCTTTCGTAAGCTCAATAAACGATGGTAGAAATGTATAACTATAGATAATAATAAAATAAAAAGTTCTTGAGAGAAAAAAGTTTTAGAAATTAAAACTGTATTGAAGAACAAAAATAATAAGAATAAAAAATAAAAAAGAATAAGTTTTATCTCGATTATTTTAATTAATTGTGAAAACGTTACTATACTACTACATAAGATGGATAATGAGAAAAAATTTTCTTTTTTCCGAGATTTCAATGTAAATTTTGCTATTCAAAATAATGGCGTGTGTAGGCACTAAAAAATCTCCACGTTATACATAAAATTATTCTATTCATGTACGAAATTTTTCATTAGTTTATTTCGTAATTAAAATTCTTTTCTTTTGAAATTAACATATAATTATGCAACATAGTCTCTACAATACAATTTTGAGGAGCATTTGCTTCTATCATGAATAAACATCTCCAGTGCTAAATGAAGCGCAAATTAAAAGTAACACAAAGGAATATAATGCTTGAATAAAAAAATATATATATGAAGTGTTACGCATAAAAATGTAATTAATTACATCGTAAACTTGCTTAACTCTCTGTATTAAAATTTCGTTGCATACTTGCATACTTTTAACAACGGATAATGGTTATTTGTTTATTAAACATTATTTAACTCGAAAACTTTTAATATATTCAACATTAAACGAATTAAAAATTAGAGAATTTATAATTGCTTTAAATGACTTTTTAAATAAAAAACATTTTTTTTATTATATCGTTAATAACGCAATGTCTAAGAACAATATTACTTTTTAATTAAAAATGAAAGCTTTAAGTTAATGTTTAAAGTTATATATTATACAGATATCATATTGTTTTACTACATACTTATTTTATGGTTTAAAATATTTCAATGCAATGGAGGAAAAATATTATTGCTTGACTATTTATACAAATTACTTTAAACAAAAGCATTAATTACAGATAGTAATATTTTTGAGTAGGTATATAATACGTTATTTATGTCACACTATAATTTCCTTTGAAATAAGTTTGAAACTATTTCTTTATATAAAACTGAACATAGCACAAAAACAGGTTTCAGAGAGGGTTTTAATTTAATTTGTAATTGAAATTAAAATAGTTTGATTATGTTTTGATAATACTTTTCCTAAAAATTCGCGTTTTACTTTCTGTTATCAACTACAAAATTAATCAAAAAAAAAAGTGAAAAAAATGGTACTTATTTTATACCTACTATAAATTTTCATTTAAATTGAAACTGATATGGGGTATTTGATTGAGAAGTCTGACTAGAGTAACAGATAAAACAGAAAATTCTTAGAAAAATAAAACTCTTTATTACGTAAAAAAAAAAAAAAAAAAAAAAAACTTAAAATATGGTTTTATTTCTAGCAAGGTTTTTTTTTTTTTTTTTTTTAAACATTTTATTTAGAAATATCAAAAATATTTCACTAAAACGCAAAACGCAATTCATTTAAACGCAATTAATTTTTAATATCAATGCAAATCTCAAAAATCTGTTTTAACAATTTAATAAAAAAAAAAAAAAAAGTTAAAATATTTTTGTGCATTAGTTCAATATTACAATTGTTGAAACAATTGTATTATGATATTGTAATTATTAAAACAATCCATGAAATATGAGCAAAAGTTAACGAAAATATTTAATTTAATTTTTATCCGTTTGAGTTACATTTGGTTCACTGAAACATAACTTTAATTTTACTGCCGTTATAAACTTAAAACGGATTTATAAAAGAACATTTTTTTTAATGGTCCTTGCGCATGTAGTATATATTATTTAGAATTTCCTCCTATCAATAATTTGTGTAATGTATTGAAAATAATTGACGTTTCTCATTTATTTGCAATAGAATAATTATAGGTATTTCTGAAAATAATATTTTCACACTTCTTAAACAGTAAATGTTGAAATGTATCTCACTTGTTAACTACTTATCATTATACATGTGCTAGATCAGCGTAAAGTTTCAGTAAATATATTCTGTAAATTACACTAAATTGTTCATGGTTATTCAGTATGAAGTATTTGAAGCTCAGTTCAATAGTTGTTGATTATTCAAAGCATAACTGTCTCAGAGCTATTCAAATGCAAACCTGTCTAAATTATCGGTATTATAATGTAAAGCATTCTATAACATTCAAGTTTATTGTTTGCTTATGTTAAAGTTCAGAGTAATAATTTAATGGGATTCATCAGTCAAATGTCCTATAAAAGGGAATATAAAAACATAATTATTGCACAAATGTTTTTTCACATTAGTTATAATGCTTTCAATATTTTTTAACGAATTTTGCATAAACATCTCCTTGTTAATAACTCTATATTGCAAAACAAAATTCGAGCCTTGATATCATTCCTGCTAATTCTTATCTAAAATGACCCCTGAACCCGAATATGACCTCCCTTTTGCCCCGTCACCCACCGTTTTCTCGGGACGTCCCCTCCTCCCTAATTTTTACATATTTTTTTAACGAATTTTGCATAATCATCTCCTTGTTAATAACACTACATTGCAAAACACAAATTCGAGCCTTCATACTATTCATGCTGATTGTTATCTAAAATGACCCCCTGAACCAGAATATGACCCCTCCTTTTTCCCCGTCACCCACCGTTTTCTCGGGACGTCCCCTCCTCCCCAATGTTTATCAATCTTTAGTAATTTTATGACGATGAATTTGATTTGGAGAATGGAAAATAATTATTTCAACTCTTAAAAATTAAACAATATAATGTATAATAAGTAATAATAATAATTGATTAATAAAATATAATAAATGTAGCATAATTTCAGTGGCAAATCCCCCCCCCCTAAATCTTGTCCTTGCAGCAAATGTTCATGTTATAGAATTTTTCACCTCTTTAGGCCCTCGGAAGATAAGAGTTAAAATATTTATTTTATCCACTAAAATCAAGCCATAAAATTACCGAAAAGTGGTAAAAATAAGAAGACGGCTATAAAAAACGGTGGATTATAGGGCAAAATGGCCGTCATATTCGGATTCAGGAGGCCTTTTTACATAAGAATTTGCAAAAATGGTGTTGAGGGCAATTTTCATGCCGAGCAATGTAATTTTCATGTGAATGAAAATTTAACGATATTGATATAAGTTAAAATAAGTGTTGCTTGAGAATGTATACATATTTTTTGAATATTTCTTTCTTCTATCTTTCTGATTGTTCATTAAATAAGTTCACAATTATCAATACTGGAAAAGTTCCTTATACCATTTTACAATTAGAGTATTTCTTACAGTTGTGAATTTTATTTCTTTGAACCTCAATTTAGCAGAATTATTTCATAGAATTTTAATTTTTTTTAATTACATTTTCTTACCTTGTAGTTAAATATTATACTGATGATTTTGGTTAAATTTATGTATTTTACATGTGTAGAAAATGGCGTCATGAGTCAAAAGTAATATATGTACAAAATTAAACACAAAAAAAGACTCATAATTTTCTTTCAAATTATAAATTTTATATGATTTAAAAGAGTTGCATCTCGCATTTCAGAAATGTCAAAAATATTTTTTAATAATATACATGATATTACATATTATAAAAAAAAAAATTATGCTCCAAAGCTTATTTGAATAAAAATACCCATATCTTCACGATTCTCTCTTTTCATTTTGTATAAACTGGCATTACTTTAAACTAGTGGATTTTTTTTTTCTGTAGTCTATACGAAAAATTTTTTAAAACGTTTTTGAAGCATTTAAAGTACTACCTAATATCTGGATTTGTATATCCATCGCTGATTACTAGGGAAAATATTTTACGCTTATCATTAGAATAAAATCTTTTATAAACTGCATTTCTGCCCCTAATATTTTCGTTTAGAGAAACTTATATTTAAATGTTCAGTTATAAATATATAAAAAATTTGAAGTATAAAATTTTCCGAAATATATAAATATATCTTTAAAATTTCCTAGATATTCTTTAAAGAAGTACTATTTTACAATGATTTTCATTTTCATTTTTTTTTCTTGCAAATGGGAAACGTTTCTAATTTTTCAAAGTCTGGAACAGGTTCTTGAGGATAACTGGTTTTAGTCCATGAAATTTTCCTGGTTTCAGGAACGCAGTAGCATTTTTAATTATGTATTTGGTGGTTATTGATATAGTCAAAGCATATTACTCATAAATACTGGGCACATTCCCGGATGAAATATTTCCAAAAAACGCAGATTTATATTTATTTAGTTAGATAGTTAGATTTTACAGTGTTATAACATTTTACAGTGAAGAAATGTCCATAGTATTTATTTATTTTTATTTGGATACTATTTTTTTGTATTTATTAAATAATATTCATTTAATTTTTATATTTAATACTAGAAATTATAATTCGTCTTTTTTTCAAACCTTTATATAAAAATACGTATTCGTTCACTGAGAAAAATGATATACCGCCTTCCTCTAGAATGAATAAGTGGCCATATTCTAAATCCCTTAACTAGAAATATAGATTTCCGAGCTATGCGCGTCAGACACACCAATAAACTGATTCGACGAAATTACCGAGAATTTCTAGTGTACACATTTCTAGATGGTGAAATATATAATATCTAAATATTCTGAATATTGTACTGCGAGAAATTATCGCTTGATTTTCTACAATTTGGTAACAAACCAAGATTATAGTTGCTGAAACACGCCTTTTGTAGTCTCATTTATTTGCAAAGATTTTTAAATAACTTTGCCCTCGAGAATATAGGCAAACGCCCTAGAATTCTAATAGGGACTTCTAGAACTCGCTTTCCAAGGGGACTAGAATTTATAAGGATGACATGGAACTATTTTTTCTGGAGTCACAACTTAGATTCTAGATGTCAGTTACAGAATTTCTTTTCAGTGTAGTTGAAGGAGAAGCAGATCTACGGTAATTTTTTCACATTAGGTCTCATTATAAGTGGACGTGGTTTTACGTGGTTTCCGAACCACTTTAAGTCTTCATATATGAATGAGGATTCGAACCCGGCTCAGTGCAAATGAAGGCCAGAAAGCTAAGAAGTTACGTTGCCAGAAAATTCATAGATGTATAATAAAGTTTAAATTGTTACTGAGGACATATAAAGAAATCTGGATATATATATATATATATATATATTGTTTTACATATTATTTGTTTCGTATGTAAATATTATTTTAAAATACAGTTATTAAAACTGAATTGTTTTTATTGAAGAAAACGTAGAAGATTGAAAGATTTCGCATCCATCACATCCCCACATACAACAAAAAATGTGAAATATTTAAATTATCGTTAAAAATCCCAGTGATATCTCTGGGTTTCTGGGTATCTCTAGATATCTCTGGGATTATCTCTGGGATATAAATTTTTCTGCATAATAACGTTTCTTTATATATATAACGTTGTACATTACAGTTACTACTGTTAATATTGAGTTTTTAGATTTCAGGAAGTCGTAGATTGATGTAAACCAGATCCGATATACTACAATGACGTCCTAGGGAAGCACAAGAAGGGATGTGAGAAATGTATACCTCTGGATTGTAACAAAATAGAGAGGTTTGAAAGGAAATAAAGTTTTGAGAAATAAATCTTTAAATAAAATTAAGAATAATATGTAAAAAGATT
Source organism: Salticus scenicus (assembly GCA_963930645.1). Taxonomy (NCBI): domain Eukaryota; kingdom Metazoa; phylum Arthropoda; class Arachnida; order Araneae; family Salticidae; genus Salticus; species Salticus scenicus. The sequence continues at coordinate 279,261,568 of OZ005653.1, forward strand.
GTGGTAAAGTTTAAATTATCGATAAAAAAAGTCGGCATTGGGAATCTGAAGAAACGATTTGAGAAACGTGTATACCTCTAGATAGCAATAAAATAGAGAGGTTTAAGAAAAATAATCTTTTAAGAATTTAAACTATAATTAGGAAGGAAAATAAAAAGTGTAAAGTTAATATTATTTTCTGTTAAGGATGAAAACTTTGTTATACCCCCTACACAGGATGGATCTTAAGAAAAATTTTCTCGTTCTGAGATTTCAATGCAAATTTTTCTTATGCAAAGTAATGATATGCGTAGCTTTATTTTAATAGCATTAAAAAATTATCACATTATATATAAAGCATTTGTATTCACTAATGGAATATTTCAGATGTTTATTTCTTAATTAAAATTCTTTTCTTTTGATAATAACGCATGCAAAACTTAATTATGCAAAACTTAATTCAGTCTCTAGCAGTAGAATTTAAAGACTTATTTGCCCTTATCATGAATAAACATCTCCAGTACTTAATGAAGAGCAAATTACAAGTAACACAATAGAATATAATGCTTGAGTAAAAAAAGTTATATGAAGTGTTATGTTACGCATAAAAATGAAATTAATTACATCGTAAGAATGCTTAACTTTCTGTGTTCATAATTAAAATACTGTTGCATATTTGCATAATTTTAACAACTGAATATGGATTTTTTTCCCCATCACCTCCCTCAAAGACTTTTAATATATTCAAAGTTAAAGGAATTCAACCTTTAAGAATTTGTATTTGTTTAAAAAGACTAGTTTCTAAGCGAAAACTTTTTAAATTATATCGTTTTTAACGCAATATTTAAGAAAAACTTTACTTTTTAATTAAAAATTAATGCTATGAGTTAATGTTATGGATCACTGTTAAAACTGATGCTATATCGTTTATAAAAACATATGCCTTTAAAACGTTAATAATTTAAATTTTTGATAAATAAATAAATGTAATTCTGTCTTGAATTTTAATAACATAAATAAATAAAAAAACAAATTTGTAAAAAATAAATAAAAAGAAAATTTGTTTTACATTTAAATTATATTCTTTATTACTGATTTGATATATTTATATAACACCGGGAGTCGTGAATTACCAAAAAAAGTCATAAACAATTTAAACTTAAAATGAATTAAAGGAAATTTCTTCTGGTTCGGATTAAGTAACAACATCAGTTTGTAAAAAATATGTTCGTCTATATTACAATGTTCAAGAAAGTTAATAATTTTTTTCCCTGAATTATAACTTTTTACATAAAACAATTAAAAATATACTGTAAACAACAGATATGTCTGTTTCCATTGCCGTATGTTCTCTGACCGTAGATTGTACTTCTAAGTAAAAAAATATAGACAAAAATACGTTTCTAAAATGAATCTTCCGGAAAAAATTACACGGAAATATAAACATTTACATTTAATTGTGAGGGAAACATACTAAAATATTCATAAATTGGCTCATATTTAATTGTATAAGATGGTAGATATAAACTGATGTAAATAAAAATATTATATAACGGGGAAAATACACAAAAAGTTGTCCATTTTACTGAAAATGAAAGAATTTTTATGACATATACTTTTCAAATTAAAAATATCAGAGATTTTTCAAACACACAGAGGTATTAGAATGATATACACACTGCTGAAGTTCAGAAAACTTTATTTCTGTAATGTGATCTACACTGTAAAAAAAAAAAAAAAAATAAATAAATAAAAATAAAAATGAAAAATAAAATATAATAAAATAAAATAAAAAGGATTTGACCGTATATTTTTACGGCAAATGACGGTTTTGCTAGCTAATGGTCAAAGCCCATGAACTTACGTCACGAAAGTGTAATTTTAGAATATATTTTTTTACGGGCAAAAGCCGTTAATTTGCGTAATTGGCTCAAGTTTGCCAATAAACTATATTTTTACGGTCAAATCCCTTTAAATATAAAGTGCTAGCTTTATAGTGACGTTAATAGACCTGCTAACTATGCCAGTTTATCCGTAATGGTATTAGGCCCCGCCTTTTTTTCACACCAGAATAGTTGTAGAGCAATATTCAGCAATATGTTCTCATGATTAAATAAGTAGATTATTGCTCTACAACTATTCTGGTATGAGAAAAAGGCGGGGCTTAATGCCATTACGGATAAACTAGCATAGTTAGCAGGTCTACGTTAAGTAAGAATCACTTCGGATTTGAAACTGAAAATATAATTGTGGTTTTACTGGTTGAGAGAATTTATTTAAACTTTCATATAAATACCGACTGATATAAAAGATCTATCGTTTTCCTAATTTAACTTAAAGAATTTAATTCAAAGTTTATTTTGCCACAACGTAAAATTACAGAGAAATGCATTATTTATGGTGCAAATGTCTTTTACGAGCTTCATATAGAATCTCTGCTACCGGGTAATGCCCGTTATCTGGCTTGAATTTTTTTTTCTTTTTTTTTTCTTAACTCTGTATATTTCTTTAAGAACTATTTTCAATTTCTTTCGTACTTTATCAACTAACTACGAGCACATACGGCTTACTTTGTTTTTAAAGTTTTAATTAGAGAAATTATATTTTATTTTAGTTTTATTTATTTATTTTTATTTATTTATTTATTTATTTTTATTTATTTATTTATTTTTCATTTATTTTTTATTTTTTATTTTTTTGTACAATTTGTCTCTAATTAAACTGTAGTTTTAATGCAACTTCCGAGTTTCAAGAAATACAGTTATTACTTCGTTTTGTTGATATTATATTTATATTATATCCTAATTGAACCATTAAAACAACCTATAAATCGCTCAAAAATACAAAATGCTATGCTTAAATCTCTCATTTTATTTTTAACAATTGCGCGTTATGTTTTTGAATAAAAGATATAACTATATAATTCGTTAACATGATATATCTCATGTTTTATATATATTGTTGTGATACTACTTCAAACTTGAAATTCCAATAAATATAGTAAATGATAAAATTCGTTCAAATTTATACTGTGGTGCAGTATTCATACAACGATAATGCATGTAGTTACAGGAACATTTCCTCACATGTGTATACGAGCTTGAAAATGATAGTATTCGTTTGGTAAATGAAGACGTTTTTCTGAATATTCTGAATGTTTTATATAGGTGAAATAGTCTTAAGTTTTGCAAATAGCTTGATGCAAAATCATTAATTAACGCTTACTTTAAATTAGTCATTTCGTAAGTAACTGTTACATACCTTTTAGATTGTTTTAAATTAGTAAGTTTTATTTGGTATGACATGTTGCAACAAACAATTTTTATAGCTTAAGTAATAAATGTCTCTAATGAAGAGATTTCAAAATCGTGTGTTGCTGTCTTATAACTACTGATCTTATGGTTATATTTTAGATTTTATAAAGCTAACATTATTTCTTTGACAATCTCTTCTTCTTATAGGATTCCAAAAACTCAAAGCAATTCGTTAGTGATATTTCTTCAATGCCTCTCATTTCTAATAATGGAAAATTACTCACATATCTTTCACTTGCTCATCGTATGTGATTTTTTTTTTCTCATCTATTATTCGCACTTATTATTTTATTATAATATTCTTTCCACTCTTTCTTTTTTGTAATTTTAGTAACACAAAGGTTTTTTTTTTTTTTTTTTTTTTTTTTTTACAGAATATCACTTTTAGTTATTTAAGTCTGTTATTACTTCCGTCTTATGCATTATTGCTTTGCTTGTTGTATTCGGACTTACTTGAATCGCTTGTCGAAGGAACCTATTATTATTTATTACTTTTCAACAGGAGACCTCCAGAGAATGGCTTTACGACTTTACAGTGAATATTTTTAATTAAATGATTTTCTTTGAGGAGATTAGGAATTGTTTTCTAAATTGTCTATGATTATACTAAAAACATATAAAATGCATAATAAATATGAAAGTAGAAAATTACACATCATTTAAAATATCTTATTACATGAGAAAATAAAAAACATACACATTCATACACAGATAGAGAAATATTTAATAAATTTTGTAGTGTAAAGGCATAGCGTCAAGTTGGGATAAAATGTTTGGTTCAGAGAGTTAAGGTCACCAGTTGAACTTGGTATTGAAAGTAGACTAAGGTAGAGGTAATGTCGAGACAAGGTAGAATGTTTGATTGAGAGTGGGAAAGTTTCTAGCTGGTTCCAGCATATTTTGGCGATGTTATGGGTCAGATAGCTAGTTGAAGGTTTCGAAAAAGAGATGAATTTGGGTTAGCATGGAGTGTCTAGTTATTGGATAGTTAGTTGTATAATTTGAAAGCAGAATCTACGTAGAATGTGAAAGGTGATTTGAAAATTAATGCGGATAGTCTTTAAAGAAGTAGTTTTGTAAAATGAAATGAGTTTTTTTTCTTATTTTGAGGACTTTAAATAGAGCAGTTAATGGAACATTGATTGTTGTGTTGATAGTTGTGTTGTTTGAAACAGAAGTATTGTGTGTTGATAATGGAATTGATGAATGTGCTTTTCACGACTAATGTTTTGAGGTGTTATTACTGGGGATATAAAGTGTTTCTCTTCGCTCTCTGAAAAAGTCTTCGGCCAATTCGACTAATAGTATTGCAAGCTGCAAGTAGCGAGATACTTTTTATAATAGTTTAAATTACTTAAAGTTCATTAGTGAGTTCTTTTATAACCATACACCCTCTTTACTTTAAAATAAAAGTAAGAATAGATGTCTCTTTAATCTGAGTCTCCAGATTGTCTCATACTCTAATTTAAGAATATGAATCAAATTGAAGTCGGAAAGGAAACTTTACAGTATTCTTCCTAAAATTAAAGAAAAAATATTTTTATTAGATTTATTTATAATCTGTATTTTAAAGAAAAAATCATTACAATTTTTACACGTAATTCAAACACTGAAACATATATTTTATGTAAATATATCAAAAAAGAACAAATATAATTCTTCTACCATTAATAAAAGTATCCTTTAATAGGTTCATAATTATTTTTCTAATTTAATGTTTTCCTTTTGTTTAGATACTGAAATAAGTTTCTGGTAAATGTATTTAATCATAATATATTTCTTCGTTATTTATTGTATGCAATTTATATTTTGTAGCTGAAAGAATATAGCCAAGTACATGTATCAACTAGGAAAACATTTTCTAAATTAGCAGAACAAACATATCTTATAATACAATAATTACATGTTATTCTTAATAATTTTTTTCTTTTGTCATCAGAAATAGCAATTTTTATAAGAAAATCAAAAGAGTAATTTATGTCGGAAATTTATTTTACCTCAAATTGGGACAAAAAACATCAGAATAGCTTGTGACATTTTTTTTTTTTTTTTTTTCATTTTTTCTACGGATATAATAGATATAATTAAGGAGTTGAAATATGAGAAAACTTATTTCTTAAAATGCATAAAAGTAATTTAGTATTTAGTATAAATATAAATAAATAAAAAGCTAAAGCTTTACTTATAAAATTACAGCAATAGTAATGTATTTAGCTTCGGTAGTGTTTATACATTAAAAATCTTTTATAAAAAGTAGATTTTCCTTTTTTTTCTTTTTCATTTGGTATGATATGTTGCAACAGACAATTTTTATAGCTTAAATAATAAATATTCCTAATGAAGAGATTTCAAAATCATGTGTTGTTGTCTTAAGGTTACTTTTTGAATTTTCCAAAGATAACATTATTTCATCGATTATCTCTTCTTCCCATTGGATTCCATATTTAAAAACTCAAAGCATATTGTTAGTGATATTTCTTCAATGCTTCTCATTTTTAATAATCGAAAATTACTCACATATCTTTCACTTGCTCATCGTATCTGATTTTTTTTCTCCTTATCTATAATCACACATATTGATTTATTATAATATATTTCCCCCCCTATTTATTTGTTGGAATTCTAGCAACACAAGATTTTTTTTTACAGAAGTTCACTTTTAATTATTTAAGTTCGTTATTACTTCGGTTTTATGCATTGTTGCTTTGTTTGTTGCATTCGTACCTACTTAAATCGCCTCATGAACGGGCATAGTATTATTTATTACTTTTCAACAGCAAACCTCTAGAGCCTGGGGATCTAGAACGAACTTATCGAAATGCTGTCATTATCGGAATTTCTACGATGTGACGTCACATTCCGATAGCCTTTCTTATTTCGCTAGAACGAACTTATCGAATTGCTTTCATTATCGGAATTGTCTGGCGGAATCGTTTTCTGAAATTTCGACAGGTCTTTTCCGGGTAAATCGTCGTGAGATAAACTATTCATGGTTCCATTGGCGTCCATCTTGGCATTAGGTGTTATTCAAGAAAATGAAAAAAGTTTTAAATATATTTAAATCTTTAAAATTAATTAAGTTAAATGAAAATTGTAATATATATATATATATATATATATATATATATATATATATATATTGGTAACTAAACTTCTTATTTTAAAAAGTATGAAGAATAACATGTCTTAATATTTAAAGTTATTGAAAATTAATTAAATATAATAAAAATTACAATAAATACCCCTTTATATTTTTTTTTGTCATTAAAATTCTTATTAATCATGTATAATATTAAAAGCATATCTATTAAGAATAACAAGTATTAATATTAAAAATTATTAAAAATTATTTTAAGTTTAATGAAAATTGCAATTATATATATATATATATATATATATATATTATATATAAACTAAAAACCTTATTTAAAGTATGTCTATGAATGATGTAAATCCCAGTATATAAAACATTAATAAAGCTTAAAAGAAATTATGATAAATATTTATTTTCCCTTTTAAATGTTACTATAATTGAATTAAGTAAGTTTGAGACACAGCACGTCAATTCTAGATTCACTTGCAAAACTTCATTTGTAGCTATATATTAGAATCTAATAAGAAACTCTAATTTCTTAGAGAGGGAAAGTATGTGAATATATAATTTTTTTTAATTTAATAGTTTATTTTTACAATCTAAATTAGACATATTATGTAAATTCACTTACAAAATGAAAATTAATTTTAAGACGGTTTTACTTTTTCCTTTTTATTTTGACGGAAGATAATTTTTTACTATGCTTAAAGATATAAAATTACACAGAATATTTTATTGTATATTGTAAATTCTAAAAGAAATTCTAGAAACAGTACATACAAACATGCAAATTAAAAAAAAAAATACTATTAAGTTTGCTTTAACACATGTAAATACAATAAATGTACATATAATATATGTACACAAAAATTTTAATTAAGGAAATTTAAACAAAAATGTTAATATTTGTGTATATATGAAATAAAGAAGCATTACCATAATTATAAAGATAATACAGATTGGAGAAAAAAAAATATATATAATACCTGTATTACATCCAAATCTCTTATATCCATAGTAATTCGTCGTTCACTAAATAATAAATGCTAGCAGCTAACACTTCAAGGCAGAAAATCATTTACATTTACTGCCTTAAAATGCTAGCAACTGGCAAAAGGTGAAGTTCGGTAATAACATGGGTTTGATATATAGAAAATACATACGGTATTTACAAAAAACAAATGAGGATAAATACTCTTTTCTTATTAAATAAAACCAAAACACACATCCACAACCACACAAGCAGAGGCAGCCATCTTTGTTTATCTAAAAAATCCAAATGAAATCACGCGGCGAGGGTGAAATTATCCTTGTCTGTGATTGGTCAACTTAATCCGATTTCGAAAACAGCCCTTTCTCTCTGATCGAAGTTTCGACTCACATTTCCGAGAAGTTGGTGCTAGGGTATAAAACGCATATCGGGATGATATCAAGTGAAAACTGACGTTTTCGATAGTGAAAAGTTTCCGCTTCGAGTTCTTTCCGATGGGTTCATTCTAGACCCCCTGGCGTGACGAGTTTTTCGTGAATATTTTTAATTAAATGATTTTTTTTTTTCTAAACCATAACAATTTTTTATCATTTCTTAGATAATACTGTTTCCTTGCAGAGAGAAAAGGTTGGGAATTGTTATATAAATTGCCTATGATTACACTAAAAACACATAAAATGCATAATAAATGTGAAAGTAGAAAATTACACATCATTTAAAATAGCTTATCACATGAGAAATTTAGAAACATGCACATTGAAAAACATACACAAAATAGAGAAATATTTAATATTTAATAAATTTTGTAGCGTAAAGTCATAACGTCAAGTTGGGATAGAATGTTTGGTTGAGAGAGTTAAGGTCACCATTTGAACTTAGTATTGAAAGTAGTCTAAGGTGGTAATGTCGAGACAAGGTAGGCTGTTTGATTGAGAGTGGGAAAGTTTCTGGCTGGAACCAGCATATTTTGGCGATTTAGTGAGATAGCTAGTTGAAGGTGTCGAGCAGAGGTGAATTTGGGTTAGCATGCAGTGTCTAGTTATTGGATAGTTAGTTGGATATTTAAAAGCAGGATCTACGTAGATTGAGAAAGGTTTTTAGGAATTGAATGCGGATAGTCTTTAAAGAAGTAGTTTTGTAAAATGAAATTAGTCGTATTTTCTTATTTTGAGTACTTTAAATAGAGCAGTCAATGGAACACTGACAGTTGTGTTGTTTGGAACAGAGGTACTGTGTGGTGATAGTGGTATTGATGAATGTGCTGTTGACGACTAATGTTTTGATGTGTTATTGCTGGGGATATAAAGTGTTTCTCTTCGCTCTCTGAAAAAATCCTCGGCCATTTCCACTAATAGTATAGTTTTTTTTTTTTTTTTTTTTTTTTTAATGATAGTTTAAATTACTTCGTTTAAGTTCATTAGTGAGTTCTTTCATATATCTACGCCCCTCTTTACTTTAAAGTTAAAATAAAGATAGATGTCTCTTTAATCTGAGTCTCCAGATTGTCTCCTACTCTAATTTAAGAATAGTTGATGTCGGAACGGAGACTTTACAATATTATTCCTAAAATTAAATAAAAGGATATATTTATTAGAAATATTTATAATCTGTATTTAAAAATAATTCATTACATTTTTACACGTAACTCAAACACTGAAACATATATTTTGTGTGAATATTTCACAAAAGAACAAATATAATTCTACTGCCATTAATAAAAGTATCCTTTATTAGATTCATAATTATTTTTCTAATTTAATATTTTCTTTTTGTTTAGATGCTGCAATAAGTCAGTGGTTAATGTATTTAATCATGTTAAAACTCTTCGTTATTTATTATATGCGTCTTATATTTTATAGATGAAAGAAAATAGCCAAGTACATTTATCATCTATGAAAACATTTTCTAAATTAGCAGAACAAACATATCTTATAAGACAATAATTACATGTTATTCTTAATGATTTTTTCTTTTGTCATCGGAAATAGCAATTTTTATAAGAAAAACAAAAGAGTAATTTATGTCGGAAATTTATTTTACCTCAAATTGGGACAAAAAACATCAGAATAGCTTGAGACGAATATGTGTAATTATTTTTTTTTTCTACTAATATAATAGATATAATTAAAGAGTGGATATATGAGAAAACTCATTTCTTAAAATGCATAAAAATGAATCAGTACTTAGTATAAATAAAAATAAATAAAAATCTAAAGCTTTAGTTATAAAATTACAACAATAATAATGTGTTTAGCTTTGGCAGTGCTTATACATTAAAAATATTTTATAAAAAGTAGATTTTACTTTTTTTTTTTTTTTTTTTTTTTTTTTAGATTAGTTAAAGTAGGTTCAAGTATCTGGAAAATATTAGGTATTGTTTAGGTAAAATTTATATAAAACTAAAATAAACTTTATTTAAGGAAAATTTATATTGAAATTAAAATAATCTTTATTTTGTTTAACTAAAATTTATATTGAAACTGAAATGTACTTTACAGTTCACTGTAATTTTATTTTTTTTAAATGTGAAAGTTTCAATATTTAAGCAATCTTGCAACAATAGTTTCGTTTACATTGCATTATAAATGTATAAGCATTTTATCCATTTGTTCTTGAATAAATAATTCCATCAAAAAACAAAAATCACGTGATTTGATTAGATTATAACACCAACTATACTAACCTGTTTTTTCTGTGCGTGACATTTATTTATGCGTGGCACTGTTTACAAATATTTCCAGTTAGCCTAATTATTTTCAACAGATAATATTTTCTGAAAATGTACGCATTTACGAAATATCTGAAAAATGTACGTCAGCTTTGTTATTGTTTGAGAGGGACCACTAAAATATTGAAGAAACACAACGTGATCCGAAAATCCTAGAAATAGTAATGTATATAATTCAAATCATATTGACTATAGCGGTAGGCAGTTTTTATTAAAATACACAAAAAGACGTTGGGATTATTATTATTTTTTTTTTTTTAAGTAAAATGTTTTATTTCCAAATTAATTTAATTTTTCTACATCAGGTGACGCTTTGAATTTTAAAATTACGTTTTCACAATGGCGCAATGCATTTAACAACGCAATTGGGGTTATAAATGTTCAATGTGCACTGCAAACATAAGCATCTTAAATTCAGTTAAAAAAGTGTCTTATACAGGTGGTTATTTCTTAATAAAAAAAAAAAAAGTCCTACTGTGTGAGACACCGTTTTGCATCTGCAATTATGACATTGCAAGTGTCTTAAAGCACCACCATGTTTTTTAGGCTTAAAAACACGCCATGTTAGGCTTTAAAACAGCGCTATTTTTAAAGCTTTTAAACAAATAAATAAAAAAAGGTGGCTTGTGATTCGGTTTTTCTGTTAAAAATATATTTTAGAATTTTCTAATGCATAAATAAATTACAAATAAATTTTAAAAGTTTCCATTACCCGAAGGTAAATTCAAACCAGGCTGGACTTGTAATCAGAAAGCTGGTGTCGGATGTTAGTGTCTTTCCCAATCATGCATCTGCAGAACACAGCAAAACCCGATAAAATATACTGCAGTTTTATGTTTTAAGCTTTCTTGTCACCTTTGACTTCACACTACTGTAGGTTTCAAAAAATAGCTTATATTTTCGTTTCATATTTGTAAATTGAACCATATTAGATAGGTTTGTTCATAAAATCTGTATTTAGGTTCATAATATATATATATATATATATATATATATATATATTGTGTTATTTGATTTTTTTACACATTTAAAATCTTTAACCTGTGTTTTCTCAGTTTGCATTTTTTCATGAATCTGTGATTCTAAAATGCTAAATCTTTTACAGATAATTAATAAAAACTTAATAATTTTTTGGATGTCTTAAAGAGCTTGCTTAAAAATATTTGAGATAGATTTTGAAGTTTATTGATTAGTTTTTTGAGGAAAAAATATATAAAATGTGTATCATATATGTAAAAATATTGAAAAAAAAAAAGAGTTATATTCCTATTTTTAATATTTTTTTCTTTAAATATATTACAAAATCCATCCCTCAATTCTTTTAAGTATGATCTATTAATCATCCAATATATATATATATATATATATATATATATATCAGGGTTCGTACGGGCTTTATTTTTTCCCTGAGTCTCACACCAGTATACTGAAACAATAAAATTCAACTTAATACAATAGCCTTATTTTATAACGTAAATCGTTCTACAAAATTACCGGTATAAGACTCAGGGAAAAAATAAGGCGCGTACGAACCCTGTATATATATATATATATATTACCGTAATTTCTGGTAGATACCCCGCAGGTTATATAAACCAGTTTTGCACCAGAAATTTCAATTGATAAATAAAATTTATATTTGTACGAGCTCTTCCTTCGAAAAAGTATAGATTTCTCTATTAAATAAAATTGCTGGTGGAGAAATGACACATCTTACCTGCGGGTTATCTACCAGAAATTACGGTAAGTCTCTTCTTAAATATCTGTAGAAGTTTTAGCATTTTAAAAATCACGAATTCACGAAAAGATACAAACTGGGAAAACATTGTTTAAAGATTTTAAATATGTAAAAAATACACAAAAAACAAAAATCGTTGCCTTAATCTATATTTTATTGAATAAATCAAATAGAATTCAATTTCTTAATGTTATAAATCTGTGAAAATTCAAGCCCTCGATATTTGAATGATATGATTTTCAGAAAAAAATCATAAGTAAAATCATTTACTAAACGTTTTCAGGGCTTTCTATTTTTTTTTTTTCTTTTGATAAAACATATTTAAATCTTTGATAGTTTCATTTTAATTTCAATTTTAAAAAATAATTTTTTTCCGCTGCGAAGTTAAAAAATATTTTATTTAAACAAAGTTTTTGTTTTGCGTGGTATTCTTTTTTAAACTTCATCATAATATAATGACCAATAGAACACTAAGTAGGTTTTATTATGTAGAATGTTTCATTAAGAGTGATAGGATTTTAATTTTAAAGAAAATCCACAACGGTTTGAGATATAAAATTGATTTTCCCTTTAATTTGATGCTTGATCAATGCCGTTTTCTCCGGAACAATATATCGTTCAAATGTTAACCTCATCATTGTTTACACTGACGCAACACATCGCTCCAATTTTTTATCCCCCTGTCGATTAGTTGCGGCTGTATGCCGGCGATAGCTTGACGAATGTTGGCTTCCAAATGATCCAAAGTCCATGGATTGTTGGCATAGACATATGCTTTAAACAGTCGACCGCTGCCAACGGATATATTTAGTCAGTGAGCTGTTCTTTTTCCTCCAATACACTTATAATTGAAAATTATATATTTATGAAGTTTAAGCTTATTTTCTCGGTTTAAAGATCTTTTATAATAGTCATGAGAATCATCATGATGTACACAGTTCAATTTTTAATCTAAAGTTGGATTATGCCTTATTTTAATACATTGAAGGAATTGTGCTGGGAAAATAACATTACAATTTTGACATTTTCAAAGGAGCCCTGAAGAAAATAATCTAGGCATGTCAAATCAGATGACCGCCGTAGCCAATTCATAAATACTCATCGTGAGATGATCCAATCACCAAACGCATCCTTTAGCATATCGAGCATAGAGGTATGGCACAAAACGCCATCTTGATGGAACCAGATGTCTTCAATATCTATATTCTCTTGTTCTAGCCAAAGAAATTCGAGTAACATGACTCTATAGTGGTCGCCATTAGAGGTCCTCATTTTGAAAGAAATAATGACCAATGACGCCACCATGTCATATACTGTGAGTTTTTCGGTATGCAAAGGTACTTCATGTAACACCTGCTAGCTATTCTCGCACCGATAACGGCAATTTTGTTTGTTAAGAAAGTCATTTATCCAAAAATACTCCTCGTCCGTGATATGATTTTTTAAGCTGAAATCAGGATCATCATCGAAGTGCTCAAAAGCCCAATCAACGAATTTCGGATGCAATCTGTGATTGCTGAGCTTCAACGCTTGTGTCAGTACGACTTTGTAAGTATGTAGGCCAGAATTCTTACGAATCTTTCTCCAAGTTGATGTCTGAGAAATCCCCATTTCTTGCGAACATCGTACAATTGGTAAATTTGGATCATCGACAATATTGGTTGCAGCAGCTGCGATATTATCTTCACTTCTCGCGTTTCATTGACTTGTTGATGGATAATTGTCCAGTAACGTGTGCTCACGTTCAAATTTCTTTACAGTTCTGCGTATAACAAGTGCAGACAAGTGGTATTTTCACTCTTCAACAATCGTTCAGCACCCACAACTCAGTTCGAACTTTAGTAATATTTTTAAATATTTTCGAAACTGTCAGGCAGCGTCAAACGATGCATGATGAAATGACAATCTCTGCTGAATATTTTGACACCTGCAAAGAAAAAATATATTAGAGCCATGAAATCTTTATTGCAAAAGCTATCAAATTATAACTCTTACTGCAGTAATGTTATAAGAGATAAATAAGGCGAGAAAAATCTCTTCGATTTTTTAATTATTTATTTTTATTTTCTAAACATTAAATCTTGCACTTTAATGTTTAGAAATTTAAAAATTTGATTAAATATGAAAGTATAAATGTTAAATATGAAAGTATAAAGTTTTATTAAATATAACTGTCTTTGTAGTGATAAACTAGATTCGATTTTCTTATTTGGCACTATGTATTTTATAAATTGAAGTGTTAATTTTGCTTCAGGTACAAATTTAAATCGAAATTATTATAAAAAGTAGATAAGTTATTTGGATTAAATCTTTTGTTATAAATTGAGATAATAAACACCAATTTAATTATGAAATATTTAAGATTTGCAAATATATTTATTTATTTACAGTATGTCTTTGTTATATCATTCACATTTTGAAGTGCTAGTTGACTTCAAATAGTAAATTTTATAAAACTCCTTTATAATGGCATTCTAAATTATAAGAAAACTATATTTTTTTATCATTATTTAAAATGCTACATAAAATTTTTAACTATGTATTTTAAACGTTTATAAATAATTCTTAAATACATATATTTGTAAATTTGTAAGATTTTACACAATAAAACCAAAATATGTTGAGTAATATTTACATTATGTTAATAATAATGACTATGACTATCCAGATATCACAAAGCTATTCACTTCAATTATTCATAGAGCGCTCACAAAATAAATTTAAATTTTCATATAATGTTAACGATAATTTTTTCTCAAATCCATGGAGTCTTCCTTTATTACAACAATAAATGATAGGAGTATAAATTGCTTTCCTTTTATAACTACAGAAGAAAAGAAAATTATGATGATAATGATATAATCATGTTTATTTCTTCCTCGTTTATGTAAAATTTCGCTTATGGTTAAAGTAAGCATATAATTTAGTTAATTTAAATTTAGAAAAATTATTTATACACAAAATGAAAAATAACTTTTTTTAAAAATACTTATTTAACAAAGGAAAAATTCTATTAGTATGATATACAGTTTCACTAAAGATTAGCATACTCACATTGATGAACTGGATTATATTTTTTTATTTTTTATTTTGCACTTTTTGGATATAAGTAATATTTAAATTGCAGCTACAAAATTAAGTCGAAATTTTACATATAAAACATTAACATGTAAAACAAAAATAAATTAATAAAAAGCTTTTATTTTTGTGCGTATTATATTATAAAAATGATAATTATTATAATATTATATTTATAATTATTAATTCCATTTATATTTGAGACTATAATATACAGTACATAAAATAAAACATAAAGTTCATTTAATTTATTTCTGATCCATGAAGCATATTTTCAAAAATATAAGTTAAAAATGCCACAAACGCTTTTTTTTTTTTTCCTGTATTGCTGCACAGTTATAGGTGCGGATGCTTGCTTTGAGTGTGTAACAGAATTCGAAATTCATTCATATAGCTAATATCCTACTTAAAATAAAACATCCACTTATAGACTTTAAATATGAATAAGGGAACATTCAAAGGGCTTCATTCGCTAGGTTATATGCTCACGAGATTTAAAATAACAGTGATTAAAGACAATAAATTAAGATAAATTCCCAACCCACGAGTACGCTGGGATAAAACTCCGCGCACAATCGGGTCCGTATTGCCATCTCTAAACACATAAAAGTACTAAGACCAAGATTGTGTCTACCCCCGAGCCAATTTATTTGTTTTAAATAATAATGATAATAATAATTAATTAAAGGAAAAAAGTTTCGTTTATAAATTGCTTACATTTCACATTTCTAAACTGCTTATGTGTAATTACGATCGTTTAAAATAAAAAGCCACCAGAATTTGAGAACAAGGTTAAAAGATTGGTAGGTTGTGTTTAAAGTCGCACTAGTACTGCGCTATGGGTAATTGGCGAGCAAGGTTAGAAGAATCGGCTAAGTTAAAAAAAGCAAAATTTTAATAAAAATTTCCGGGATGAATTTGTGCAGTTCAGAATTAAAATTAGATATCATAAAACATATTCCACTGCTCCATAAAGGGTTAAACTAAAAATATTTAAATGCATAATAATAATTTTATTAAATTTATGAGTGGTTTCCTGCACCTAAATAAAAAGTATATATATTACTACAACATTTTTTGGCATTAGTAACAAATAATTGTAAAAATGCATCTTAAGACTGGTTCTGAAACGTAATAAGTAAAAAATTTGAATAAACACTATAAATTACAAAAAGCTGACAGTTGCATCTTCGTCAGTAACACTCGTGGCTACACTGTAAAAAATATCTCCCATTTGTTGCCAGAAATTCTCTGTAATTTGAGAAAATACGCGTAATTTACGAAAAAATTACGTTGTCAGAACGTATTTTCTCAAATTACAGAGAATTTCTAGCAGAAAATAGGACATATTTTTACCGTGTACTTTGTTCTCCCGAGGAATGGTCATGTTTATTTCAGCCTGAAACAGTGGTTGCGTGCTTTTTATTTAATTTTAATTTAATTTTTTTATTATTATTATTTGCAGTATTTATTCGGTTTTTAAAATATTCTTGAATAAAACAAGTGACTTAAATATACAGGGTGATTCAAAACGCTATAATTTTAAAACTACCCATCAGAACGATTTGCTATTTTACCAGAGCAATCGTGAGGCAATGTAATTTTGTTTGACAAAAGAAAATAATGTGGTGTGTCACTCACACGACTTTCTCTTACCCTGAAATTTAATGCTATAAATACAGGTTGGAGATTAAGAGTTAAGATAACGATGTTATGTAAACCTATGTTAAACAATTCAAATTAGGCTTCAGGAGAGTTTTATATGATAATTACTTCTGTGTGAGGGGGCTACCGCTCTTTCATCCCCCCGTTTCATTAATGCACCTACATTTATATAGAATTTAATTCGGTTATTTAAAAAAAAATTCTGTTTTTAAAAAATAATTTACTAAAATTATTATTTAAAAAAATTATCTTTTATGATAAGGCAGACGATTTCCATATTAAAGAAGTAGTATAGCACCAAATATAAAAAAAAAAAGTCCATTTTATTCATTCTCAATATTTAAAAAAAAAAAAAAAAAAAAGATTTTTTTTTTCTAAGTTTTTTTTTTTCGTTAAAAGTAAAAAAAAAAAAAAAAAAAAAAAAAAAAAAAAAAAATCGATAACTCTGTTTCAAATTATCGCAGATCGATAGTTCAACCATTCGTTTTAAAGGTATTGGTTAGCTCTTTTGAAAGATAGACATCATGAAAATTTACTCCCGTCGAGGGGGGACTTCCCCCCAGGGGTGAGGCGAGGCTCCTACATACACATTTTTTTCCTAGTTAACTATCTCTATTATAAAAAATATATATTCGTTTCATTTGGTTTAGTGCAGTCTATAGACGTTAAACTCTACTTACCTGCAATTTCCCCCATAGACGTAATGTATTAGAATTTTCTTGATTGTCCCTGTACACGAACCATTTGCTTGATCTTAATGAAAAGCTTACTGTAGCATCCCTGTATGATACACATTTAGAATACCAAGTTTGAACTTTCTGCCATAATTTGTTTTTGAGATATGCTGATAACAGACAGACACACAGACACACACACAGACACACACACAGACATACACACAATTTGCTAAAAACATGATTTTCGTATTCAGGGGACCTCAAAACGTGTAAATATAACAAAATCTCGCGTTCGAAAATTTGACCCCAAAACAATACTTTCTCTACCTTATGGGTAAGAGAAAGTAAAAATTAGTTCCAAATTATACCGTTAATTATCTGTAAAGTATTTGTTTCATGAAGCTCCTCCTTTTTCTCTTTTCATTATGACTGTTTCCGCTGTAAACAGGTAGTCTTGTCTTTTTGCGAAATAAATTGTAGTAAACCCTTGAAGTATATTGTTTCCTGCTATTGCATTGTGTTGCTAACAGCATTCCTGTGCTTAATGAGTCCATTAAGGCGTTTCCCCCTGACATTACTCTGGTATCGCCCTCTATAGGAATATGTTGGAACTACTTTTTTCCTCCCCTAAACAAAATTCCATTGCCTCACAATTGCTCTGATAAAATACCAAATCGCTCTGATGGGTAGTTTTAAAATTATAGTGTTTTGAAATTCTAACCTTAATTATATTAACCTGTATACTTATATCAGATTTGTTTTAGTAATAAATTAGATTTTAAATAAGTGTTAATACATAAAATATAAACATAAGTAGTTGGATTATATTCTATTTTAGAAATGAAAAGCCATTACCTTATTTTCTGTATAACACCTTAATCTATTTTAAATCAGCTAACTATTTAAATTTAGACTCCCTAAACTATGTATATATATATATGCTTTATGTGTAACAAGAATATGCTAATTTGATGATTAAAGTGCAATTAGACGCGTCGGAAAATAAACGACTTCGTCGTGGAAAAATATTTTCGCTGTTTTAAAAACTGTTAAATAACATTAGGAATGAACGAAAATAAGAATAAAAAACAAGATAATCTTTCAAACAGCGTTGATTTAGCGTAATTGCTGCTTCTATTTTTTCTACAATTTTAGCATCATGTAATGTTTCATAAAGTTAATGATTAGCGGAGGCTTCATCAGCATAAAGTATATTTTACAAAAAATAAATAAATAAATAAAAGCGAAAAACGAAGTTTTCTTTTCAAGAAAATTACTAGAACACACTTTCATTCTCTGAGAAAATTTTATGGTCATATATATATATATATATATATATATATACAGGGTGTTTATAAAGTCCCGGACTCATTTTGATGTTTAATTACTCATAAAAAAATGAAGTTATAAACAAACTTATGGCATTTATTGATGGAATAACTCATATATTTATTTTATTTTCAGGTTTGAATATCTTTACTTTTGTAAATATCGTCTGTCCGTGTGGTTAATTTCAGATGCATGTGGTTAATTCAGACATGCTTGCCGCTACATGGCGTGAAATTGACTATCGACTTGATATTCTCCGTGCGACGAAGGAGGCACACGTGGAAGTTCATTGGCAAGGGTTATGAAACTTTTTGAGTCTATCTAACCATTTATGTTATTAATTTTAATCTATTTTTATTATTTTATGAGTTATTTAACATCAAAATGGGTCCGGGAATTTATAAACACCCTGTATATATACATATTTTAAATTATAATGTAAAAATTAAAATAAGTAAAGGTTGTAAACATTTACCAAAACGACTTCTTTTAATAAATATTCATTTTGAATATCTATCTCTCTATTTATTTACTTATTTATTGACCAATATACGATATTCCTCAGAAATTTCGCATGCACATATGGATATGTAGATCATGAAAAGGTCAAACTTGCAGCAGTATTTAGCATTATATATTTAGCATTATATATAAAGACAAATCTTCAATAGAGCAGGGGTATAAATAAAAAGAGCTACTTCACTCAGTATTACTTACAAACTTTGAATAAACACCATAAAATGCAATAAACTCGCAACAATTGTTTCGGGTCGAAAAAACACACGACCCTTCATCAGGCGAATAAAGTAAGCACGAGTGCTGCAGTCAAAGCGGAAACGCACCAATTGTTGCGAGTTTGTTGCATTTTATGGTGTTTATTCAAAGTTTGTAAGTAATATTTTTTAAAACGCCAGTTTTGTGGTGCTTTTTTATTAAATACTTCACTCAGTAATTGAAATTTACGACTAAGTACGCGCAATAAAGGTCAAACTTGAAGCAGTATTTAGCATTATGAAGGCACGTAAAGACGAATCTTGAACAGACCAGGTTTATAAATAAAAAAAGCTACTTCAGTCAGTAATTGACATTTACAACTAGATACCCGCAATAAAGGTCAAACTTGAAACAGTATTTAGCATTATGAAAACACGTAAATACGAATCATGAATAGACCAGGGTTATAAATAAAAAGAGCTACTTCACTCAGTAATTGATATTTGCGAATAGATACCCTCAATACACGATATTCGAATATAAGGTTCCCTAAAACTTTTTCCTGCCAGCATTACGAGCGGTTGCTTAAATTTGAGGTTTTTGTCGCCGTATTCATTTTGTCGTATCATTTAAAAACTGTCGTGTTATTTTTTTTAGAAATGTCGCAAAAAAATATTGGTCGAAAAGAGAAAACAGCTGGCTTATTTTAAGAACGATTTGGCAAATGAATGTAACACATATATATTAGAAATTATTTTTTGAATTCAAACAACGGAAATTAGTTTAATTTTTTTGACTTGAATTTTTTTATGAATAAATTCTACATATGGTATTTACTTGAAAGAAATTACTTCCAGGTACCCCAAAAAATTTAATAATTCCAAACCATTGTTTTACATTTTACTGTTTTGTATCAAAAGATAGGTTAATAAACAAAATAAAAGAGATTAATAAGTATGTCCGCGTTTTCTATTTTTTTTTTTTTTTTTTTTTTTTCTCTCGTAGAATTTTCAGGGATAAGGAATTTTAAGTAGAATTAATTTACGTGGATAACAGATTTAGAAAATAACATTTGATATGCTAATATGAAATTAATTTCTTTTGTCTTTATTAAAAATTAAAGAATAAGTAAGGTCTTTGTGTTTCAAACTTCCATTCTATTGTAACTTTTCATAAATGAATTTTAATGAAAGGTAATCATTAACAAGTTTTATTATTTTTGTATTGGTTATAGGGGTTCCTAGATAACCGGTGTAAAAAGATTTAGAAGTTGTAGTAGAGTATAAATAAAAAAATTAAAATTAAAAAAATGTTCCTTAAAATTAAAAATACCATTTTTAAATTTAATTTAATCTTTGTATTATTTATTTACATAAAATTCAAAAGTACAGACATACTTTCTTCCGATATTTAGCAATTTTTAAAATAAATTAAAAATTAAAAATTAACATATTTGATATTTAAAATATAAAATGCGTACTCCACGTATTTCAGCGTGCGTAACTGAAAATTAAAAAGTTTAATAAGTCTCGATTTATTAATGTTTGAGCGTTAACAGAAATACAACACAAAATTTATTAACCCTGGTTCATATTTACTTGATTTATACTAAACTTGTAAATTAAAGAAATAGATTTTCTGGCTGAATTGTACAAATTTTTAATTGACAATTTTTTTAATAGACAATTTGAATAATTATTTATAGTTTTCTTGAAAATTCTATGCATGTATTTTAAAAATCGCCAGAATTTACCTTCTAGTAGATTAAGTTAAATCATTACAGACGAATTAATCTTTTTAAAATACTGTGATAGTGTATGCAAATACATTTATTATGCTTTTTTATGATAATTTGAGATACTATTTTACTTCATAATTTTAAATCTCAATTTGATTCAAACTACACATTAGTATTGATAAACTCTATCATCTAATGATGTTTGACTTTTTAAGATATCGTCGAATTGAGATGAAGAAGAAAAACCACAATCTAATTGCTATATATGTTTTATTCCATAATGCTTTATACATTTAAAAGCCTGAAAACATCAGACTTAAATATTTCGCATATACACTCTCGTTGACATAATCATAGCCTCTAAAACTTGATGCCTGTCGCGTGGCTCGAAAACTTGACAACAGTTCAAATAGGGACCCTATATAGAGAGAGACTGGACATCGACCGAAAGTCGGACATCTTAGTGCCAATTCGGAGCGATCCCCGTAGAACGTAATGCTTTTTTTTTCGCGATTGACGCTTTACTATACAACATAAATGGAAGGAAATCGTGCTACATTTGTGTAGAAAGTAATGCAGAATATAAATATGTAATTTTTTTCGTCTAATAGAAAAAGAATTTGAAGAAAAACGAATTTTGTTTTAACCTTCGACATGGTTACTTTTTCAATTCCTATGGGAAAACAGAGGATTTTTTTTTTTTTTTTTTTTTTTTTTTTTTTAACGTACACAAACATTAAACCGTCTCAATTATATATATTAAAAGCAAAAACGTTTTATTTATGAGACAAAAATTTTAAGTTAAAATACATTTAAAAAACAAATATTATATATAAAAACAATTAAAATCAGACGTTTCGAAACCCGTTCGGGCTTCCTCATCAGTAATTACAACACAATATGCAAACATCACATGAACACTCAAGGAATTTAAAGGAGTACTGAATATTGAGGAGCCAGTGTGCATGCTTCATTAATAGTGTGGAGATGCTTGGCAGTGTGCCAGCTCTCAAGGAAAATACGCGATTTATAATTATGAAAACCAGAATTTAGAATTTTTATATTATCGAAGTCAGGAATATGATCGGTTTCTATTGAATGGATTACAATTTTAGAATTTTGGTTGCAATTTTTAAAAGATCGTCTGTGTTCTTGTAGTCTAATTTTTGCTGTACGGCCAGTTTCACCTATATAAACATATTTGCAATTTTTACAAGGAATTAAATATATTACACCAGTTAAATCCAGAGAAGGGGTTATCGGTTTAAAGTTAAAAAAGACGTTTTTTAATTGTTTAATTGGCCGGAAAGAAGTATAAATATCATGTGGTTTAAGTAATCTAGAAATAAATTCTGAAGGAAAACCAAAATAGGCAAACAAATATAATTATTTTCATTAATAAGTGAATTTTTCATTTGCATTGGAGTAGAGGGGGAAATTGCAGTAGGAAACAAAGGAGGGGGGAAGCTGATAATTTTTTCACGATAAATTCGTTTTAACCAATTAAGAGGGTAATCGTTATTTATTAAATCCTGAATTTTTTTTTTAATTTCCAACTTAAAAAGTGTCTCGCTACTGCATAACTGAAGAGCTCTATTGACCAAAGTTCGGAAGACTGCAATTTTATGCGAATTAGGATTAGCGGGATGAAAATTTAGATATTGACCTCTAAAAAGGTCCTTACTATAAACAGAAGTTTGAAAAATGCTAGGTGAATTCGAAATGCGTTCAACGAGAACATCAAGAAAAGGTAAACTGTTATTCTGTTCTATTTCCAAAGAAATAGAAATTCAATTCACTTTGGAAACGTGACTTCTGGCACACTGCCAAGCATCTCCACACTATCAATGAAGCATGCACACTGGCTCCTCAATATTCAGTACTCCTTTAAATTCCTTGAGTGTTCATGTGATGTTTGCATATTGTGTTGTAATTACTGATGAGGAAGCCCGGACGGGTTTCGAAAGAGGAATTTTTTGTTGTATATTTCTATATTCAGCAAAATACGTTGATTGTGAAAGAAATTCTACCTTATTTTTTCTAAGGACATACATTCTATATATAAAAAGTTAGAAATTTTTTAACAAAAATATGGTAATCTTAGTTTTTGTCAAGTAATTCATGAATAAATGTAAAACTACGGCACAAAAACAGAAATTATTTTTTATTATTTTATAAAAATATTTACGTAATATTTTTACAAGCTAAAAATACATATTTTATTTATTTCAATAACGCATTATTAAAAATAATGACTTAGTTAAATATTAAAAATAAAAATTTATTAATAATAATTAGTAAAAAATATTAACTAATATCTTTAGAAATTAAAAAATGTTTTTATTTATTTTATTTCCATTTGTTTATTTCATTGATTTTTTTTTTTTTTTATATTATGTAAATAAAAATAATTATTTATTTAAATATTATTTATAAAATTTATTATGGCAATTATTATTTTAAAAAAATTTATATTTCATATGTTAGCAAAGAATATACACCTTATTTTCTTTATTTTTTATTAATTTATTTTAAGAAATCTGATACATTTTGCGTACTAGCAAAAAATCAAAAAATATACTTTTATATAGTTATTTTAAATATCTATTTTAAAATATATCAGAAAAATATATTGAGATCTAACGTATTCAATATATTGCACAACAGAACTTAAAAACTAATAGCTAGCAAATAAACAATGTAATTATCTCATATATTAAAAAATAAATGCGTATGCAATAAGAGAATTCAAAGTATTTAAGCATGATATAAAATAAATAATTATGCATTTTTATCTTTTAAAAGTATTCCAAAATTAAAGCAATTTATCTCCCAACAAAGTAAAAATGTAATAAATAAGTTCTTTTTCGATTATGACGTAAAATAATCAAAATTTCTTCTCAGCGTAATGATAAGCAATGGAGCAACTGGCACTAAAATGGAGAATTTCGTCAAAAAACCGGCGCGCCAATGTCCAGTCTCTCTCTACCGAGGGTCCCTAAGTTCAAGCGGTACACAGCGCCACCTGGTACAGATTGCGCGACTTTTTTATTCAGCAGCTACTGAATATTTTTAAAAGTGGGATGTGATATAAATAAAAGGCGAATAGAAACGTAGAAACGTCGATTTTATGTATCATATATCACTTCTTAAAATTATTCGTGACAGTTGAATAAATAATACTAAAAAAATAAAATAAAAAAATAAAAACGAAATCTGTACAAGGTGGCGCTGTCTACCGCTAGAACGTAAAAGACCCTATATGATAAGAGACTGGACATTGACCCACCAGATGACCCGCCATGTTTATTCAGCCTGTTATATATGATACCATCATGCTCTGGAAAATTTCAAATGACACTCTGCAAGGCTTTCTATACACAAACAACAAAGTTTTATCGAGATTTTAATTAAAAGGAAATTATCAGACGCTGGTAAAAATAAATTACGACTTACTCCGATTAAGTGGCTTTTGAACAAGTGGCCGCCATATTTATTCAATATCCAGTCTCTCTCTATCCAGGGTCCTTACTCGAACTGTTACCAAGTTTCCGAGCTACGCGACAGGCATCTAGTTTAGGAGGCTATGACATAATCTAAAGAGAAAAAGTTGCACCGAAGAAGATCCAGAGAGACCAAACATTAATTATACTATAAACATTAATGCAATGTAGTTCAATAACCAGCTCAAAATTCCTAATAGTTCCCTTAAAAGTAGACAGATAAATATAAACTATCAATTCTCTTTTTTACAACCTGTGTATTTTTAATCAGCAAACTGCAGAAAAAAAAAAACGGGTCATTTAAACTTGTCTTAAAAATTTAAGTACTGTTTTGTTTTTAATTATTGTTACTCTGAAGCAATTGTAAACAATATCAATTATACTGTAGCGTAAAAAAAAAAAAAAAAAAAAAAAAAACTTTTGTTATTACGCCATGTATTAATAAAACAATTAACCAATTCATCTTTAGAGTCGAATTCATATTACAAACAATTTTCTTTATTTTTTCTTTATTTGATTATTTTTTTACGACACAGATACATTGCAGCTATGCATTAAAAAGTTATTTTTATCTTCCGTAAAATAAAAGTCACTTTGTAAACAATAAACGTTTACAAAGAGAGGACCTTCTCAACTAAAAAAGTTTTGAGTTTGCCGGGTATTTTTTTTTCCATTTTCATATACATTTCACATTATAAAACAAATTTAAATTTATTTATTTTTATTATAGTATTTTCCAAAATGTATAAATATTTAGTTATAATATCTTTCTAATCTTTATTTTATTGCATCTACTGTCTCAAATTAATATTTATTTAGAAAATTTACCCTGGAAGTATTTTAACTAGTTTTAAAATGTTTGGCCCATTCTAAAAGTAGTATTTCAAGAAAACAAAACTGTGTCCAAATTTTATGCGTCATCCATTTCCATTTGACTAAGATTTAAGTTAATGTAAAGTTGTTTTTAATATACTTTTAATGTTGTTGATTCGTTAAATGTTCTTGAAGTTGCATAACAATCACTGAGAAAGATAAAAATGTATTTATATGCATTTATAGCCTTCGAATTTACATGCATTATTGATATTTTCCCAGATAAATGAGAACATTTTAATGTAAAATGTTCACGACGAAATTGAAATACATTTTTAATATATTATTCAACTATTATTTAATCATTGTCATTTTCATATTAGAATTTTATTTGTGTTGAAATATTTATGGCCTTATGTATAATATACGGTTACATTCCTTCTAAACTGCAGAATAGAAACAATGATATATTTTTCTTTATTTAAATATAAATACAAATCTTTTCAGAGTGTTTATATATATATATATATATATATATATATATATTTTAGATATAAAATTATCGTGAAAAAAACGAAATTTCCTTTTTTATGTTCCGCTATACTCATATTTTAAGAATTCATGATTTACTTTCCGCTAAAGTTTATTGTGCATTAGAATTAAGATATTTTTCAAATGATAACTAAATCCTTATTAACATATACACCGGAAAGACATTACATAATAGCCACCTGTTTAATTTAAAATAACACCACATTTGGTCCTAAAAATTACAAACATCGGATGAGGCTTTGACTTAAAAATATACTGTACATTACGTGGTAGTAGCCAGGCAGCACTAATACGGTTTTCTAGATTTCGGTAATAGGTTGTTTGGTTGAGTGTAATTTACTTCGCACTGGTGCTGTATTATTGGAAATTCCAAATTTCGGAGCAATGAATATTCAATCAGATCCATGTGAGGTGAATTCGGAGGACATGGCATGACTTGAAATTCATCCGGATATACTTCGAACCCTGACGATTTGCCCTTATGACATGATTCATTACCATGTTGGTAAAGATTATCGTCCGCCGTGTAAACAATTGCTTGGTCTGCAACGAAGTTCACATAGCGCAGTTGCGGCATGCACTGTTCTTTGTGGATGATGGATTCTAATGGGCCTCATGAAAACATATCCACACCATAATGTCGCCACCACTGCCTTCTATCCGGTCGCATATATACTATCTTTACATGATTTCGGTCACAGAAATGTTTCGGCACTCCTGATTTGCTGTTTCCTTCACTATCCGTTCTGACGTTATGCCATACACAAGCAAAATTATCATTGTCTTAAAGGTGTTATATTTTTAAAGCCAAAATGTTTGTCTTTTCAGAAAAAAAATTACCATTTTCATTTTCTAATATAGTTTAATGTCATTATTATGAGCATTAATATTAAAATTTAAGAGATTGAAAAAAAAAAAATATATATATATATATAATTTAATATTATTATATTTAATATTATTAATTTAGTATTACTATTATTATTATATTATATTTTAATTTAACAAGTAAGCTATTTTAAACATGCCAGCCCATTTTTAGAAGCATTTGCTTATTTTTCTAAATTATGCGAATTTTTAATCTGTGGGGTAAAAGGGAAAATGGTAAAATTGGTCATTTTTATAATTTTCTGTACATTTTCCCTTATATGATTGATCTGTAGTTTCTATTTTAAAAAATCAAGCCATCTTTGTATTATATCTGATAATTTTTTCGAGTCAGTATTCATGATATTTAATTTTTAAAGGAATTTTTAATTCTATGTTCCATTTATGGAACATTGGCATGTAAATGGTTAGTAGTAAGTCTTTAACGTATTATAAAAATAATTTAAACAATTTCTGTTTTTACTAGCTATATCACGAGAAAATCGTAAGGCAAATAAAAAAAATTGTCAGCCTTCACAAATTTTCTTTAAAGATTCTTAAATCGTCTAAATGAATAGTTTTAATAGAAAGTAACTTCTTTAAAGAAAAGAAAAAAAAAGGGTAGGCGGTACTGAACGGAAAACATACATATTATACCTTTACTAACATCATGTGAGTAAAAATTCTTAGGTTTTTATTATTATTATTATTATTAGTTTGCATTTTATGAATGCGATGTTCTTCCCCTAATTTTAAAAATATTATGCAAATTTTTTAAAGCATATGTTTTATGTACGTCAAAAAGTTTCACTATCTCTCCGCACATAGAATGCTCAACATTCATAAATGTAAAACTTACTATTTAATTCTAAATGAGTTCATCTACAACGATTCCAAATCGTTTTTGTTTCTATAAAGAGTGGAAAAACTATGCTTACTTTTTGTACCTTTACACTTCTTTTCTGAAGCTCCGCCGTAATTTCTTTACAAAGAATCAAACTTTAAAATTATGTAAGCTATTTTTTAAATATTAATTTATACTACGGATTTTAAATGAATCTTGCTGATAGTTTATACTGCTTTTGCTAAACATTTCTCGTTCTAAAACACGACCCTAAAATTACATTATAAAAAATTTGTTTGAATAAAATAAAGAATATTGAATTTCAATGATAATTCATATTAAATGTTTACAATTTTTTCATGTTGAAATATTCTTGACAAAAATAATATCCAACTTTTTCCTGTTTTAATACGCCTGTTAAATGCTTTTAAATCGTATTTAATATTCATTTATTATTTGTTTTTATGTAGAAATAAAATATTTAGATAGAAGTACCAAGAATGAAATAGTTTCACTTTTTCTACCACCAGTGTTTCTTTGCAGAAAGTTTTATTCTTTTATTATAGTCATTATGTGAATTTTATAGGTTAGAAATTTTTGAAGGAAAATACTGGTGTAAAAAAAGCAGTACACTTTCATATCTGAAGTACTGAATGTATAAGAAATTTGTTAAAGAGAGAGGTTGTAATTTATAACAGCACTGAAATTCATATGTATATTAATAATTGTAAATCTTAATTTTAGATGTATAATATTTGCCATACTAGGAAATTCAGTGCTGTAATAATGTGATAGCTGCCAATATTTTAATTTATTACGGAGTGTTTTTAGCCCCGCCTTTATTTCGTACCACTCATTTTTTAAAAGTAATTTTTTTTTTTTTTTTTTTTTTAAGTTATATATTGGAAAAAAAATTTCTAGAAATAAAGTGGTGCGAAATAAAGGCGGGGATAAAAGTACTCCGGAATAAATTAAAATATTGGCAGCTGTGCAATGTGTTGCAATATATCAAAAATAAAAAATAAAACAAAATAATAAAGAAAAGGTTAATTTACTAGCACCGTTTTATTTTTATATATTTCGTTTTATAAAAAAAAACTATGTAAGCAAGATATTGATATTCTTTCCTCTTGACACATCAATTACTCTTCAAGAGTCGCTAGCGTCCTCGGAGACAGCAAGCGGCTGGAAGGTCTGATGTAATAGTGTCCACTGCAGCCATGGTCTTTTTTTTTTTTTTTTTTTTTCGCCAAGTTTTAGGCCAGCCACATTTGGCAAAGTGTTTTTTTGTTTCGGATCGTAAAGAAAACTAGGATCCAAAAAAGTTTATCTGCAGTTTTAAATGATAAACATTAGGCTTAACATGACATTCGATTATCAATCTCGATGTTAAAGACGTTTATTTCTTGTGATGACATTTATGGATGTTTTGTTAAGGATTTTACATAAAAACATAAATAAATAAAAATATTTTAAGCCCTAAGCTATAAATATCTAAGATAGATAATACGATTGGACGCGATATTCAAAATGGCGTCCGATTTCGAAAACGTCATTTTCGAACCATTTTGAAAAAATTCGCCAACCGGTGAACCATACGACATCTGTTACAATTTTGTAAATAAACTCCTAAACGAAGATAGCATTTGTGTTGGCTGATCAATGAGCGTTAATTTTTCAGCTGTCTTGAACTTAAAATTAACTAATCTTTTGTAGTTTGATATAAACTGAGGAAATAAAAGAAGTGAAGGAGAAATTTGAAAAGTTGTGCGCTGCATTACATAAATTGCTTCAGAAAAATTTAAAACTTCGATTTATTATTATTTTTTCTTAAGAATGGCTTTATTTTGGCGAGCTTTGAAAACAGGAATGAAATGAATCGTTGATCCAAATAAATCGTTGATTGCAGAATCGAGACATGTCACAAAAATCTAATTTTACAGGAGACACACAAAAAATTTTTTTTACGAGATTTACGTAAACTTAAATATCTGAAAAAATTGCACAGCATTTTTATTGCTATCCCTATCACAAATACCACATTTTAATTAAAATTCAATGATTCATTTTTTTTTTTTTTTTTAATTTGTTTCAATAATTCTTTTTTTTTTTTTTTTTTTTTTTAACGTTTCACATGTCCCTTTTCTTCAATCAGTGGTTCAAATAGTATCGCTGCCCTGGATCTTCAAACCATAGCTCTAAATTTAACTTTCTGGTTTCTGTGTACGCAGCAGCAGAACTTAGGTATACTTAAAACTATTATAAAATGATACAGAATAATAACAGCATTAAATTATTTCTGAATTTTTTTTATAATTTCAAGCGTCAGGGTCCACGCCCTGTTTTCCAAGACTCATTCAGGGATAAAAAATTTCTGCTTTTTATTTTTTTTATTTTTTACCGCAGAAAAAGATGTATGACTTCAGTCACAAGTACTTCTAATTCCCACTTTTCAAAATCGACAGTCTAGAAAAATACTATAATGTTTTCACTATAAATATAGGGGTATAGAAAAAGGGGGGGGGGCGTTCCTATCTCTGTCAGTATTCTGAAAAAGGAGTGGAGAGTACGACCTTTGGAATAGGATACCAGTCACTCAAGAAGGAAATATGACGAGAGGCATGCCTTTTGTTTATCATTGCCACTCGTGGGTAACACCAAATAAATTACAGATATTCATAGAAATTTTTTTTTCTAACAAAACATGTGTTTGAAGCCGCTTGTAAATTGTAAATTTAGAAGGATTTAGAAATTTTATGAATATTTTAGAAGTATAGAGAAACGGAATCTTATTCAATATATTTTTGCATGACGTATTCGAATATTATAATAACTTTAAATTACATATATATATATATGTATATACAGGGTGAGTTTGACATAATCTGTCAAACGAAAGGAGGTGATAGAACAACCCATGGGGAGCATAAAACACCATAAAAACCCTGTCCTATCTCTAAACATTTCCGAGTTATAGTAGATAGAAGAAAAATCTGTTTTTTTCCATCCCGTCTGAAAAAACCCAAATTTGTGAGCTTTCTGAAAGACTTACACGCAAAATAAGCACATATTTGGAAAGAGCAGAAACAATCCTATCGGTTGACACCATTTACATCAGGATACCTTAATTTGACGGCGAGCTACAAGCGCTAAAACATTGGCGAAATTTAGAATCGAGTTGTCACCAAATTCTTTAACCGGCAATTCTGCAAACACCGTTCAAGCCACAATCGGTCAAATTTAATAAAAACTTCTCCATTCCACAAGCTTTAGAATGAGCCTACAAACAACCATATCGGTGTTCTAGTTCAGGAGAAATTTAGCCTTTTGTTTGAAATACATTCATCACTCAACTCGACGTTCGTCGAGTAAGAGACTCACAGGGTGCCATGGTCGTTCCTGATTTCATGTCCGCATTCAGTCCGCTGTTTTGTCAGATGCAAAAAAGAAAGTTTTAAAGACAAACAAGAAAACTAGCAGTTGTATTAAGTTTAGAAATACAATGGAATGGAAACAAAAGTATGACATTTCTCACCTCTTTCACAAAGTAATATGCAAAAAAAAAAAAAAAAAAAGACATATCTCACGTTTATGATCAAAGCACATATGCTTTCGAAAGGATGTGTGAAATTTAGTGACGATGCTGAAATTGGTCACCCCCACACCTGGTATATGCCCTTACCCGCTTACGAACGGAAACCACAGTAGCTCTTAGCGAAAGCTCATCCCTCAGTTTTATTATTGCATCATCGTGCCGGATGCTTAAATCTTGCGAACTGGTAACTTCTGTACGCTAAACTTCTTGCTTCAGGAAACCCCAAACATAGAAGTCCAATGGAGTGAGGTCTGGCGATCCAGATGGCCCAAGGAATTGGTCCATTACGACCAAACCATCGTGGATACTGCTGAGTCAAGAAGTCCCGAACGGCATTGAAAAATGTGCAGGGGACCCATCGTGTTGAAAAATTATTTTCGCTCGTTGGGGTACAGGAATTACATCAAGTAATCCTGGAACATGAAGTTCCAGAAACTCCAAATATGTATTGCTTTTCAGATAACCTTGGAACACATGTGGACCTATCAAGCGATCGCCAACCACTCCAAGCCAAACATTTAAGCTGAATCGCGTCTGGAACGATGAGTTTCGTGTTACAAATGGATTTTGTTGAGCGTAATGATGCCAGTTATGTAAATTTAACATGCCATCCCGAGTGAAAAGTGACTTGTCTGTCCACAGTATCGTTCTAAACAAAATGGTGTTCTTCAATATCTCGCTCTAAAAGCCAGCGGCAGAATGTTACCCGCTTTTGGAAATCTGAGCGGCGTAATTCTTGTACCAGTGTGAAGTGGTATGGATGATATTGGTTTTTGCGTTAAACATTCATCACACTTTACTTTGGGAGATTCCACCTTCTCTCGCAAGTATGCGTGAACTCATATTTGGATTTTCCTCGACTCGGTCGAGTACGGACTGCTCAGCGGTGGCGGAGCGGCGACCATGGCCCCTTTCGTACACCCTACCAAACGACCCACTCTACCTAAGCCTTTGATGAATTGCGGCAAAACCAGCACGGTTGGTCGCACGACGATTTGGATAACGTAGACGGTACTCTTCTTCGGCTCTCCGAGAGTTACCTTCGCAAAATCCATACACAAAATGCATATCCGCGTACTCTTAATTTGTAAAACTAAGCATATCTGTTTCCAGGTTGGAAAGTATGACAATTTGATCCCTGTGATGGCTTCAATTGAAAATAAAATTCAGAAGGGGGAACAAAAAGGGATAAAATTTCAATATTAATTTACAAAAGTAGAAGAAAAAATGTGCTACGGAATAAGAAACAACTTGGTTAATTTGTACCAATGTAGGAAAACATACTAAGTATGAACTAAGAGAGAGCAAGTAGACTTGAGAGCAGCGTGAAAAGAATCGGCCGAGCTCAGGCAAAGTCCAGAAAATGCTAAAGCAATAAGCAGCATAAAACATAAAAGAAGCTGACGAGCTAATGAGCTGTTACAGATTGACTCGCCTTTTGTATCAGCGAGTGGGATGCGAGCGCAGGAAGGTTGGAATACATCTGCATATCACTACGGGTCCATATGCAGATAAACATGAATTTGCATAAGTTACATTTACTCACAATCGTTTCGTTTGCCGAAGTTCGACAAACGCCGTTTTTAGTGATGTATTTCAAACAAAAGGCTAAATTTCTCCTGAACTAGAACACCGATATGGTTTATTGTGGGCTCCTTCTAAAGCTTGTGTAATGGAAAGGTTTTTGGTAAATTTGTCCGATTGTAGCTTGAACGGTGTTTGCAGAATTACCGTTTAAAGAATTTGGTGACAACTCGATTCTAAATTTCGCCAACGTTTTAGCGCTTGTAGCTCGCCGTCAAATTAAGGTATCCTGATGTAAATAGTGTCACCTGATAGTAATTTTTCTGCTCTTTCCAAATATGTGTTTATTTTGCGTGTAAGTCTTTCAGAAAGTTCACAAATGTGGGTTTTTTGCAGACGGGATGGAAAAAAAACAGATTTTTTTTTCTATCTGCCATAACTCGGAAACGGTTAGAGATAGGACAGGTTTTTTATGGTGTTTTATGCTCCCCATGGGCTGTTCTATCACCTCCTTTCGTTTGGCAGATTATGCCAAACTCACCCTATATATATATATATATATATATATATATATATATATGTGTGTCCTATAATTAGTACTTGTTTTAATCTGTTATTTATACATACGTTTGTTTACTTATATAAATTTGGATGGTTGGGATAAGCTTGATTGAGGGCCAGACTTAATTACATTGATGCAAATTATATTTCATATTTCATTCCCTACTTTTGGATTCCAGATAGCCTATAAATCTTTTAATGTAAACACATTGTACAGTGGTATCGCGTCAAGTATATTGGAAAATTTGCATTTTATTTGTAGTGAGTAATTTTTAGAAAATTGCTAGGTTACTTTACTTTTATTTATTAATTACTATCACTATTCTAATTATTATTTCTTGTCGTTCTTCTTATTATTATCTTATGTATTTTTGAAAGATTGGAGCAGAAAATGAAATTTTATAGCAAATTCCTTTGATAAGATAATTATAGTTTGCGGTTTTTATGATACTAATAATTTAGGAATGCGGTAGCGTTTCGTCCCGCCAAGCTAACACAAACATTAAGACAAACAAATGAATTTGCAAAATAGGAAAGTAAATAGCGAAACGCTACTAGTGTATATTATATCGACATAGCATCGTGGACTGCTCGACTGCCTGTGTCTCAGCTTTTCTGGCCTTCAATACTTATGATTTTTTGCCCAGTGTTTAATTATACCCTTAAGACAAAGCATACAATTTGGAAGTCGATCCCTGTTAGGGAATCCGAATATTTTAACTTTAAAAATTTGAAATCTGCCAGTTACCTTCTTCTTTTTCTTCAGTTTGACAAGTGTAGAGTCTAGAGTTTTGTACCTATTGAGCTGAAAGTTTGCAAAAACATTTCTTCTGACATGCATTGAAAATTTAAAAGTATTTTGCTAGCGGGGATCGTCCCCTATGTAGAAGTTTTAATTACTAAAATTTCGTTAGTAAAGAGTAAAATATTCTTTCTGCACACCGTGTAAAAATACTGTACACTGTAGTAAGAATACTGTACATTGTACTGTATAACGCAGTCAAAAAATTCAAACAGCTAACAAAGAATGTTGAAAGTGATTAGAATTTATTAGAAAGATATATGCAGAGTTCTTGGCAGATCTTCATTAAGCAAGGTATTGAGTTCCCGGGAATGAAATAGCAGCGAAGAATTTTGAGATCAATATATTTTTTTTTATTTGGCAGCCTTAGAAAGGTAAGACATTTTGCATGGCGGGGTGACTTTCCCAATACTATAGGTTTTTTATGAGATATATGCATATTTATATATGTTGAAGCAGTGAATGTCTCAGATTTGGAGTTTCGGGAAGCATATTTACTTTCTTTACACGAGCTCGGTCACGGAACGTTTTTGGCGCTCTTGATACGCTATTTTCATTCTCACGTCATGCTAGATTACAGAGAAACATTTCGTCGTTGATATATATATATATATATTAATATCTTTAGCAAAATATCAGTCTTTCCAAAAAAGAATGTGTGCCATCTTCATTTTCTAATAAAGTTAAATCCACTTCGGTGAATATTGTTACTATAAATAGCAATTAAAAATTTAGAAGATTTTTACACTTGAGTTAAACATTAAAGGATTCGGAAAATGATTTTATGTTTATATGATATTTCCCACTTATTTATTTATTTTTTTTTTAAAAATGTAAACTACATTAATCGATTTTAAATATCCACGTAATTTTTATTTTTTTTTTATTTTTATTTTTAATCATTGTGCTAGACATTATTTCATTTAAGATTTAGTTATTTAATAACGTTTAAAAATCTGCAGTGCTGCCATCTGTTGTCTTACAGGATATTTATTATGTATTGAATGTTGTTGGGCGGATATTAACCAAAATCAGACTACCCTCCTTTTCGTGGCTCTAAAGTGACAGCTTCATGGTCGTACACTTTGAATATCAATTCGATATTCGGGCATGCGTTGTGAAATGCCCTAAAATTAATCCTAATTAAAAAGCAAACATTAATCTGAAAAATAACATGGTTATTAATAAATAAATTTTCTCTCAAATAATACTAGATTCATATAATTTTAAGTAATTTCTTTATTAAATATCCAAATTTTGAATACTAATAAAATTGATTATTCTATAATTTTACAATACAACATAAATGATATAACAATGATCTTTGATCTTGCATCAAAGATGCTAAAGATGCTAAAGATGAGTACTTAGAAAATATGCATACTTGCATGCGTTTGCAAAGTTAAATGATTGTCTACTGACCAAAATGAAGGAAGAGATTTCTCACCAGATAACTCGAAGTTATGATGCATGCGAGGCATAGTAAAGGGTTATCCCTGGGAGCACTAGTGTTGGGGAGCACGGCAGAGCACATCTTAGCGTAGGCGTGAGGCCGTCAGAATCTCCACATGATTTCATCACTTACACAACTTGACAGAGCTACAGCCAAAACATATTATCGTCATCTCATCACGAATGCAACAGCTAGAAGAAAAAACCTAAATTTTAAAACTTCTTCTCATTTTCCTCATTATAATTTTTGGGCGGTTCCCTCCTTGCATTTTCTTTTTTTATTGGCACTGCTTCTTATTGGACCCATTTTTTACCAATCAGTTTGCTTCTATAATTTTTATTGCCTTCCTTACGCTTTCGCAGGGGCTCATTCTTGGCGGTCGCCTGAAGGGGCTTAGCGTGTGGTCCCCTCTCAGAGTTCCACGTGCAGGTCATAAATATGACGTTGTATTTCTGTCTTAGGCTTTTAAAAGGCAATAAAACAGCTTTGTAGTCTTCAGTAAAATAGCTTTTGTATTTTTATATTCTTTTTCCTTTTAAATAATGCCCTTTTGTACCTTTATTATTTTGTTTTTAACAAAATGGCTGATTTTTCCCATCAAATGTCTTGTGTCTTTCTGCGGTTAACTTAATTTGGCGTAAATTTGTTTGTTTATTTATTTATTTATTTTACATTTTTTAATGAGAATCTATAAAAGCTTAAAGTTTTAAAAATATTACAAGTGATAGTAAAATAAAAAAATGTTTTTTATTATTATTTTATCCGTAACAATACTTAGGTTAGCACAAAAAAAAAAAAAAAAAAAAAAAAAAAAAAAAAAACTTACTTAAAAATGCCCACTGTCAAAGTAATTCCTTATTTTATTACTATTTCCCCTTAAAACGTATTGAAATGCGAAATATTCTTTGATTATTATTTTTTTCCATGATGGTAAACAGCAAAATGGTGAGGAAGCCATTTTGCTGTCTGAAAGAAACAGTCCTCTCGTCATATTTAATTAGAAATATAGAAAAAAATAATTATGGTTGTACCTTATATAGTGATTAGACACAAACAAAGTATTATTTTTTCTAAATAAATTATCTTTTATTATCCCCCTTCCCATTTCCCTCAAAAAAAGAAAAAAAAAAAAAAATGTAAATTGTTAGAATATGAAGAAATATATATTCAAAAATTTTTACTTTTAACTTGAAATAAAAACATCCTTGGCTATTCATATATATATTAATGGTGTAAGAAAAATATTTGTAATGTTTTAATTCGTTAAACATGCCCAATTTATTATTTTCCAAACGTATGTATGCTATAAATATGAGATTGTAATCCTCCTGAATTTACAATTTTTATGGTGATGAATCTAAGTGTGTGCAAGTGAACACGATAGTAGCCAAACGCCTTACCAAATCCAGTTAAAAATCGGTAGATATGTTATAAAGTCATTGTCGCATGACCTGCATTCATTTTAACAAATCTGGGATTTGCAGTTTTTTACGGAAACACAAAGAAGAATCTTTATTATTGCGTCATATGACCTACTTAAAAATATTTGAAATGCGTTAACATTAAACTCAATTATCGATTAAGGTAAATATAAATAGGTATGTTACATATCATCGTTGCAAGAACTGTACAATTTTTATGAGTACAGGACTTATATAACTACATTATAAAGGTACAAAATATAGTTCTTTTACGTTACGGTCTAGAAATCAAATTAATTGAAATTCGTTTTAATATTGTTATAATATGTAAAACATAAAAATGTGAATCTAATAAGGCGTTTAAATAATTTTAATACAGAAAGTCCATAAGGATAAAGAGTTTTCTTTGTGTCCTGTTAAAAAAGCTATAAGTGCTCTAGAATCATCAAAATCTATGTAATCCGTGCGACGGTGTCCTATAACATAACTATAAACTTTCCGTTCAGTCCATCAAATCGTTTAGGCTCTATCGTCTTTACTTACACACGTCCGTAAATCACAAAAATATTGTAAATCAATCCAGGGAACCTTCAGATGTATAGATACACCAAAGTCTCATAGTCGTTCCTTTTCTTTTCTTTTCTTTCTCGTTCTTTCTTTCTTTTTTCTTTTTTCTTTTTTTTTTTTTTTTTTTTATATATTATAATACTTTCCTTACATGATGTATAATTGGAAAGTATAAATGAGCGCAAATTAATTTTTTCTTGAAGTAATAATTAAAACGGTGTTCGATGAAACCTAATTTGTACTTTCTAATTCTTAGGATGGCCAACTTTGTCTTAGAAGTTGTGAATCATGCATTTAGCACTATAAAATGTCAATATGTAATTTCTTTGTTCATGAAAATTTTACAAAATAGGGAGAAAATATTATCAAATAAGTAATATAATAATGCAGTGTGTAAGCCTATGTATACATTCTATTCATGAGGGTGTCGAATGCCTTCAGACATTTGACAGCTTAATAAATTTACATAGGTAAGTCAATTCGTTAACCCTTTCCGGAGCAAGGTAATTCAGATCATTTAAATTACACTGCCACCGGAATGCACGAACAAAATTAAAACAAAAGAATTTGACGACTTTTTCTGCTGTTTTATAAAAGTAAAATTTTGCTAAAAAAATTCCGGTAGGTGTTTTTCCAGTTGAAAATTAAAATTAGGTGATGCAGTTGTGGCACCACCGCCCCTGAAAGAGTTAAATAGCTAATATAATCAGACATCAATGAAAAAAATTCAGATATTTTACTTTTTAAAAGTTTTAAATCAAAGTACCGTGATTAATAATTACGAATTTTTTAATTTAAAATTTTATTTTATTTCGTTCCTTTTAATTAGCATATAATATGTATGTGTGTGTTTAATCTCTTTGTGTCTCTGCAGATGAAAAAAAAGATGAAGAAGAAAAGAAAAAGAAATTACAACAACTTCCATAAATGAATAAAATAAAATAAATCTTTTAGTGAGTTAATGGACTACGTGATGGTGCCGCCAAAGCTATAGTTTTATTCAACTAAATTATGATGACTTCAGAGAGAGGGAAAAGAAGACAATTTTATCATAAATTTCTAAAAAAAGCCCAATTTTGTTATCAACAAAAAATAATTATTATTTGAAATTAAAAATTGCGTACTTAACTAATCCTTAATTTAGACATGTATTAATATATTTTAATATCAATATCCGAATAAAAGTTGGATAAAAAATAATTCTAAAATAATTTTATATGCTAAATAATTCATTTTGATTAACATTTAAGCATCCTTTCCAGAATATAAAAATTTCACATACATTAGAATCAAATTCTAAATAGTTCTAATTACCAGATAATAAGTTTTTCTCCAGAAGGCCTTAAAGACCTTCAATTCCACTTAGTATTATTTAATTTACTGAATTGCATTTTTTGTAACCGTCTATATTTTTAATTTTGCTGCACATAATAACATACTTGCCAACATACTAATTAGTATTCCGTAGTCTTGTTAGCCCCGCCTTCTTTTTCACACCAGTAACTGTTTACAGTATTTTTTTCTTATTTAATCGTAATTGAATTTGGAGAAAATTGCTCTAAAAATTTACTGGTGTGAAAAAAAGGGCGGGATTAACAACACTACGGAATATTAATTAGAATGTTGGCAAGTATGTAATAATGACTTTCAACTACATTATGAAACAAAAATGACAGCTTTGTTTTTGAAAATACAGACAATTTGACTTTGAAAATATAAAAAATTTAAGACAAGGATACTTTTGCTTATGTATAGCATGACGTCAGAACCGATAGTGAAGGAAACAGCGAATCAGGGGGGCCGAAACATTTCCGTGACCAAAATCATGTAAAAATAGTAAATACATAGCTGCCGATATTTTAATTTATTCCGGAGTACTTTTAGCCCCGCCTTTATTTTGCACCACTTTATTTATAGAAAAATCTTC
Organism: Salticus scenicus; assembly: GCA_963930645.1. Taxonomy (NCBI): domain Eukaryota; kingdom Metazoa; phylum Arthropoda; class Arachnida; order Araneae; family Salticidae; genus Salticus; species Salticus scenicus. The sequence continues at coordinate 279,301,042 of OZ005653.1, forward strand.
TTCAATACATAACTTCGATAAAATAAGAAAAAATTACTTTCAAAAAATAAGTGGTACGAAGTAGAGGCGGGGCTAAAGTGACTCCGGAATAAATTAAAATATTGGCAGCTATGGTAAATATGCTATCCGGTCAAATGTACACACATATGCCAGGGTTTCCGTTAGAAATCTGCATATACGAAATCGTTCGCCAATGTAGTTGCTCAAAAAAATGATTCTTCGGACCAGTCGACATTCTTCCATTCTTTTGAGGTCTAATGTCGATGTTCCTTGTCCTACTGTACGCGCTGATAGCGTAGTCAGCGCAGAGACGTGATTTGGCCGCCGGCTACATAGGCTCATGTACAGCAGTGCACTTTGCACTGTGTGTTGAGATACACCCTTTCGGTCGCTATGATCGTAGCTGCTTGTGATTTCATTCATTGTAGTCATTCGGTCATAACGGAAAAGGAATCACTGGTTGGTGACATGCCGTTTCATCATCCATTTAAAAAGTACCGCAATTTCTGGTAGATAAGCCTAAGGTAAGATGTGTCATTTCTCCACCAGAAATTTTATTTAATAGAGAATTCTATACTTTTTTCGAAGGAAGAGCTCGTACAAATATAAATTTATTTATGAATTGAAATTTCTGGTGCAAAACTGGATTATATAACCTGCGGGGTATCTATCACAAATTGCGTTACTCACTCCTGCTACATTTGTATTTAGCATCAAACGCGTTGTTTTTTAAGTCGATGTTCCCAAGCGCCGATCCATAACGATATGAACTTTAACGAAATCTGATAAATCAGCTGCATTTCCTATTTTGGTACTAAACACTCTACGTGTGTCGATTTATTATTTTACTGCTGTTATAGATTTAAACTTAATACAGAAAAATATAAATTAGCATTTTAAATTATTCCTTTCATATGTGGTATATATTATTCAAAAGTTCTGTGTACCAATAATGCGAGACACATTTATCAGTTATATATATTAGGTTTAATAAATATTTTTGCGTTACAATGTTATCACAGCTCTTTTCAATACATGTTGTAATGAATCTAAATCGTTAGTTACTTCTCGTTACACTTCTGCATGCTCAGCGTAGTATTTCAGTAAATATATTTTCTAAATTATTCTATATTGTTCATGGTTATTTAGCATAAGGTATTTGAAGTTCATTTCAAATTTGCTAATTATTCAAAATTTACTAGCGTTAGAGTATTTCAAACTGAAACATGTCTAAATTTTCAGCATCATAATATAAATGATTCTCAAACGCCAAAGTTTACTGTGCATGAATATAATTTTCACTAATTATTGTGAAAGATGTATAGCTAAATTTGTCTCAAATTTTACCGAAACCTTGGTTTTAAAGTCGTTGAATAAACAACGTATCTATTGAAATTAGTATTTTCAAAAGACGTTATTACAATTTTGCAGATTGCTTTAAAGTGGTATATTCTAATAAGCATAATATGATGTAACAGGCAATTTCTGTGTCAACTCCTTATTTACATCCATGTTCTTTTTTCTTTTTTTCCCTAAAAATGACATTTTTAGCATTTCATACGTTTCTTAGGTGCTTCTATTATGGAAGACAAGATTGTGAAGTATTCACCGAAATAGTTATGTTATTACACTAGCATAAACATTAAATGTAAGCCAAAATATGAAAGTAGCAGGGTTCGTACTCTCCGCCCTTTTTTCAGGACACTCTCAAAAATGATATATCTTAAAATTCATTGGTACTACTATTTTTATACAATAATCTCTACCCTGTATAATCGGGGCACATTACTATAAATTTATCCAGAAATTTTATGAAAGCGAAAAATTATTATCTGTGAGAGTATCCTAAAAGAAGGGTTGAGAGTACGACCCCCTGAAGAAGTAAAATAAACGTCATAGAAATAGCGTAAGTTTACTCACCAATCATATTAAGCTTTTCCTCCCCCCGCCCTCCCGTATAATCTTATGAAATTTTTGTTGCTTCGTATTGGAATGATATCCATACTTGCCAATATGCTATTACATGCTTGCCAACCATCTCATTATGAACCGTACAATTTTTAGTACCCGCCTTTTCTTTTTTTAATCAATAATTTTTTAGAGTAATTTTAGTCTTATTTAATAGTAACAACATTTGGAGAGAATAACCCTAAAAATATATTGATGTGAGAAAGGGGCGTTTTTTCATGGGGCGTTAACAATTGTACAGTTATTAATGAGATGGTTGGCAAGTATGCTATTATGAACCGAAAGTTTTTTTAGTACACGCCTTTTTTTTTCCACACCAGTATACTTTTTGAGTGTTTTTCTTCTTATTTAGTCGTATTTAAATATGGAGACAAAATTACTCTAAAAGTATACTGGTGGGGAAAAAAAGTGGCGTGTACTTTAAAAATCTTACGCTTTATAATTGGGATGTTGGCAAGTATTCAAGATTACTACTATTATTTATCTATTTATATATTTTTAACTACACTCTTTGAACATGCCGTCTTTTATGTTAGTTAACATAAAAAAAAAAACAATAATAATTTTAAATATTTTATTTTATTAAGTAAACTCGGACACTAACTTTCGACCTCAAAAAAATATTTAAATTCATTTTTTTTTTTTTTTTAAATACTCGTTAATATAACAGGCGACGTGTTTAAATGTGCAGGGTTGGAACACGGGCGCAGAATTCATACCGGAATCCGTTTAAGAAATTTCTCTACCTATGATATCATTGATTTAAGAAGTAGAAAATTTTCTTACATTCATAGTGGTATGAATTCTGCGCCCGTGTTCCATCCCTGAATGTGTATGAATCTTTGAAATTATTTATTTATTTATAAATATTTATTTATATTTTATCTATTTATTGTTTTAGAATTTAGAGTTTCTTAAATCATGTACTATAATGAAATTTATCATTTTTATGCATAAAGATTTTCTTAAACAACAGAAGGTAATTCTAGAGATAAAAAGGCTCGTATATGAAAAAAAAAAAAAAAATACAACGAAAAAATATTTTGTACAATGTATAAATTGTGTATTATAGTGTTATTACAATAAAACAAAATTATACCTCTTAAAATGTGCAATAATTTTTACAGTTACTTCTTAAAATGTATTTTATTTATGTATTTATTTTGAGTGATTCTGTATAAAAATAATTAATGCTTTACGAAATTATATATATATATATATATATATATATATATATATATATATATAATTTTTTTAAATCATCTTACTTAATACATAAAGAACAAAACAAAAGAAAAATCACGTTTTAAGTACTTTTATAATTAGAATATCTATTTTAAACAAACAAACAAATAAATGAACACAAACATTCTAATGTAAGTCAAAACCGTTTAAAAAACAATAATTACTTAATTATTTTCAACTTCATGTCAACATTTTTTTTACCTAAAAAGCTATATTTTATCATTTTGTTTTTCTTTTTATTTTTGAAAATACGTTAACCCCTGTCTATATAATTAAAAAATATTATCAAAAATATTCTATGAATTGTTACAAAAAATTCCACTAAGTAAAAAAAAAAAATATATATATATATACCTTTTTTCTTAAAAAAATTTCTATTTATTTTTCTTTTTCTAGATTAAATTTCAGCTTATCTTTTAGAAAATACAAAGATTAATGATACCTAATATTTATATACATTTTTATATATTTTTGACAGATATTTCTTAAAGGAATAATTTCTGTAAAGTTTGATTCAATTTTCAGAATTTAAATTCTTTTATTCTGATAAGGGATTCCTAATTTAGGTTTTTATATGAACTAGAAATGTATAATTTATTCAGAACACTATATATGAAATATTACAGAGTAAATCTTTTATTTATTTATTTATTTATTTATTTATTTATTCATTTTTATTATTTAAAATTGTTTATTACTGAGAATTATGCATTAAGTATATTAGAAATTTTTCCAGGAGGAAGAATAAAAAAATAAGGTTGCTGATAATTTAGTGCATAGATTTTAAATATTTACAAAATTTCTTTGATTTATAAAATATAATTTCAATTTAATAAGCATAAGCATAACTTAACCTTTATATTTCTTTACTTTAACAAAGTAATAAAGCTCTTATACCAAAACATAAGATAATAAATAATTTTTTTTTATCACAATATTTGATATTTTAGTATACTTTTTTTTTTTTTTTTTTTTTTTTTAAGTTTTGATGTATTTGAAAATCATAAAAATAAATAAAAATATTAAAATTTGTCATAAATATCTCTTTGAATTAAAATATGTATTGTAAATATTCTTGTAAATTTTCATTCTAAAATAAAATTTAGAAAATCTATAACTAAGCACATAAACCATCATATAAAATTAATGAGGGTGTGTAAAACTAAAGTTAGCAGACATAAATAATATTTGGAATTTTTAAATAAAAAATGTTCATTTTGATTACCATATTTTTGCATTTAAGACGACTATCAAATAAAAACCAGGCATATGTACTTTTATTTTATTTTATTTTTTTAATTGTTTTAGCACTTATCTGTCCTATAAGACAAACTATCGAGAGGCAACAGTCGAAGGAGAAATCCATGGTCATTTTAGGGGGAAAACATTTTCTAAAATAAAACTCCAGGCGTCTTAGTACGTTTTTATGAAAAATAATGAACGAGAATGTTGCGAAACTGTGGATAAAAAATGTGGGGCACAAATAAAAATGTTCTCCATGAAATCAACATACTTTTTTGATGTGAGAAGTAGGTTTTCACATAGCTGGGAACAATAAAAATTGCTTAGTCTATACCAAATAAAATTTAAATTTATAATATTTGCAAATAATGATAGGTCGTTTTTAAAAATCCATTATAGCACAAATCTATAGGTACCAAATCTTCGGATTTCTGAATATCAATAATTATCAATAGAAATAGTCTCTTTATGTATTATCTAAAATTCTGTAACTAAATAAGACGATGATAACTTTCTAGAAATAGTGGTATGAAACAATCCGAAGGGTTACATAGTTTTGACGTTTACATAAATTTTAACTTAAAGTCATAAAAATGACCTAATATGAATTCTAAGCGATATATATTTATATTTATCTCATTTAGAGCTAAAAGAAAATCTTTTTTTTAATATCGACTATAATATGTTAAAAAATAATCAGATTCATCTCAACAACATTGATAAAACTTGTTATTTAAAGAATTTTGGATAGATATATTTTGCACAAATAATGCAGATTAAATCTTCACCACTTGTAATAATAATATATGTTATCTTCAGAGAAGCGGCATTCATTAATTATGACTATGATTATCATAAAATTTAATGACGATATTATGCGTTTACTTGAGGTAAATTTGGATTTTAAGAATAATATAAATGGTATTGTGAAAATTCCATTTCAGTCCGGTTTCTTAGTCAAATATCTACAGACAAACTTCTACAAGTTGATGGATTTGACAGTAAAAGAATGTGGACTTAAAATTTGATAGCTGAAAGAAACTTTTTAGAACTTGTCTCTATGCAGTACCCAAACTATAAATAAGCAAATATAATGGCAATATTTAAATGAATGTAAAAAAGTGTTTTCCCTGTATGGATCAATATGTATTGATGTTAAGACTTTGAAAAAAAAATTAAATGGAAGTTTCAGACTTTTTTCTTTCTAGCAGAAAAACGAATGAAGCAGAATATCCGTCAAATAATCAACTAAAATCCAGGATTATTCAATATTGTCATAAGAGAGAGTTTTTGACACAGAAGAAAAATAACGTGTAATGCGGGAAAAGATACGAAGCGGAAAATATACATTCAGGTTTCACTGTATTTGTTAAATCTAACGCTGCCAACATAATCTGGCAAATTGTTAGTACCTCCCCTTTTTCTACATCAGTCATTTTTTAGAGTTTTTTTCTTCTTAGTTCATCGTAAATATATTTGAAGAAAATCGCTTTAAAAATTAAGTGGTTCAGAAAAAGGGGCGGTACTAACAATTTACCGGATTAGGTTGGAAGCTCTGGTTAAATCATAAATATTATTATTAAAATAATAATAATAATAATAAAAGCAAACATATGTATTAAAATCATAAATTGTCAATTGAATCTAGGTTAATTTGCAAAATACTTAAATAAATAAAGTTAGGTTTATTTGAATATTGAGAAATGAGCATAGAAAATTATGCATATCATTACAGTTATTTAAAAACATTAAATAAATACAACATTTTAGCATTCTCTTTTAATTCTTTACTTGCTGTTATTGTGATCAGAATTGCACCAGTAGCATTTGTAATTATTCTCAGATTAAATTCGTTTTTTACTTCGTGAAGAATTATTTCCATCGAGTGCGGCGGGTCGGGTCCAAGTAAACTTAACATTTTGCTAACCGTATCAAGGGTACAGACTACTTTTAAAAATAAGAAAATAAAGAAAATTTTCGATCAACTTTCAGATTTTTTTTTTTTTTTTTTAAATGCATGCATGTACAAGCAAAAAAATTTTATGTTAACTAATATGGCATTATTGATTAAAAATATTCTTTCGATTTACTTTAAAAAGGAAAATTATTTTTACTGCAGATTATAAAAAAAAATAATAATAAAATAAAATAAATGTTGCTATTTCACTGTGTGCATGAAATTTCAAAAAGTATTTGAGATATGAACTTCATTTTTTTCTCATTCATACATTTTGACATAATGAATAAAATGAACTAAAGATAAGAAGTTCTGTTCAACAGAAAACAAACTATGACACATAAAATATAAAAATTTTAATTGTAATAAAAATTCTTCTTCAAAATTTCCGGTACAAAAAAAAGGCAGGGCTAGCAATGCTCCAGAATAAATTATAAAAGTTGGCAACTCTGATAGTACGTTTCGCCATCAGCCAAGTTATGTACACAGCTGCCAACCTAATCCGTCAAATTGTTAGTACCGCCCCTTTTTTCTACACCACTCAATTTTTAAAGTAATTTTCATCAAATATATTTGCGGTGAATGAAGAAGAAAAACACTCTAAGAAATGACTTGTGTAGAAAAAGGGGTGGTACTAACAATTTGCCGGATTAGGTTGGCAGCTCTGTATGTATAGTATCCATGAATTAATAAACAGTTTTAATTGTCGTGTTTTTTCATTTCTTTAAAACATTTGGTACACCATTATAACCTCTGTATAAAATGTTTGTTCACACCGAAAAGCGAAATGTTTCATGATATTGAAATTTTTGTTCTGTATGTGTTTACCTTGATATGATACATAAACATTAGAAGTGATGCCTAAATAAAGTTTGTTACAAAATATTGTCGCATCATATGCTTATGCATAGCTGCCCAGTTTTTTAATTTATTCCGGAATGTTGTTAGTCCCGCCCTTTTTTAATCACCGTAATCTTTACAGAAAAAGTTCCTTCAATATATAATTACGATTAAATATGAAGAAAATTAAATTAAAAAGAGTACGATGGAAAAAAGGGGCGGGACTAATAACTTTCCGCAATAAATTAAAGAACTTGGCAGCTATTCTCATCAAATTATGATCATGTATAAATGCAAAATTGCTTTCTCTAATAGAAATACAATTGAAGAATTTAATTCTAAATTTTATTTAATAGATTTTTGTATGTTTGTTATATGGTCTAAAACCAATATTTAATAAATAAAACTTATTATTCTAAATAAACATATATTTTCTAACATAAATTTAAAAATTTTAAATATAAAATTATTCTAAAGTTCTATTGGACTTTTTAAATTAAATTTTTAAATGCTGTAACGATTTATAATTATGTTTTGAAGACTGTTTTGCAAAATGTTTTGATTAAAAAAAAAAATAATAATAAGTAATAAACAATAAATTGTCTTTAGATTAACTCAAAAATGTAAATAAGTAAAAGATTAACATAAATTAATATAAATATTATTTTGGTATATGGAAGACATTTGGTAGCAAAAAATTAGTTTTTTATTAACATATTTAAAACCTACAGACTAAAAAATATGATAAATTCCCAAAAGAAATGAGCTTTTTATTTATTTATTTATATATTTTTATGTAATTATTTATTTATTTTTATTTATGTATTTTATTTATATATTCTTATTTATTTATTTATTTATTTGATTTTATTTATTAATTATTTATTTATTTTATTTTATTTTCAAACTTTTTTTAAATAACAACTTTTTTTTTTTTCCTTATTTAAGAAAATTATCTATTTCTCGTTTTTAAATTGAAATGGATCAATGCAAAAATTGTTTTATGTAAACTGTATTGCATTATGGGATGATCGAACACAATTTCTAAAAATAAATAAGTAAGTAAATAATGTCTATATTATTTGTTTATTCGGCAATGAATTTACTAAATTAAGGCATGAGACAAAATGTTCTTTCTTAAAGAACATTTTGTTCTTTAAGAAACGTCTCATAAATTTATTGAATGTTTTTACACTGATTTATCTTTTCAGGGAAAATATATTTCCGTAAATATTTACTTTTTTTATTCATGCATAAATTCTTCGACTATCACAAAATGTACGTTTACGAAATGGAACATTTATATCTTTGTATTCAATGATATATCATTAATAACTGTTATGGTATTAAATTTTTACTGCATCTAATATACTTAATTAATTAAACATGCTTAATCGCGTTTCTCTCTCATCACATAATTTAGTTTAAAACCTATATAACTCGTAACGTTATAATGAATTTTTAATATAATTTTAAAATGCATGTAAAAGACTTCTTCAGTCATTAAGTAACTATTATAATTCATTTTTGTACCTCATTAGTTATCCATGCATTACACGCAAATGTGTTTTTACGAGATTAAAATGTAATTAAGAGCTAAGTAATTTTTTATATATATAATCTAAGTATATTTATAATGAAATAAACTTGTTTAACAATAAATTACATTATAAAATGAACTTCGTTTGAGGAAATGATTATCCAACCAGTTCTTGTGATGAATGCATAGGTAAAAAATAATTATGTATTGCAAGTCATTAAATTTCTTATTAGAAAAAAAAAAAAACCTTGTGATAATAAGACAATTTATTTTTAAAATAAAATTCTACTTATTTCGGTATTTATGCTTCCTTTATACAAACATATTAAAGCATAAAACAAAAGGAATTGAATAGTAAACATTTACAATAAAATTTAAGGAGTTTTTTTTTTTTTTTTTTTACCGTAAATTAAATTGAAATACTAATTGCATATAATCAATATATAAATAAAAATCAATTTAAAAAGATATATCAGATGGTTTTACATGAAAAATTGTTAGTTCATGTAAATTTGAATATCCGAATAAGTCATACAGGGATGGAACACGGGCGCAGAATTCATACCACTATCAATGTAACAAAATTTTCTACTTCTTAAATCAACGATATTATAGGTAGAGAAATTTCTTAAAAAGATTCTGGTATGAATTCTGCGCCCGTGTTCCACCCCTGGTCATAGGATAGCCTCCTAGGGGTCAATTCTGAGTACATCCGAATGCGATAAAATGGGCGATACGTTCGCTAGTGACGTCATTTTGATGTGATCCGCCTATCCCTTAAGCCCAAAGCAATTCTGGGACCAATTTTATCGCATCCGATTATTCCGCCAGTTACGATATATTCGCAAGTGAATATCACCGTTCAAAAAAGCGTGATAAACCTGATATCGCATCCTAAAATACAGCCATCGTCCATTACATAACATGCGTTTGCTCATTTTTTTACCATGTTTTTATTAACTTCGATTCTTGTTTGTTTGTTTGTGTGTTTGTCAGGGACAAATCTTGCAATCGATTTTTTACTAACTTCCCGACTAGCTAGATGTTTGAAATTTTCAGGACAGCTCACAACACGGTGACAATACATTTTTCTAATAATTTTAGTTAACTGCTTCAGGTTCCGCTGCCATCGGCAGCGTTTATATGGTTCGGCAGAAAATTTATTTAACAAACTTCCCGACTAGCTAGACATTTGAAACTTTCAGAATAGTTCAGAACAAGGTTAAAATGCATAATTTTAATACCTTTAGCCAACTGTTTCGGGTTTCCGCTGCCTTCGGCAGCGTTATCAGTAAGGGGATTGCAATCGATTTTTTCCTAACTTTCCGACTAGCTAGACATTTGAAACTTTCAGGATAGCTCAAGACACGGTGACAATACATTTTTTTAATACTTTTAGTCAACTGTTTTTGGTCCCCACTGCCTTCGGCAGCGTTTATATGATTCAACAGAAAATTTATTTAACTAACTTCCCGACTAGCTAGACATTGGAAACTTTCAGAATAGTTCAGAACACGGTGAAAATGCATTTTTTAAATATTTTTAACCAACTACTCCGGGTTCCTGCTGCCTTCGGCAGCGTTACCAGTACAAAGCTTGTAATCGAATTTTCACTAACTTCTCGACTAGCTAGACATTTGAAACTTTCAGGATAGCTCAGAATACAGTCACAATACTTTTTTTCTATACTTTTAGTCAACAGTTTCAGGTCCCTACTGCCTTCGGCAGCGTTTATATGATTCGAACGAAAATTTATTTAACAAACTTCCCGACTAGCTAGACATTTGAAACTTTCAGAATTGTTCAGAATACGGTTAAAATGCCTTTTTTTAATACCTTTAGCCAAATGTTTCGGGTTCCTGCTGCCTTCGGCAGCGTTATCAGTACAAAGATTGCAATCGATTTTTCCCTAACTTCTCGACTAGCTAGACATTTCAAACTTTCAGGATAGCTCAGAATACAGTGACAATAAATTTTTTTATACTTTTAGTCAACTGTTTCAGGTCCCTACTGCCTTTAGCAGCGTTTATATGATTCAACAGAAAATTTATTTAACTAACTTCCTGACTAGCTAGACATTTGAAACTTTCAGAATAGTTCAGAATACGGTGAAAATGCATTTTTAAAATATTTTTAACCAAATGTTTCGGGTTACCGCTGCCTTCGGCAGCGTTAACAGTACAAAGCTTGCACTCGATTTTTCACTAACTTCCCGACTAGCTAGACATTTGAAACTTTTATAATAGCTCAAAACACGAGAGCAATGATTTTTTTAAAAAATTTATCCAATTGCTCCGGGTTCCCGCTGCCTTCGGTAGCGTTTATATGATTGAACAGAAAATTTAAAAACATGGTATATAAAAATATCTTTTTATCTTGTAATTATTTTTATTTTCTAAAGTTTCTTGTATTTTGAATGTTGGCTTTTTACTATGTAGAATCAAAATTTTAAGGATTTCCTATTAAAACATCAGGTAAGTAATTAATTTATTTTTGTTAAGTGTGAATGTATATATATATTTTTAATGCAGTATGTACGTATATTTTCAATTTATTTTATATACCTAATCAACATATTTATCGTTTTTTCTTTAAAATGACGTATCTGTTAAAAAAAAAAAAAAATACATAGAACGAATTTTGAATCAGTAGTAATTTTCTATTATACTGATGGTTCAATCATCAACATAAATACCAGGTAATAAAGCTATTTATTTATTTTTTTAGTTGTTGATGTATCTTATCTGTTTCCATATTATGTACAAATAACTAAAAATATTTATTTAATCTGTGCTTATATGCAGTGTAATCTCATATTAGTATTTCTATATTTGCATCACCGCCGAAAAGTTTGCATATATAATTAACACTATATTGTTTTGTATTCAGATCTCAGAATATATAAAATAAGTGTAATAGTATTAAAACATTTCTATTTTATTTTCTGCTAAAGATGTACATTGTATGAAAGTTTTAATATGTCTGTTTTTCCCTCCCTATCTTTAATGACTTGTCTATATTTAATTGATATATGAAATATTTCAAATGCTGCATAAATTTGCATTCAGAGAATCAACTCTAATAAAAAAAAAATCTTTTATACCTAAAATCTTTCATTATATAATGAGATATAAAAAGAATTGAGCTTATTTTTGGTAAGCATTATTTTAATTTTTTATTATTATTGATAATATGCTGATTCTTCAAAGGCAAATCAGTAAGTATTCAAAGTGAACACGTGAGTTTAGTCAGGATCTAATCTGATGTGAAGAAAACGCTGATTCTGACCCTGAAGTTTTAGCAACGTCTGAATGAGAATTGGTGTGTTATGCCAGTTTTAATATATTAGCGTAACATATTAAGTTCTCTTTCGGATAAAATTGTTCATTCATCTAAAGGGAAGAAAACATTGAGGGAGAATTGAAACATTGAAAGGAGAATTTGACATGTAAATTTTGTAAGTACAATTTTGCTTTAAAATTTTGTTTTTGATTATTAATAACATGCTCATTCTGTAAAAGGAATTAGACGAGTATTTTAAAATATTTGCATATCCTTTAGTTTTGAGCCAAATTAAATAAAGGCAAGTATTACAATTTTCATAATATTATATTGAAGTAATTTTGTTGTAAATAAGTAATTTAGGGATACTTACTTTTAAAAAATAGTTTACAAGAATCTAAGCATTTTAGTTTTAATACAATTCCATTACAAGGTAGAATCCATTTTATTTCATGGATTTCATTTTTTATTGTCAAAAGATAATTTATTTTATTTGAAAAAAAATTGCATTTATATAATGAATATGACGCTTATCATTATCACTCTCAATTTTATATATAATCGTTGAATAAGGCTTATAATTCTGATAAAGCTATATTGCTTTTAAATTCTTGTTTACTTTTAAATTTGCATTTTTGGCTGCAACTAAGTTAAGTGTGCTGTGCTCGATCCATCTGCATATTTCATGTTTGTGTGAGTGCACTAGTTTGCAGAAATTAGCAGATTGGGTGAAGTGCTTTCTTAATTTCTGCTTCATTATGTAATTTATTTTGTCATCTGTTTCAAGAGAAGCTTAGCTATGCATATGATTTGAAAATGGTGAAGTTATAGAAATATTTTAAAGGCATATCTTTCAACTGTGATATTTTTAGTGTGTAAAATTTAAAGTAATTAAGGGAAATTGAATGAAATTTATTAAACTTCTTGGATATTTATTGTGTTGTCGTATAATTTTCTTCTATCACTTTAAGAAGCATGCATGCATTAAGGAACTGTGATTGTAAAATATATTAGAGGTAATTTATTTATACAAATTAATTTAATGAGAAATTTAAGGGTACTTTAGTAAATTAATGTTAATGTCTAAATAATTATGTATATAATAGAAACATATTTTGTGTATTTATGTTTGTCATATATGTTTGTAATGATATTTTGAAAACAAAAGATTACATAAATTTGAAATTGACATTGAATTTGTATGTTTTTCAAATTATGATTGATATTATTAAATTGCTTTTTTCTGTATGTATATATTATTTATAAAAAGTTGATAATTGGTGCTTTTGATAAGGATTCAAAAGTAGGAAGTGAGGAATGTGTTACTAAGTTATTTCTTTTTGCACATGATCAGTGCTTTGGTATAAAACATTTATATGTGTGTGACAGAGACTAATGTAATTTCATGCAATCAGCGATGATTTTTTTGGCTATACGTGTGGCGTACATACATATGTATTAGCGATTGCTGCAACGTAGGATTTTTTTGCATTTTTTAGATTCATGCACACCAGTAGAAATATTATTCTGGTTTTTCGTGTGCACATATGCATATTAATAAATCCTGCAATGTGGAATTTTATGCATTTCGAGATTCATGCTTAGTGAGGTAGCGATACCTAGTGATATACAGTTGAACCTCTTTAACGAGAACACTGTTAACGTGAATTACTTTTAATATGAACTGTTTCCACATTCCCCATCAAAATGAAGATTAGTTACTGATATCATGAACTACTGATAATATAAACAAATTTTTTATCTCCTTGAGATTCACGTTAATGAGGTTCGTCTGTATATATGAATATTCATAATATTATATTGAAGTAATTTTGTTGTAAATAAATAATTTATGGATACTTACTTTAAAAAAACAGTTCACTGGAATATAAGCATGTAAGTTTTAATACAATTCTAGTTTGCCAGCTTCAATATAGGGCTCCCATTGCCGATTCAATGTGCTGATAAGCTTGGACAATTTCATTTAAAAATGAAAAGTGAAGATTCTTGATGCATTGCAGTGGCAGCTCGTGAACCAAAAATAGGTGAAGAGCTCAAAAATAATATTTAAGTATTTTTAATCATAATTTTTATTAAGCATGGTTCTAACCAAAATTACTAACTGAAAATACTTATTTATATGTAAATTTATATTCTATAAATGAATACAGCGTGTCTCTTCACCAATTTTTAGTGCGCGAGCCGCCACTGATGCATTGACACGTATTGGCACTTTTTTGCATATTGGAATTTAATTTTTGCAATAGCCATTCATATGTGTTTTATGGTAATAGATATATATATATATATATTTTTTGTTTAATTCTTTTGAAGAATATATATTAATAATCATTTTCCATATTTCATAGTTCTTGCATAGTAAGGTAAAGGCATCCAGTTTTTTATTTTTTTTAGTAATACTGAATTTCAAGGCTTTACCTCTTTTTTTAAAATTTTGCCCCTCCTTGCCCTTCCTCCAAATAACTTTACATATACAAGACTATCTGCAATTGATTCCTCACACTCAAAAACCTAATACTATGGTGCTACTATTCTGCATATTTGACCATTCAAGTGGAGGCGGTATCTCATCTTCTGTTGAACATTACAGTATTAAAAAAATTTATCACTTGCACTGTTTTTTTTACTGAATGTTTAAATTTGTGAGGATTCTGTCTGAAAGGTGGAGCTGTAATGTTGTAATTTTCCTTATTTATAAATAGAGCTGTATCTCGAAATCTAATGTACTTAACTATACCATTTTTAATTTGTATTTTTAGTGAGTGAACATTTGTTTAATTTACACTTTCGAAAGTATCCACAATTGTTTTCTTACATCTCAAAACCTAATAATACCATGGTGATACTATTCTGCATATACTCTCCTCCAATATTTAGGTAGAGCCTATATCTCAACTTCTGTTAAACATTGCAGTATTAATAAAATGTATATCTTGTTTTATTTTTGTTACTCAGTGTTTAAAATGTGGATGTTGTCTAAAAAGTGGTGTTGCCATGCTGTAATTTTCCTTGTTTCTGAAAAAGCTTTATCTCAAAATCTAATGTGCAGAACCACACCATTTTTTCAGTACTCTTGTTTAAATTTATGCGAATATTGGTCAATAGGTGCTGCTGCTATGTTATAATTTTCTTTCTTTCTGAAAAGCTTTATCTCAAATTTTAATGTACACAACTACATCTTTCCCCCCCCCCCCTTACTCTTGTTAAAATTTGTGTGTATATTTGCCAAGAGGTATTGCTGTTATACTACAATTTTCCTTGTTTCTGAAAAAGCTGTATCTCAAAATATAATGTTACTAATTACACTATATTTTTTCTAAGTCATGCTTAAATTTGTCAGTATATCCCTATCGCCTGAAAGGTGGCACAGCTTTTGTGAAAAAACTATAGCATAGAAACTAATGTGCATGTATTAATGAATAACTTCGATAAATTTTAGACTAAAAATAGTTAATCCATCATGGAAAATTACCAATTTCTGTTTCAATACGTCTAAAATTGGCAAAATCCTAATTTACTTTTTCTTAAACTTATGGTCAGAACAAACTTTTTAATTTGTGTTACTAGAAAGTTTAGGTGGCGGCCAAATACTTTTAAATTTGTTGAGGCCTGCTTCTGGTATTTGGAAATATTATTAGAAAATTATTTTTAAATTTTTGCATTTTTTACAGATATTCAATTACTATTCATATTCATAACATAGAATAACGTTTTTCAGTTCTGGAGGTAATTATGAATCACCATGTATTACATATGTACTTATCATAAAATTATAAGTATGCATGAAATTGTTGGTTTATGATAACACATACTTGAAAAGTTCAATTTATACATTAAACACAGAATCTATTTATGTTATGTCAGGGGTTATTTTATTAAGGCCATTTAGTTATGTCTTCATAAAGTTGAAATTCTTAAGAAGGGCACTTTCACAAAATTTCACTTTATAAAAAGGATCCCACTATAAATATCTTCCTCCTCCCAAAACTGTTTTCAGCACTTATACTAAATGTCTATATAATTGGGGCTTGAATGAAATGTTATTTTGGTAATAAATGAACATTTTGATTGTTAAGTATAAAATATGAAAGGTAAATATTAGAAAAATACTAAAGGCAAGAACCCTACACAATCATTTTTTTAAGAAAAGGTTGTAAATAATTCATCATTCGAAAATATTAGTAAATCATTTTCCTTAAGCACATTGGTTGTTTTTCTGATTTCCCTCCCCTGACCACACCACCACGTATTTGGATAAGTTATGCTTATGAGTAAAGCCACTTGACTTTCTGCACTAGTTACAAGATGTTTAAAAGAAATTTGAATCAGTTAATAAACATAAGTAAAAACTATAATATGATTTTAAGTATTTTTTCCAAGTTTGTATGTTTATGTGATGAATCGTTAATGCATTTGAATTATTATGTACAATTCTGGGAAAGAACTATAACATACAATTTCCAGCAATGTCTATGGTATAGCAACATATATGCACGATGCCATTAGTATATTATCAGGATATAATAGTAAAATGTATACGTTTCATTACACTACTTTTTAAGGAAGTAAAAAAGATGAATTCACTTATTACACAATATATATTCAAAATGTTAATACTGGTAAATGGAATATAAGTGTATAAGCTAATATTTAACTATTAAAATGAGTAATATATTAGACATACAATCATAATTTTACAAATGATAATTGATTAAAAGCAAAAATAAATAAAATTTAAACTTACAAAATTAGACTTTCGTTAGTTTTTCGTAAGCAATATTTGCATAGAAGGACAATCTAATGCATTGTCTAATATAAAAAAAATGCACTGTGCACAAGACTGTCCCACTAGCTTTTTCACTTTCCTTAAAGATTAATATTTATCACAGTGCAGCTTGGTATAAAGCATTTCTTCCAAAACGATGAATTTATATTCAGAAACTCTCTATTCAATTATTTTTCTGGAACATTTTATAGAGATGACAATATCTCTTCTGCATCAAAAATAGTTCGTTGAAAAAAAAACTTGCATGGAGTCCTTAAAAATAATCAATGGAACAATTCGAATAAAAAACATCGCAGGATACAAAATATGGTAATACAAATATTTTCAGTATAATTCGAAATATAAGAAAAATGACGAGGATTCTCTAAAATATAATTGTTGCGTGATATCTTTGCATTGATATCATTTCAACATACATTGCTTTATTGTCAGCCATTACTGTCAAACTGCTACTGTTTACTAAACAACATCCTTTTGATGAAACTTTTCCATTGGTTATATCGGAATATCTGCTATCGTAATCGCTGAAAATGATTGACAGTTGGGAGGACCGTAACAACACTATTGCATGCTAAATATCGCACTCTGGCCTGTCGAAATTGCGAAAATGGTGGTCCAAGAATAGCTCTTTTGGTCGCATGCGACTATAGCATGCGATGTGATAACAGATTTCAGTGACGTCACAATTCGCCGACTTATCGCAACGTACGTACCCAGAATTGACCCCCTAAACTAGATGCCCTCTGCGTAGCTCGGAAATTTGGCAACAGTTCAAGCGGTAGACAGCGCCACGTGGTACAGAATGTGTCCTTTTTTATTCAACACTCACCAATAATTTTAAGAAGTGATATATGATATATATTATCAGCGTTTCTTCGATTATATTCGCATTTTATGCATATCAAATCTCACTTTTAAATATTTTTCGTGGCTATTGAATAAAAAGTCGCGAAATCTATACTATGTGGCGCTGTCTTCCGCCAAATTTTCGAGCCACGCGAAAGGCATTAGTTTAGGAGGCTATGGTTATAGAAATAAACATTCTTATCTAATCTATAGTAAGAGAAAATATTTTATTTCAATTAATTAAATACATAAATAAATAATATTTATTTTATTCTATATTTCTTTCTTTCCGAGATTCAAATATCAAATTAGTGGATTTCCTATGGCTCATCAATTCTCAACACATTCTATCAGTATTAAAATGTACTTTTGATTTCCGATTGTCTGTCTATCCATCCGCATTCTAATTTCTATATATAATTCTAGATTTTTTTTAAGTGGTTCATGATATGGCATGTTTCTTGTTAAAAATTATACCTCAGTCTTTTATACCCAAAGATTCATGAAATACTTTAAATACATTAACGCTTACACGTAGTATTTTCAAAACGTTTCTTTATCGTATATGGCGCAGTTAAAAAGAATAATTGGTTTGCATGGCTACAGGAAAACAATCAACTGTATATAGAAATAAACAATATATTTCTGTCAATAAACTTCCAGCGGTGTTATTAAATTTCTTCTTTCTATAGGTCTGTCCGCTGTCTTTAGGCTTTCATATTTCTGTAAAAATATTTTTTAAACGTCACTTCCGCAACTGTTCGTTTAATTTTTGTTAGCTAATTTATTGTAAGGAAAGAGAAAACTTTCTGAAGAAAGCAAATAGTCTTAAACATCAAAATGTAGAGGAAGTATGTATGCATTGAGAGTAAAAAATGAAATTCAAACCCATACTTCCCCACTTTTTTGTTTTTTAGCTACCCGATATTTTTAATACAATTTTCTATTTTATTTAATCAGTGAAAACTACTACAGAAATACCTAAAAAAAATTTACTAACATTTTCTGGTACAGAAAAAAAGGGATAAAAGCTGATAGCTATGAAATATGAAAACCACATGTGAATTTTTGTTTTACTAACGCTTTTAATATAACTGACATTCTCTTCTATGGTAAATCGAAGAAAAATTACCCTTAAGATTACGTTTTGAAGAATTTTCTAGAGTTTTCGTAATTTGATTTTACATTTTAATTTATAGGCATTAGTATAAACAAAATAATTATCATTGTGTTTTTTGATTAAATTAGTGAATTTTCTTTTTTTTTTTTTTAAGATATAAACAAAATAGAAACGTTTTCCATATTTTAATTACATTTATTCAGCTATAACAAATTTCATACTTCGTTGTTGTTACACTGTACTGCTTGTTATTAACCAGGTAATAGAATCCTAATACAGTTTCATATTTAAAAAAAAATTATGAATTAAAAAAAAAGTCCCAGATTTATTGCATGCATGTAACATTAGACAATTATTACAATTCATAACTTGATATCTACGAAATACATTGCATTTTTTATTTGATTTACTTTTATCATGTTGAAAAAACGCATGCTGAAAACATAAACGTTATAAGAAAATATCTGTGTGAATATGTAATGTAAGATCCAGGCGATGCCTTAAGAGAGATAATTAGATAATAATGATGACTTTTCTTTTTAGAAGACATATTGCTTCCAAGTATCTTATCGGAAAAACAATGGAAGACATCCATTTCCGAAAATTAATTTGCCACCAAGTTTTATCGAAAATGAAAAGAAAGATTTGTGGTTAATATTTCTTTAACCATTGTTTAACTTTTGTTTGAATTTAGAGAAATAAATAAAATACATTATTTATTATCAGTTTTTATAAAATATCTTATAATAATGTTTCTTTTTACGTTTGTGAAAATTAGGTAAAGAATCCGAAATAATAAAATAAAAATTTATTATATTTACATTTAACACGCAAACATAGAATAAGCTTTAGAATTATTCTTTACAACGTGTTTAAGTGTTTATAAAGTAAAAGCTTTAAATAAAGTGTCCTGTTATTTAAAATATCAAATTATTCTATTAATATATTTTATCGCATTAAAGAAATACTGTCATTAAAATTTTACAAAGCCTCATTTCTACACTGAAATAAACAGAAGTTTCTAGTAATTCTATAATCTATGAAATTTAACAATGTAAATTTTATGTGTGAAACTGATTTGAATTACTTAATACTTCTATTGAAATATTTATTAATAAAATCATTCTTTACAAAAAACATATTTGATGGTATCTTTAAGACGTTAGTTTCTAAATTCATTTAAAACTGCCTTTAAAAGTAGCACATAGTTTTAAATGGTTTTAAGTAGCACATAGTTTAGCCAATAGCACATAGTTTTAAAATTAGTAAACGCATTTTGTTTAACGTATTGTTCATATATATATATATATTATGGTGTCGACAATCGAATTTCCCTGATTGTGCCACCTGTATATTTATATAATAATATTTTACTTAATTAATTGCGCAAACTTACTACTAAAAATTTCGAAGAGAAGTACTGGTAGAAGAATCAATGAAAAAATTTCCACTGTTGATATCCTGATATATATATATATATATGAGAATGTCTCCGGTTTTGGGCACAGTTTTGATTTTGGCTTATAACTTTTAATATAGTAAATATTATGCAAGCATATAAATATCAATGAAAAGCTAGCACCCTTAGCTAACGTTTGATGAAGTAACTGTATTTATTCCGTCAACCAGAAAAAAAAAATTATTACCAATTTTGTGAAGTGGTCATTTTGAAAAATCCACTGGAAATGGGAAAATAATACGAAAACCCACCATAAAAACAGAAAACAACAAAATTTAATTCTTTTTATAAGAAATCAGTGACCGAAATAATAACAGAAAATGGCATTTTTCCAATTTCATTCGTCAACTGTTTCGTCTTCCAAATAAGAAGAGCAACGCTTTCAAGTAAAATAATTTGCATGTATATTGGTACACTTCAAATGCACAGGAATTCAAAGAAATTATGGTTTCAGAAGCTATATCAAGCCAACATACTCAATATTTTTATTGAAAAAATATTGTTACAGTTAATCTTGAAATTATAACAAACAAAAGTGTAATTTCTTCGATGTAACAATATTAAGTATTTCAAATTTGAAAATAAGCAAAAATGTATTCCAATAACAAAAAAAAAAAAAAAAAAAAATGTAGCAAAAAATTAATATTTAATTTCTGAAATAAAGAATAAAATAATAAAGTGACATGGAAGCAAATATATTAATCTTACCCAATACTTATTTGGGAAGAAAAAAAGTAAAAACTCACCACCTGCCCAAGTCAAAATTTCAGCGTTCATTTAGTTCAGGCTTAAAAACATTTAAAAAAAATTAAAAATTATAATGTTTTTGCAGTGTCCAAGGATGCCCAGTTAAATTCTAGGTCGACAGTACATCATATCGACAGTACATATACCAGACAATCATCCTAATTACTAGGCTTCGAGTTATCAACATCAAACAGGGCATCTACACGAAGTTCTACATCTAAATCATAAGCTGTAGTGCTGTCACGTAAAAATTAATTTAATTCTGTTCTTTTTTTTTTTTTTTTTTTTTTTGTAATTAAAAAAAAAAAAAAAAAAAAAAAAACTTCAAAGGATATAAATTTTTGTAAAATAAAAGTGCTTGAAAATTGTAAATCGTTTACTAAAATTAAAATTCGAATTACATAGTCTTTTGGTTCTTAACAGTTGATTAATTAATATATTTATGTAAATTTTATGGTTCTAGTTAGACTACCAGTGCAGCGTGTAGTTAGTGCGAAAGTTAAAGCTGTTTCTCCTATCATACATACCAGAATGTAAAATATTATTAAAAAAAAAAAAAAAAAAAAAAAAAAAAAAGGGAATATTCAAAATATTACTTTCATTAGCTTTATTTAATTTTAAAATATCCTGATATAAGAAATTTCAAATATTATTGAAATTTTACTCAGAGCAATCAAATCATCTATGCAACGAAAAACTTTCAAACTAATATTCTGAGTAACAGTAAAATTATATTCGAAAAAGAATAATAAAAGGTTTGCAGAAATGAAAAAATAATTTGTACCCTTAAAAATCATATCTTGAAACACAATATAAATATCATTTAATCAAAACTCACATTAACTGAGAAAAACATTCTTAGGGATATTTAATTCATCTTCAATATCAAAAATATCAAAAAAAAAAAAAATAATAATAATAATATCGTAGAGAAAATTATAACACAGAATAGAAATTCAAATTTAAAGGTTTGTATAGAAAAAGGTTCTGGAATAATTTAATTAATTAAATCATTACCAATGGACCAAAAATATCTTTAATTTTTATATTTAAATTTAAAAAAGAAAAACATAATTTTTTTTTTTCAAAAAATGTTTTAAACTTGACATTAAAACATTCACCAATACTGTCCGCTGTATAACACATAGACCTGAATTTAACAGGGTTTTTGTGGAATTTAGATGTCATAAAAAAGAATGAAATATTATTCTCTTAACAAATCTGAAAGTTATTAAATAAAAAGGACTTTAGTTGTTTTGAATAGGCAATAAAATATTTATTAACTACTTTAGAATTCAAATTTATTTTAGTATTATAAAAATTATTGTTCAACTCTTCTAAATTTCTTGAAAAAATATTTTTTTTTTTTTTTCGATATAAAATATCATAATTATTAGCAGTCTTAGCTACAGGAACAAAAATAAAATTCTTTTTAATTGATTCAAAATATTCACTAACTGATTGAAATGTTCGTAAGCATAATTATTATGACTAATTACTATTATTATGATTCTATTACAAAAAAAAAAAAAAAAAATTAAAGCAATATAGAGTATGCTAGCTTGACATACATTCTGAAACCTGTTAGGATTACAGAGATTTATTTGAAATGCTATATTCCCACCTGCTGATTAAGATTATACAACTTCTACTTTTGGCTTGAAAATTTTTAGAACTAAATATTTCTTCTGCATTATTAACACTGTTAAAATTCTTACTGTGTTTGTTGTTTTTACATTCGATTGTAATTTTACATAACACAAATTAAATTAAATTTATATTTCTGTAAAAAAATCAGAGCTGTTTTATGCGCCTATTATATGGGTATACATATAGGGGAGCGTGGGGCTAGTTGTCACAGGGGCAAGAAGTAACACGCAATTTACGAAACTGTTTGTAACATTTGTGATGAAATATTTTTATAAAGATAATTCTTATGACACGCTTTATAATGTAAGCACACTCGGTGCTCCACAAAAATGGTTAATGAGAGGTTCTGTACACGTGTTTTATTTTAGCTATTTAGTGGAAAAAAAATATTTCGCAAATTTTGATCAAAGGTATGTTAATTTATACTTTAACGAAATAATTACAGTTATTTGTTTAGTCTCTGTGTTGAGATATAAAATGCATGTTTAATTTTTTGTATAAATTGTTATATATTTTTATAAATAAACAAAATGTCTAAAATCATACGATGGGGCAATTTGAAACAAAATTTTGGGGCAGGTTGTAACATGTTAGAGGAGTGGCTTGTGGAGACGCCTACGGCCAGAGCTCGAAGTCTCCGCCCACTTTCAGGAAACTTTCAGAAATGAAAAAATTTTGGCTTCTTTGCCAATAGTATATTTATACAGAAATATTTTCTGTGTTTTTATATTATAGTACCGTGATTTTTTAACCACGAATTAGAATAACGAATCGAGGATTAGAGAATATTACATAAAAATAGTGGTAGAAAAAAAAGCAGAAACTTCTCATCAATGAGAGTGTCCTGAGAAAAGGGCGGAGGATTCGAGCTCTGCTGAACGCTGTCTAAGGCATAAGAATGGGTATAATGCTTAATTTGAAAAATGCGGCCACACATTAAATGCATGAGAGGGAATAAAATATCATTTGCTTGAATTAATTTAATTTTTTTCTAAGATTGACTTCCACGTAGATTTTATCTTTAATTTTATCTTTATTTTACTATAATCCATTTGATATAATTCCTTGTTACTGTACCAAGAATGTTATAATTTAATATTAGTTATTAAATGTCTTTTTTATTAAATTAATAGTGGTTGATAACAAAAAAAAAAAAAAAAAAAAAAAAAAAAAAAATTGAAATATATACATTTTTATTGTTAGGGTTCCCTTTGTATCTGTTACAATTTGCCCCACGTGTGTTACAATTTGCCATAAATACGGGGCAAATTGTAACAGGCAAATAATTGTGAAAAAAAAAAAAAAAAAATGTGCTAAAATTAGAAAATTAACGAAAGTTTTTTTTTTTTTTTTTTATGAATATGATAGATGAATATGCCTGTTATAGAAAACAGCAATTATGAACAGGAAAACGTAAATACATTTCAAAATATACTTAATTTGCCAAAATCTGTTACAACCTGCCCCACGCTCCCCTCTCTCTCTCTATATATATATGATGAATAACTATAAATGCAGTCCAGAAAATTATAATAAAACCAGAAAGGTAATTAAAGAGAAGAAAGATCTCCCTGATGATAGCCCGGCGCTTTTTGGTTTAATTATCTTTCTCGTTTATTAAGATATCTTTCTTTTTCTATGTATTTCTACATATTTAATTTTTATTTAGGTTTACATATCTTATAATTGATGCATTTTAATTGCGCATTCAATGTGCAAAATCTGATTTCTTTTGCTTATTTTATTAATCATTAGTTATTTAACTTTTTTTTTTTTTTTTTATCCTCTTCAAATATAATTGTGTGTGTGATAGAAATAATTAAATTTTCTATAGAAATCGAAAAAAAATGAAAAACGATCGATAAAACAACATGGATAAATGAGAGTTTTTTTTTTTTTTTTTAAATAAATAAATAAATAAATAAATAAGGTTTATTTGGATTTTGCATTATACTTTAGCTTAATGGTATCGATCATTTTAATTGAATTTCAGAATTAAAGAAGAAAATAGCTTTAAAACCATTTTTACTTTCTCTACCCATAGGGTCGAGAAAGTATTGTTTTAGGGTCAAATTTTCTAACATGAGTTTTTGTTATATTTACATGTTCTGAGGTGCCCTGAATACGAAAATCATGTTTTTAAAGAATGGTCTCTATGTCTGTCTGTGTGTGTGTGTGTCTGTGTGTCTGTTATCAGCATATCTCAAGAACAAATAGTAGCAGAAATTCCAAACTCGGTATTCTAAATATGTATCATATAGGGATGCTACACTAAGCTTTTCGTTGAGGTGAAGGAAATGGTTTGTGTACAGGGACACTCAAAGGTATTCAAATACTTACGTCTATGGGGGAAATTGCAAATAAGTAGAGTTTAACATCTATAGACTGCACTAAACCAAATTAAACGAATGTATATTTCTTGTAATAGAGATAGTCAACTGGGGAAAAAAATTGTGTATGCAGGAACCTCAGCTTCCCCCCTGGGGGGGAAGTCCCTCCTCAAGGGGAGTAAATTTTCATGATGGGTATCTTTCAAAGAGTTTCCCAGTACCTTGAAAACGAATGGTTTAACCATCCATCTGCGATAATTTAAAATAAAGTTTTCGATTTTTTTCATTTTTAAGAAATAAAGAATTTATTATTATTATTATTATAATGTAATATTGAGAATAATTCAACTTTATATATATATATATATATATATTTCGTGTTATACTACTTCTCTAATATGAAAATCGTCTGCATTATCATAAAAGATAATTTTTTAAAATAATAATTCTAATAACTTAAAAAAAAAAAAAAAAAAAACAGAATTACTTTTTAATAACCGAATTAAATTCTATATAAATGTAGGTGCATTAATGAAAGGGTAGGTTAAGGGGGTTGTAGCCCCCCCCCCTCACTCAGAACTAATTATCATATAAAACTCTTCCGAAGCCTAATTTCAATTGTTTAACATAGGTTTACATATCAGTACTCGTTATCTTACCTCTTAATCTCCAACCTGTACTTATAAAATTAAATTTCAAGGTAAGAGAAAGTCGTGTGAGTGACACTCCACATTATTTTTTAAAATAAATAAATAAGTATTAGGATTCTTTTGGATTTTACATTATACTTTAGCTTAATGTTATCGATTATTTTAATTGGAATTCAGAATTAAAGAAGAAAATAGCTTTAAGCCCATTTTTTACTCATATAATTATGAAATTGTTTACTGAGTTCCATTAAATTATCTAACTATTTAAGCTATACATTTTTATTCAGATAATTACGTTTTATATGTATAGATTCACATTATATTCTATATCCATTTTCGAAGTACCATTAGTGCATTAAAAGGCCATTAAAGTTAGGTATCATCATAAAAAAGAATTATTAACGTACTTCATCATTTTGAAATAAATTTGATAACATAATCATTAGATATTATGATGCTATTTAATGTTTATCAGCTTAGATATAAATGTACCATAATACTTTTCTTTTAATGACAGTATCATCAACTTTATGAATCATTAAATAAGTATTAAGCAAAAACGTTTTTGTAAATTATTGTTTTAATTGTTATTTTATATGAAGAAGATTTGTATCTTCTTATGAATGCATTATTAAAAAAGCGTTTTATTTAAAAAAAAAAAAAAAATCAATAAAAAATTAATAAAATTTGTGTATCATACTATATCTAAAACTTAGTAAAAGAATTTATACAATCATTTTACATATAAATATAAGTTTATACTGCATTTAAAAGAGTTTTATAATCGTAAGTACTTATTTTTGATAAACGGTTGCAAAAATACAAGCTTTTTGTTGATAAACTTTGCAGTCTGTAAATGAATGAGTAAGTAGGTTTTACTAAAAGTTCGATTAAAGCTACGATTTGGGCAATTGGGAACGTTCTTGGGCACACCCTTATGTGTAGTCCGGACACTGTATTTATACTGCATTTAAAAGAGTTTTATAATCGCAAGTATTTATTTTTGATAAACGGTTGCAAAAATACAAACTTTTTGTTGATAAACTTTGCAGTCTGTAAATGAATGAGTAAGTAGGTTTTACAAAAAGTTCGATTAAAGCTACGCTTTGGGCAATTGGGAACGTTCTTGGGCATACCCTTATGTGTAGTCCGGACACTGTGTTTATGTGCAATTTAAACGAAAATAATTCTAGAAATTTGGGATAATTTTTGTTTGTACAAATTTAAAAAATAGGATTTTCTAAGGGTTGCACTTTTAAGGTAATATTCATGTTTAGCACTATATTAAATTGACTTCTCATAGGACAAATATTTGCATTTTAAAATAGATTTTTTGATTTTATATTCCTAAATGACTATTCCATAGCCAAATTTAATTTTTTTTTTTTTTTAAGAATTTTATTAAAGAAATGAAATGATGTTTATAATTGAAACACTGCGGAATTTATTTAACCCTTTGCGGCGCAAAACAATTTGAAACATCTAAATTATACTGTCACCGGAATTCATGAACTAAATTACACTAAAAAATTTAAAATTTTAATGTTTAAAAAAACCGGCCTTTTCTGATATGTTATAAACGTGAGTTTTTGCTAAAAAATTTCCCGGATGAAATTTTGCAGCTGGTTCTTAAAGTTTGTGTCGTCGCAGCTAGGACAGCGCGCGTTAAAGGGTTAAAAATATATTTCTTTCTTAGCAATTAAAAGAAAAAAAAAAGCTACTACCCTAAACAAAAGCGATTTTGGACAAGAAAATTAATAATGGATTTTTAAGTCTTTTTTTTTTTTTTTTTTTCGAAACATAAATTATTCGATATTCAAACATTTTTTTTTTTTTTTTTTTTATAAATATTTTTTGATCAATAAACTAGTTTAAATGTATATTTAAAGATTTTTACATAAAATCAAAATATTGTAAAAATATTTTTTTAATTAACTCTTATCTCTTTTTTTATTTGTATTAATTATCCCTTTAATCTTTTGTGCAAACAATAATTAATGTACGTATGAAAAATGATATGTAGATAAGTTTATTTTACTTTATTTATTTAATTTTTATTTTTTTGTTTCGTTATAATGAAGTGTATTATAAAAAAAAAAAAAAAAAGATTTTTACTGTAGAATAGATTCAATTCTCCTTTTAATGTAGTTTCTATTTGCAGATATATATTTTTTTTTTCAATGAATTCATGTGAATGTCTGCACGCATTGTGGAATTCAATTAAAATGTATAACCAAATATAATAAAATGAACTGAAAATAATTAAAATAGCATAGTTAGGAAATATACACATTTTTTATTTTAATTCAAAATAATAAATTTACATTTATTACGTACGTAAATACATAAAACTGAAACTGCGTTAAAAATGTTTTTTTGTGCATTATTTAAAATAACTAAAATGTAATTAAGGTATATACGCATGATTTTTTATAGTTTATTTAAACAAAATACTTTTTCTACTCGTAGTATCACTTGAAATAATTTATAATTATTAAACAAAGCGGATATGCTCTTATAATAAATGAATAACACCAGTTTAGATAAAAAAAAACAAATAAATCTTTTAATGTAAAATTTTAAATAAGTAAATGTAACTTCATTTCATTCATTTTCTTAGAACGGCAGATTTTGTTTAAGATTTTGTTTACGCTTCAGGAGCAAAAAAGAAAAAAATATATATGACTGTATGTTAAAAATTTAATTTAAAAATAAATATAATGATCATGTGGAATATAAAATTTTATTTTTAATAAATCATTTCATCATATTCAAATACAGAATTTACAAGTATAACATGAAACTGTTTTTTTTTTTTTTTTTTTTTTTTTTTTTTTTTTAGAACGGTGTTTATATTTATCGCTTTCTTTCGAATATTTTCATTAAAATCTTTTTACAAGAGTATTAGTAGAATATTAGTAGAATACTCTTAAAGCTTTACGAAAATGAATAATGTCATAAATATCTCTCAGATTTTTTATCGCTAAGAAAATATTGATGCAAAAGAATATGTGTCATAGAATATTAAATGCATACATTTTTATAAACTTTTTTTATGACTTGAAAATGAAATGTTTTGTTCAACTTGAAATTTTTCGTAGTATCTTAATTATGTATAAAGAAATGTACAGTGTTTCCTGGAAAATAAAAATGACATAATTACTTCTTTTCCCAAAATAGTCTGATACACTTCTTGAAAGGAGTTCTGTTGTTGTTGTCGTATGCCACTCGGAAATTCCGAGCCCCGGTAGTGGAATAGCCGGATTTATTTTAAGGCATGAGGGGTGCGTCTTCCGTTATTAGGAGCGCCTCATAGGGAGGAAGTACGACTTTTAGCTCAAGGAGCTGGTGAAAGATGGCAGTACCAGCCAAACAACAGGAACTCGATTTTTGATCCGGATCAGAGTGAGTTAAACCCATGTTCCGGTACCCCCAGAGGTATAATTTTTGATGGGAACTTGGAGGACTTTGCGACCACGACGGAATTTTAAGCGCACCAGACGCCATTAGCGCAAACGACGGTCTTCGGTCGGCTCGAGGACCGAACTCGCAATCTTTCGATCACGAACTCGCTGCTCTTACCGACCAGGCTACCGCGGCCCAAGGATTTCTGTCTCATATATATATCAGCTATATAGTGATTTTATTCGATGAGCAAATTAACTCATTCAATTTTGTAAATGGTAGTTTGCCTTTTGATCTTAACAATTATTTCTTCACGCACATTGTGACAAACAAATACAGAGAATTAAATATTTAACTTTTGAAAAATTAAGACAATATTCTTTCCAATAAATATTAATTATTTAATTCCTCTGTAAAAGTTTACTGAAAATGCTAGATCAATTGTTACATCAATGAGATTTTATTTTTTGTTAAATCATAGTATAAAACTGAAAAATGTGGTTGTTTTATGTATCATTATATAGAAAAGTATTATATATGTAATATATATATAAGAATGTATATGTAATATATATATAAGAATATGATGAAATGGTGTCAGAAGATATTTTCATCGTCAACGTCAACGTAGCTGCTTCGGAGTACCTGCAATCGGTCGCAACCGTTGCTTACCTCCATCGAAAGTGCCGAAAACATAAGGATGAATGTTCGGGAAAGAAAATATTAAAAAGCCGAAGGCTTTTTAATTAAAAAGAAATTTAAATTTTGGTCTCAGAAATTCCCCCACGTTAGCAGAGAAATTTGTCTGAGTGAAGCAGCAGGAGATAAAAATAAGTAAATAAATAAAAATAAAAATAAATATAAAATAAAATAAGTTAAAATCTCCTTGAAAAATATAAGTGCAGCAGAAAACTGCTGCATGCGTTGTCGAAGCCAGTCTGGAAGGCGAAAAGGAATTAAGAGCTGAGCAGGGCATCCCAAGGGGCGCAGGAAAACGCTCGGAGTTCCGCAATTAATAAAAGAAAAAGGGGGCCATACATATATATATATATATATTGTTTTACTAAAAAATCCTAACACAAAAAAGTAAAGGAAAATTCAGAGGATTTAAAGAGAAATAAAATGCAGTGTTTCAGACCGAATCCCGTTTTCCATCCAGAAACTAGTTCTGAGGTGGATCCGTGGACCAATCCGAAAACAGCAAGTTATTCTCAATCCTCTTTGAAAAAAATTGGAGCTAAAAACGACGGAATTATGCCCCAGGCGACCCGGCCAATCAAAACGCGAGGCTCTGACCAATCCGAAATCTCCTTGGGGCATCCCGTCAGAAGTCAGCTAGCTTCGAATTAGGCCAATTTTTGCCGACATTCGAAAACTTACGATGACGTTTCACAGATCTGTTCCCAATGTTGGAAATCCGCTGTTAGACTCTATCCATCGCTACGATACTGGAGTCGGTCGTGGAAAGAAACGACCTTAGCTATTTTGACGAGGGGAAACGACTTTCTACCCGTCTCTAAGAAAAGTAGAATTATTACGTCTGGAGTTACATAACAGTGTATTTCCTCACAATTTTTTTTTTTTCCCCTAGAGCGAACGAAATGTTTCTCTAGAGTTAGGTATGTACTGTTTTATTTTTACAGACGCGATTTCCACCTCTCTACTCATGAATTCGTCTAAATTTTTATTGTCTTCCTCTCAAAATTATGAACTGCCGGTTTTATTTTTTTTATTATTTGGCTATTTTTTAATAAGTTTTATCGTTTTTTATTTTTTGTTAGCAATTTCCATGCCAAGCAGTGCAATACTCATGAATATATATATATATATATATATATATATATATATAACATTGTAAACCACTTGAATGAAACTAATGTATCATAAGTAGATGGATCGATATGCATTAAAAGGACGCCGATTAAAGTTTTTTAAAAATTCATTTGTGATCATTTTGCTTTTAGAATAGCTATTAAATGAAAGGAAGGAAATAGTTAAAAGCATATTCATTTATACATACTGACATTTTTAAGAAATAATTTCTAAAACAATATAAGCAGAATAAACTTTTATGCCATAAACAATAAAATATTTTTTTCTTAAGTAAATAAAATGTACAACTGAAGAAAAAAAAAAAAAGAATTAAATTCAAACAAACAAAATTAAAAAAAAAAAAGAGAGATTATTTTAAAAGCAACTCTTTCTCGTTAAAAAAAAACGTATTTTAGCAAAACAGAAGAAATATTTTTATTGCAATCACTTCTCTGCTCATTGAAGAATACTTATCAAATAATAAAAGGGAAGCAATTTATTTTTCGTAGATTGAATCTGATACTTAGATAAATATTTCATAAAATTAAAAAAAAAAGAAAAAAAAATTAAGGTAAACTTTATCTTTATGGAAATTTTATTTTTAATCTTAAACGAAATATCAAAATAATTTATATTATTTAAATCTATTTCCCATATCTGAAATTTTCCATCTAATGCACAAAATTTTGAGAAAAATTCACATAAGCAAAAAATTTTTTATAATTAATTTTACACTCAAAATCTTTGCTCTATTCAGACATGTAAATTGATTTTATATTGAAATATAATATGTAAAAGTAAAGACAAACAATTTTTCTTGTTGTTGTTATTTTGTAATGATCCTTATTGAATTGCAATTAAGTATTTTAAATGAAAATATTTGTAAAATACGAAGTTATTACGCAAAAACGTTATAACCATTCTTG
Organism: Salticus scenicus; assembly: GCA_963930645.1. Classification (NCBI taxonomy): domain Eukaryota; kingdom Metazoa; phylum Arthropoda; class Arachnida; order Araneae; family Salticidae; genus Salticus; species Salticus scenicus. Next base: position 279,332,868 of record OZ005653.1, read on the forward strand.
AATGAAACACAGATAAATATTGTGAATTTTAGGAGTTGTAAAATTAAATAGCTTGTGATAAACAATAAATTTAGATTAGTTTTATACACATATCTTAATAAGTAATATGATCTAAAACCAACTCGCCATTCCATGCATTTACTCATTATTTTTTTTTCTTTTGTATTATAAATTAATGTCTTAATTCAATTAATAATTTTATGATTATATATACATAGAAAATAGAAAATGTATTGAAATAAAAAGCAAAAATTGAATTCTTTGTTATTACTTTTAACATAAAATTATAAATTTACTAAATAAATTTTGCATATTTTCTATATTTCCAAATTGAATACAGTTAAAAGAACATTGGATATATATATAAAAAACTGAAATATTTCTTTTAATTTCGAGCATTAATGAATATAAAGTAATAAACAAGCAATTATAAATAACACACGTATTTAAATGCGTATTTTAATTTAAAAATTTATTTATTCATTAGTAAAATATTGAAATTTTGTATGCGAAATGATATTTATTTTTTGAACAGTTTCATAAACGAAATTTTATAATTTTGTACAATGAGAATATTACAATTTCGAATTAATGTTTCAAAATTTCGAAATAAAAAAGTCTTCTAAAAGTATTTGTTTACTCTAACAACTACCCCTTGCACAGAGCCTGATTAAGGGGGAAGCACACATTATCTCCGCTCTCACCGGAATATTTTTACAATTATTTTTTACTTTATGTCATAGAAATTCCACGCTTTGACGAGGAAATATTTTTTATAAAAAATGAACGGTGTAAAACATTCCATTTTACTCATCGTTATTAGACACCAGAATTCTTTGAAAATAATTTTTAATGATAATTTTCTGTTTATTATAGGAGGAAAGTATTTGTTAAAAAATAACGGTGTAAGTATAAATAATGTATGCTTCCCCCTTAATCAGGCTCTGCCCTTGCATATACATATGTAGTAATTATAATAATAAATTGGTAGCTTTGAGATATTTAAGTTTACATTTTTTCTCAAAAAAAAAAAACCTTGCTAAAGAATTTTGAATTTATCTTTCAAGAAAACCCTCTCTGAAATACTTTTGCTTTATTCACATGATAAAACATCGATTTTCGATACTTTTGTTTTGGAATGAAATGTGATATATTTATGGAAGAAATCCAAACACATGCTTTAAAATACACTACGTGCCCCCCCCCCCCCACACACACACACACAAAAAAAAAAAAAAAAAAAAAAAAAAAAAAAAAACTTTTTTTTTTTTTCGAGCCCTGATACTATTCCTACTGATTCTTATGTAATATGACCCCCATTTTGCCCAAACACCCACCGTTTTCTCGGGACGTCGTCCTCCCCCAATTTTTATCACGCTTCAGAAATTTTATGACAATGAAATTTATTTTGAGTATGGAAAATAATTATTTTAACTCTTAAATTATATATATATATATATATATATAATGTATAATAAGTGATAATAATAACTGATTAATAAAATACAGTAAATGTAACTTATAATTTCAATGGCAAATCCCCGCACCCTAAATCTTCCGCTTGCAGCAAATGTTCATGTTATAGAATTTTTCACCTCTTTAGGCCATCAGAAGATATTTAACAGTTAAAATATTTCTTTTCTTCTCTATAAATCAAATATATAGTCACAGAATTACCGAAAAATGGTAAAAATAAGGGGGCTTCCCCCCAAAATGGTGGGTGATAGATAAAAATGGCCGTCATATTCGAATTCAGGAGGTCATTTTACATAAGAATTTTCAAAAATGGTGTTGGGGGCAATTTTCACGCCGAGCAGCGGTATTTGAGTTAATAATCCACGATATGTTAAGGGTTGATATAATTTTACCTTACAAACAAATCTAGATATTTAACCCTATCAATTTAGGTAAAAATGTGAAAAAAGTGAAAATTATAAAATTATAAAATAAGGAAAAAATTAAAGGAAAATCATATGAACTTTAAATCATAAAATTAAGGAGGAAAAAAAGATGTAAGATGTAGTTTTGTATTTTACACTTGTTTTAAAGTTATTCTTTCATGAAATAAAGATTGGAATTTTGGAATTTAAATTCCTAAGCAAAAATTGTTTGAATATTTGTATTTTTATTTACAGATAGCATTTTAAATATAAAAAATAACTACACAAGTTTGATTCAAATAATAATATTACCTAAAATCTTTAGGTAATCTACTTTATCAAATAATTATGATAATAAGAAACGGTAAATAAATATTATTATTATTTTTTTTTTATTATTTAATGCATAAAATACGGAAATAATAAATAAATAAAAATACAAATTCAAATAGAAATAAATACTGCAAATAACAGTTTTTTTTTTTTTTTTTTTTTTTTTTTTTTTTTGTGTGTGTGTAAAAAGCGGAATAAAAATAAATAAATAAATAAATATACAAATTCGAATAGAAATAAATATTGCAAAATAACAGTTTTTTTTTTTTTTTTTTTTTTTAACTTTTTGAATAATCTATGCAAGAAAAATTTTGTAATTATGAAAATTTCAACTATGATATTTTGAGTATCTATAAGTTTTGAGGTTTCCTTAATTCTTTTTTTTTTTTCTTTTTTTTTTTCCGGTGGTGTATATACTGTGTGTGCATGTGCGTACACAACGAGCACGATAGTGTCAAACGTTTTATCCGATTGAGCTAAACGTTTGTAGTAAATATGGTATAGATCACCGTCGCAGGATCTGCGTAGATTTTTATGAAGATAGGTTTTACACTTTTGTTTTCAGAGACATGAAGAAATATTCTTTATCATTATTATTTTAAGTGAGATCACGTTTAATAACATTATTCTATTAAAAAGGAGTCTGAACGGTCACAGGAGTCTGACTCTCTGTGAAACACTTTTACCACAATACAAATTACTTTAGTTCTCTTAACTATCATTTATATTAATGTGAAACTTCCACCATAGAACGTTTGATTTCATATGCACATATTACGATTTTTTTTTCTTACTAAATGTATGTATCATTTAAAAAGTTAAATTAGTTTGATTAAAATTGTAAAACCAAAAGCTGACATATGGTCACTGCGTGCAAGATTGCGGCAAATTTATTGTGTCTAAAACCAAAAATAGGACTGATAATTATGCAAAATTTTATTTCTTCGAATTACACCTCAAATTGAAGCATTTAATAATATCTAATATTAAAAATTTTAATTAAATTTGAATTTCTAATAATGCTATTATTTTAAATGCTAATATAATGTGTAATTATTAGATATATTTTGTGAATTTGAGAAATACGGTTTTGCAAACATTAAATTTAATATTATTACAAAGTTTCATGTTTGAAGCATAAAAAAAAAAAAAACTGATAGATTTTATATTACTTTGCTAATGTATGATTGGAAATTATGTGCGTAATAGCTCTTTAACAAGAAAGAATAATATAATCTATACATTGAAAATCGGGTTTAATTAAAAGTTGTCAGTAAATTATTTTAAAAAGTCAAAAACGGATAAATCTTTTGAACTGTTTTGCAGAATTTGTCGCTGGTGGACTTAAAAATAAATAAATAAATAAATAAAATAAAAGAGGTTTGTTCCAGAGAGTTTAAAAAGAGTCTTTTGTTAGTAAGAGGCCATAATATTTCAGTAGTGATTTTTTGAAAGCGTAAGTTACACTTGGAGTTACTTCAATCAGAGAGGTAGTATGTAATTAGTATAGTTAAAGTTAACTTGTCGGCACTTGTTCTTACAGGCATAAACATGCTCTACACAAACCTTCTATACTTTCGGAACGTTTTTAAACACTTAGTATTTAGGACAGCCATATCTCCTTCTACTAAAGCATGTTTGAATAGTCACTGCTTACTAAAGTGCTGAATAAACTAGTGTAAATTTTAAATATTCATCTTTATTGTTCTAACTCTGGTACTTTCAGTAAAAAGATGTCAAATCAAGAGTTTCAAAGTAAAGCAACCATGAAGTGACGAGCAATAACTCTATATCTCTATCCCCCTCCTCCTTACTTCAGAAGTCTATTTTACGGGTTCAAGTAATGTAAATAAGTTCTTTGATCAACTTGACGATTTTAACCACTCCACCGGCCATCCCGAGATAACACGGGGGGAAACATAGCCTTCCACATACTACATTGGCCGGTGAAGTCGTTAAAAAATAATAATATTTAAGATGGTGACAAACTCAATATATTAAATTAAAATGTCCTATGCGTAAAAATGTCCTATTTTTTACGAAATTTAAGGCTAATGCTCTTTTATGTTAAATGAAATAACCTGAACGTTGTCGGTGATAAATCTTAAAGTTTATTCCGCTTTTAATTAATTAAGCCTGCCATCGATGTAGCTTTACACGTTTGCTACATAAAATTTCAATGACAATGAATTTCAAGGCGAGGAATTTAGATTAACACTAGGTGCATTCCACAGACAATAATAATAAAAAAAAAGGCACCATAATATTAAAGTTTAAATATATATCACGTTCCATTTTTGAAGCAAGATTCTTTATCTAGACCCACTTGTGTAGAACATATTCGCTAAATTAACAACTTTTTTTTTTTTTTTTTTTTTTTATGGTAACTAGAATTAAGGATTTTTTAAACTATTTTTTAATACTTAGAAAAAAAAAATATTTTGTAAAAAAGAAAAGCATGTGAAAACAAAAAGATCGTAATGTTTTCAATCTTAATTAGTTATAAAGAAGTGAATTTCAATTAAATTAAAAAAAAAAATCGATGTGGAAATATGTGAAATAACTTTTTCAGTTTATTCGACTGTTAATGTTTAATTTGTTTCTTAAAATTACATTATAAAACTTAAAAAATTGCAAATTTGAATCAATTAATACTTGATTAAACTAAAGTGCTTAGATAATAAGAATAATTTGATTAGTATTTTTTTTTTCATAAAAAGATACTTAAAAAATTATATTGAAATATAAACCTTCCGATTTTTTTCTTTTACTGTAAACATTTTAATTACTGAAAGTATTCAGTAATGCAGTTTATGTATGATTAGATATTTAGAAAGTCTTTAGAAATTTGAGTTAATGAAACTTAATTAAGGTAATTTAATTACAATATTAATAAAAATCATTGATATCATGTAGAATATAAGATACATTTAAATAGGAAATATATAGAGGTTCTAAAAACAATCTGGTAAGGAAACGTATGCATATATTAGTGTCTATTTTTGATATTTCGAAAGACTGCAGTAGGAAAAAATTTTTTATCGTTTCACAAAACAATGTTTATAAAGTTCTTTAAGATATAATAATGCTTTACATTAACCCTTGACCGCATATGACGTAAAATAACGTCGTACATTTTTTTAGCCAAAGTCGTGCATGATGTTTGGGTACGTCAATGAAATTGAGACCATACTTGAAATCTTAATTTCCGTTTATTTCAGAGTAATTTGTATCAGTTGCATTGGAAAAGATAATTTCAGTTATTTACCATGATGTCAATCTAACCAATATATCTTTTGATAATGATAACAAAAGTTTTATTGAATAAAAGCAATTGTTGTCAATCTGATCAAGAAATTTTTAGTGATTTTTTTAAGTAATTACAGTTAATTGCAGACGACGGTGATTACAGCAACGAACTAATCAAAGGTAAGGATAGTGAGATAATACCAAGAAGTAAAAAACATGCAAAATACTTATTAAGCAGCTTATTTTCATTTTGTTTTTGTTTTTCTTTTCTTTCTTTCTTTTTTTTTTTTTTACTAATTACTTAAATTATCTCAATATCTTACATATATCTTTAAAATCATTAAAATAAATGAATATTTGCATAAAATCTTCTGCTCTTAAAAATTACTCCATGCCTTCCAAAATTAAATGAGCACCAAAATGCAAAATTTGTTTTAAATAAATGTGCACCCAAAGGCTTAATTTAGATACTCTAATTTCAAATATTTCTCAAATTATTTTAATTTATTGCAGTTTAAGAAATAAACATCTTTACTATAATAGTAATACTTCAATGAAAAAAAAAAAAAATCCGAAACGTGCCTGTAAAAACTTAGATCAATTAGTTGCCCGATATATATCATTGGTGCCCCTAAATATATCAATAAAAATCGACTATAACATTAAAAATACCCATAAATTCCTTAAGTCGGAAACCTTTAATGCAGAAAAACCTCTTATAACTTTTTTTTTTTTTTTTATGTTTTATGAACAGATATGCCAACACTTTAATATATTCCGAAGCATTGTTAGCACCCGCACTTTTTTCACACATTTTTTTTTTTTTTTTTTTTTAACTTTCTCTTACCTATAAAGTAGAGAAAGTATTGTTTTGGGGTCAGATTTTCGAAATTGAGATTTTGCATACTTAAACGTTTTGAGGTAAGCTGAATCTAAAAATCATGTTTTTAGCGATGTGTCTGCGTGTGTGTCTGTCCGTGTGTTTGTCTGTCATCGCCATATCTCAAAAACAAACTATAGCAGAAAGTTCAAACTTGGTATTGTAAATGTGTATCATATAGGGATGCTACACTAAACTTTTTGTTGAGATCAAGAAAATGGTTCGCGTACCGGGACACCCAAGAGAATTAAAATACATTACGTCTATGGGGGAAATTGCAGGTAAATAGAGTTTAACATCTGTAGACTTCAGTAAACCAAATGAAACGAATATATATTTTTTATATGCGTAAAAAATGTTTTATATAGAACATGGTAAAGAAATCATTCACTGTTCGTTTACAGGGCTATACAAAAGAACTAGATTATAATGCGACAATACTTGAAAATTGATGGAAGTGTACTTTAGGTTCTGCCGTGTGTTATTAATATGGGATTATATTTATGTGTACCATGTGATGTGTGCATAACTTTCAGAATATATACAGAGCTGCCAACATTTAAGCCATAACATTATTTTTTTATTTGTTGGCGGAAATACTTTACTATAATATTTTACCATGTCCAGGAAAGCTCCTCAGGAATTGAAATTAAGTCCTCATAGCCTTATGATAAATAATGTATTTCTTTTAGATAAATATTCAACAGTTGTTTTTTTTTGTATATTTACACGTTTTGAGGCTTCCTGAATAGCGATGTCAAGTTTTACAGTTTGATCATTGACTGCGTCTGTTACAGTAAATTAAAAACAAATAATGCCAGGCGATCCATATGATGTATTTTGAAGTTAATACGTTTGTTATTATAAAAGTTTGTTCAAGACTGGTAAGTTTCAAGGAATGTTGCGTGTGAAAGTTGTCTGAATAATATTAAATTAACTTTTGTATTTAATAGCAGAATTGAATCCTAAATAAATGTATGTAGAATAATGAAACGGGGGGATGAGCGGGCGGTAGCCTCCCCTCACATAAAATTAATTGTCAAATAAAGCTGTTCCGAAGTCTAATTTGAATCGCTTTAACATAGGTTTACATAACAGTACTCTTTATTTTAATCCTTAATCTCCAATCTATACTTATAGTATTAATTTTCAGGGTAATAGAAAGTCGTATGAGTGACACACTAGATTAATTTTGGTATTTTACTTCCTATTTAATCGTACCTACATATGGGAGAAAATTTGTTACAAAAAAACTGGTTTGAAAAAAGTGAGGGTACTACACTTTTTTTCGAGGTCGGAATTAATTAAAATGTTGGCATGTCTGCATTAAATATAACACTAAAACGCTTAGCACATATTTTAACACTTAGTTGGGTGGTCACGATTTAACTTATTTGATTAAAAAAATTAGATGCTGCTTTAAGTGTTCCTCTAAGAGAAGAAATATTTTTATAAAAGACTTTGCGCATTCGTGTTTAAATCATTAAGAGCTACCAGAGTACACTGTTAAAAAATTGCAACTTTGCTGTCAGAAATTCTCTGTAATTTGAGAAAAAAGTCGTAAATTACGGAAAAATTGAGTTGACAAGACGTATTTTTCTGTAATTACAGAACAGCAATTTCTGGCAGCAAAGTTGCATTTTTTTACCAGTGTATATATTCGTTAGTTTAAATTACTGCATCGATTACTGAAGATAAAATTTAAGTGATTGAATTACGAATATGAAAAATCACTTTTGTTAAATAATGTAACGCTTTCAAGAAACGCTAACAGGCGATGCTTACAAGTAGAAATAAAAAAAATATGCGGACATAAAAGTGTTAATAGATTTATAAATTTTTAAGCATAAATGTTATTGGTTTTAATGCTGTCTGAGCAGCTTTAAACAAGTTGTCTAAATTTTTGTTCTGTGAATATATGAATGATTATAAGTAATGCATAGCTGACAGCTTTTGCGGTTTTTTTAATACCATATTAATTGAGTAGAAACTTTTATCTTATTATGTCACAGAAATTTATAAAATATCACTATTAAAAGATTCTAGTTGCCAAAAAGCGTAAAATTTTGCAGGTAAGAGTTTAATTACTTATGTAAATTTACTTAGTATTTTTTATCAATGTATGATCTTGCTGAATTATTAAATTGATATACACTTGACCGTTAAATTTTATGGTAGCATTATGTATGAACACGAGGCGAAATTTTCAGGAATAATATATATATATATATATGTTGATAACACTAAATTGTCGGTCAGAATCCATAGGCAAAATAATTATGATATAATCTGTGGTAAAATATTTTGGAACAAAATCATGGATTTCTCAGAACAAAAGGACTATTAAAATGTACAAGGTGATTATAATTAAAGTTAAGATTTCAAAACGCTATAATTTCAAAACTACCCATCAGAGCTATTTGATGTTTTACCAGAGCAATTGTGAGGCCATGAAATTTTGTTTGGCAAACGAAAAAAAAAAAAATAGTTTAAAAAAACGTCCTTAATTATCCGTAAAGTATTTGTTTCATGAAGATCCACTTTTTCTCTTTTCACTATAACTGTTTCCGCTGTAAACATGTATTCTTATCTTTTTGATAAAAAGAATGCAGTAAACCCTTGAAGTATATTGCTTCCTGCTATCCCATTGTGTTGCTAACAACATTCCTGTGTTTAATGAGTCCATTTAGGCGTTTCCACTGACATTATCCTGACAGCGCCATCTATAGTAACACGTTGGAACTACTTTTTTCCTCCACCAAACAAAATTTCTTTGTAATAACAGGAGACTTGGCGTTGGAATATTAAAACTCGAATAAACGACTACGTCAGAAACGCCAAAAGAAAAATATTGAATCCAATATTTTTCTTTGGCGTTTCTGACGTAGTCGTTTATTCGAGTTTTAAAATTTCTTTGCCTCTCGATTGCTCTAGTAAAATATTAAATCTCTCTGATGGGTAATTTTAAAATTATAGCGTTTTGAAATCGTAACTTTTATTATAATCACCCTTATATTACACATACATATATATACCTTGTGGTTCTTAAACTGAAGACATTTTTTCATTTTCTACCGCCATTTAGAATGTAGAAAATTGGAAATAATATGGTGTGTCACTCACACGACTTTCTCTTACCCTGAAATTTAATACTATAAATACAGGTTGAAGATTAAGAGGTAAGATTACGAGTACTGTTATGTAAACCTATGTTAAACAATTCAAATTAGGCTTCGGAAGAGTTTTATATGATAATTAATTCTGTGTGAGGGGGGGCAACCACCCCCCTTCAACCCCCCGTTTCATTAATGCACCTACATTTATATAGAATTTAATTCGATTATTAAAAATTAATTCTGTTTTTAAAAAACAATTTATTAAAATTATTATTTTAAAAAATTATCTTTTATGATAATACAGACGATTTCCATATTAGAGAAGTAGTATAATACTAAATATCCAACAAAAGGTTGAATTTGTTCTCAGTATTATATTAAAAAAAAAAAAAAAAAAAAAAAAAAAAAACTGTTAAAAATAAAAAAATATCGATAACTTTATTTTAAATTATCGCAGATCGATGGTTCAACCATTCGTTTTAATTGTATTGGTGAGCTCTTTATGAGAAACACATAAAAATTTACTCCCCTCGTGGGGTTACTTCCTTCCAGGGGGGAGGGGAGGCAAGGCTTCTACATACACAAAAAAATTTTCGCTGTTGACTATATCTATTTCAAAAAATATATGTTCGTTTCATTTGGTTAAATGCAGTCTATAGATGTTAAACTCCAGTTACCTACAATTTCCCCCATAGACGTAATGAATAATTTTCGGTGTCCCTGTACACGAACCATTTGCTTCATCTCAACGAAAAGCTTACTGTAGCATCCCTATATGATACACATTTAGAATACCGAGTTTGGAATTTCTGCTACTATTTGTTCTTGGGATATGCTGATAACACACACACAGATCATTCGCAAAAAAATGATATTCGTATTCAGGGCACCTCAGAACATGTAAATATAACAAAAACTCACGTTGGAAAATTTGACCCTAAAACAATGCTTTCTCGATCCTATGGGTAAGAGAAAGTAAAAAGAATTAAAAATCCGAAGGGGAAATAGCTTGGGATTAAAACGAAAAATCTCACAATTACAAGTTTGTGGGGAAAGAAATTGACTAATACTGTAAAGAATATGAAGCATAATCGTAACCTATGACACGTGATATGGTGTTTCTTTTTATAAAGATGGATTTACTTGCTCATTTGGCACATTTTGAAGTCCCACTACTGCAACTGGGATAGCCAAATTGAATCAAAATCAAAAATTCATTCTTTCTCTAAATTTTAAATAAAAAAAGTTATTTCATGTGTCATGCTTAAATTCAGCATTAATTCAATTTTAACATTTAAGTAAATTTTCGAGTATTTGGTCCCAGTATTTCCAAAATAATAATATATGCTAAGCTAAATACTTAATTTTTCAATGCAATATTTTATGAAACAATATCCTAATATTATTGTACCTTTTAGCATTTTATGCCATTAAATGAAACAATTCTATAATTATCATGAATTAATTAATTTGTAAATTTTTAGATTTTACAAATTGTGTATTTGTTAAAATTTTCCAACGTGTTCGCCCTCTGTTGACAATTCTGAGGTTTAATAAGTAATTTAATAAATATCATATGTCATAATTATTATTCAAACATGAGTATTATTCTATTGTACTCTACACATACAGAAAGAGTATACAGAATTAATTAAAAAATAGGCATGATTGATGCATTTCACGTATCAAAATTTTAATCTAAATATCGTATACAACAAAAACAAAATATATCATATACTAACAAAATGACAAATTCCTATATAATTACGCCCGTAGCTCATACATATTTACATTTTCGCAACATTAAAAGGTCATTTAATTTCTTATTATTTATTACTTATTTAACATTACATGTTATTACCTATTGTATAATAACATTTGATAAATTAAAACAAATGAAATTAAATGCATACTTTTCATAAAATTTATGTTTAAAAAATTATATCTTAATACTTTTCTGAAAGTAAAGCAAACTTATATACTGTTGACTTCTTATTATTCTTTTATTCAAATTCTGAATACAAGAAAAGTAGACAGCTGCTTTAATGCAATAGAAGTAATAACAATTGAAAAAAGTATATGCTCTATATCCCATTCTTAAAAGGTTTTCAAATTGGGAAAAAACAATCTAAAGATAAATTTTCATGAATAATATAGTTTTAATGATGTGGCTAGAGATTCAAGTATAAACAACTTGACTATCAAATGCAAAACCCATTATTAAAAGATTAAAAAATGTTTTCCCAAATGCTTTGCATAGAAATATAACAAAGGAAATTGTTGAATATATAATTTTCTTAAAATAAACAATTCATCTCTGTAATTTTAACAGGGTATTTAACTGTATGATTTATTTTTATTTTTTATACGATACAGCAAAACTAAATTTTAAATTATTTTTAAAAAATTCAGAAATTTTCTGCATAAGAATTATAATACACTATTATTTCAATATACAGAGCATACTGTTGTGGAATTGTAAATAATCGGATTTATTTTTGTATAAATTCTTTCAAAGAGGCTTAGTTAGTGGTTAAAATGTTAATTTTGTGCATTTCTAGTGTGTTTTAGCGTTTAAATAGCTAATTTTCCCTTAAAAACGATTTAAAAAGCTCGAATAAGGCAGGTAATGGATTTGGTATCAAATTTGGCGATTTTTTTGTCGACCTTGGCGAGAAAATCCTTATTAACGATATACCAAATATGGAAGCTGAAATCTCATTGGTTGACTACTTTCTGGATTTTTCTCGAAAAATCCGGGTTTGATAGAGAAGTATAAAAGAGCGTTTTTTTTCGCCAAGGCAGTTAAGTCTCAAATCTCAGTGAGTTCCGTCAAATGCTTGCATTGCTTTGAGACTTTCTGAATGAGACTTGCTTTATGTGTTATTGCTATACAGTTTGTACTGTGGTTTTACTGTTATTGGCTGTTATTTAAGCTGTATTTGCTGGTGAATTGAAGATGATACTCGGTTTATAGATCTGTATTTTTCTAGAACATTCTGTGAATAAATTACTGAATTTTTGCAAGCTTCGCCTCTTATTCTCGGACAACTTACGAATCAATCCCCAAGTACGCAACAATACACACATTCCTACCTACTCTTCCAATCTTCTTGAGAGATTTTACACAAAAATTTTGTGAGTCTTCTAAGTGTTTTGGTAAGAAGTTGGCAAATTGGGTGTTGCGAATTGGTCGAGTTGAGTTTAAAATTTCACTCTGATTATAAAAGTATTCTACGAAGAATAGCCAGTAATTACGAGTTGAAAAGGAAAACTTCGGATTTTGTGGAATTTACCAATCAGTTAGTTTCGAATAATTTTTTGATAAGAAGGACGATTATAAATGCAAATTGATTCTCCAGTGTATAAAAAAGATGTTAATATCGCACTCAGGGTTCTGTTCTGTGAGTATCGTCTTCTCAGTCCAGAATGGGTGTTATAGATTGAGGGGTTTTAGTCGGAGATGTCACACTCAGTTTAGTTTACATAAAGAGTAGTAATGAGGACTACAGTAAAATCTGATACAAGTTATGTCAACTCAAGTGTATTGGTAATATGAAACCGTTTGTTGTTTTATATTTAAGTGGAGATAGAAGTCATTTATATTTTATTGCACGTCTAGAGAAGACGTCCCGTTCATCCCCTCAATTAAGAGCTTTAATTAAAGTGTTTCTGTTAAGTTTAAAATTAGTTTATGCATTTCATTTCTTAATCACATAGAAGCACTGGAGAGGTAGACGAGGTTATGCAAGACTTTTTGCCACAATTTTTTAATTACTTTCTCTTACCCATAGAGTCGAGAAAGTATTGTTTTAGGGTCAAATTTTCGAACGTGAGTTTTTGTTATATTTACATGTTCTGAGGTCCCCTGAATAAGAAAATCATGATTTTAGCGAATGGTCTGTCTGTCTGTGTGTTTGTCTGTGTGTCTGTCTGTTATCAGCATATCTCAAGAACAAATAGTAGCAGAAATTCCAAACTCGGTATTCTAAATGTGTATCATATAGGGATGCTACACTAAGCTTTTCGTTGAGAGGAAGCAAATGGTTCGTGTACAGGGACACTCAAAAGCATTCAAATACATTACGTCTATGGGGGAAACTACAGGTAAGTAGAGTTTAACATCTATAGACTGCACTAAACCAAATGAAACGAATATATATTTTTTGTAATAGAGATAGTCAATTGGGGAAAAAATTGTGTATGTAGGAGTCTCGCCTCCCCCTGAGGGGGGGGGGGAAATCCCCCTCGAGGGGAGTAAATTTTCATGATGGGTACCTTTCAAAAGAGCTCGCCCATACCTTTAAAACGAATGGTTGAACCATCGATCTGCGATAATTTAAAATAAAGTTATCGATTTTTTTCATTAAAAAAAATAAAAAAATTTAAATGTAATATTGAGAATAAATTCAACATTTTTTTAGATATTTAGTGTTATACTACTTCTCTAATATGGAAACCGTGTGTATTATCATGAAAGAATTTTTTTTTAATAATAATTTTAACAAATTATTTTTACTGAGTGAATTTGTACAGGAAAATATAGAAGAAAGTCGTGTGGTTGCTACAACATACTAGTTATTTGTTGTTAGTGGATGTGCTTTACTAATAATATTTTACCATTTCCAGGAAAGCTGTTCGGGAATTGAAATAAATTCCTCCCTCATAGAGATATGGTAAATAATGTATGTTTTAAGCTAAATATTCATAGCTTGTTTTTTGTACATTAATGAAACGGAGAGTTGAGGGGGCGGTAGCCCCCCCTCACAAAAACTATTTATCATATAAAATTCTTCTGACGCCTAATTTGAATTGCTTAACATAGGTTTGCATAATAGTACTCATTATCTTACCTCTTAATCTCCAACCTGTACTTAGGGTTTTAAATTTCAGGGTGAGAGAAAGTAGTGTGAGTGACACACCAGATTATTTATTTAATAAAAAAAAAAAAGAAAAAAAAAAAGAGTGACAAATGGTAGGGATCATTCTGGTTTATACTTTCGAAATTTTAGCAGCTATGCATATGCGATTTGTGTTATTTCATACTATTATTCTCCTTACATAAAAAGTAAACACTTGAGTTAGTGTAATATATCAGAAATAAAAGCAGGTGGAGAACATAATCCGTTAGAAATCCATTTTATAAAAGATTTTCCAGTTGTAAAAATTGCATTATTTTTTATAAATAAGCATGTTGAAATTATAATGATGTAGGTAATTCAAATATAAATAACAAAGAACGATATAAAAAAGTTCATTATTAAAATATCGCAAAAATGATTTCCCAAATGATTTTCATGGAAATACAATAAATAAAAATATTTGTCAACAACAAAATATTTAGCTGAAGAATTTTGACGTACTTTATTAGGAGGATTTAATTTAATTTTTATTTATATCATACTATAATGCTAAATTGAAATATTCAAATAATCATATATTAGGCGAAAATATTTTGCGTTAGAATGTTATGTTTAAAATGTATATTGTGTTTTATGTATTGATACTATTCAGTTTATTAATTTCAGAAAAATATTGAATCATATTACAAATAAACTTTGTTTTTCTTTTTTTTCGTAGTTTCGAAAAGAATTCATTACATATATGTACAACGTAGTATTTTAATTATTTATTTATATAACTGCAAACAAGTTTTTTTTTTCTCTGTGTGCGTGTGTTGAGATGTTTTACTTTTAATTTTTCCTTAGAATTTTGAATTTTTGACAAAAAAAAATCATCTTTATTCACATAAAAAAAAAAAAAAAATAGATTTTTTACTTTTTTTTCCCCCAAAGGAATCTGATAGAAATTTAAAAGGATTTATGTCACAAAGTATCTGACATGGGAACATTCAAAAGATGTCGTCTTCAAAAAATATTGAAAAAAATATATATGTGATTCTACTCTTCATAAAACACCAGGAAGTAAAAAAAATATCGGCTGAAATGAATTACAGCGACCACAAAAAATTAACAAAATTAAGCATATTTGGCGATATAGCGCTGTTAGGCGTTCAGTTTGCTAGCACCGAGATTGCCGTGTACGAACAGAACCGTGTTTTGTTTCTCCGCCAAGTACTCAAAACCAATCGCCTAACAATGTGATATCCAAATATGCTTAAATTTGATAATTTTTTGTGGTCGCTGTAATTAATTTCAGCCAATAATTTTTTCACTTTCTGGTGTTTTATGAAGAGTAAAATCACACATATTTTTTTTTTCAATATTTTTTTAAGTCGACACCTTTTGAATGTTTCCTTGTGAGTCTAAAAGTTACTCTCATTAGAGTGAGGAAATCATTCGATTCTATCCTAAAAAGGAAACCAGATATTTTGACCTTGCCAATATTTCTTACGCATATAAAGGCAAACAAATACACAGGTATAAATCTTTAATATGTAAGGAATGAAAAAAAAAATTAACGTTATTGGTATATATATATATATATAATATATATATGTATGTGTGTGTATCAGTAAAATGTTTACTAAAAATTTTAGGTCAAATGCTACATCAATGAGATTTCCTGTCAATATATATATATATATATATATATATATATATATATATATATATATATATATATATATATATATACTACTGGCCATTAAAATTGCTACACCAAGAAGGAATAATAATAACGGAATGAAATTTGTTGGACACATACACTATAGTAGGAAGAACAATTGATTAAAATTTCAGGAAATTTCGAGTAATATGTACTGAGAAAACAGTACATAAAGCAGTGACCTCTGTGAGCAATAACAGCACCTATCTGCCTAGGCATTGAATCGAACAGCGATTGGATGACATGTAGGGGTAGAGCACTTCATGAAGTTTGAACAGGATGCCACAATTCATCGATCGAAATTACTGGTGAGTGGTGGGGGGCCAGTCGCTTTTCAACGATTAAATAGTCATTTTCATTGGTGCGAGATCAGGAGAACGCGCTGGCCAGAGCAACAGTCGAACACATTCGGCATCAGTGAAGGTCCAGACAATATGGACAACTTGCGGTCGTGCATTGTCCTGCTTAAATGTTGCGCTTCGGAGGCCTTGAACATAGGGCAGAGCGATGGACCTTTACTCGTCAGAAATGTAATGGCTGGTATTCAGAGTGGCGGTAATGAAAACAAGAGGTGACCGAGAGGTGTATCCAATGGTACCACATACCATCAATCCAGGTGGTAACTCAGTATGCGGCTACCAAAATTCTGATTAACCTCAAAACTGCATCACTGATATGGGCGCCATTAATGTATGATCAACGATGAACCTGGACGCAGGAATGGCGTGAAGTCACTTTTCAGACAAATCACAATCCTGTTTACAGCATCAAGATTGCCTTATCCGTATTTAACGGCATTATGAATAATGCACATTGCCAGCTGGGATTCGATATCATCATACTGTCCATCATTTGCAATGATATTATGGGTTCCCATTGGATACACGTCTCGATTACTTCATGTTTGTATTCCTGGCACTCTTTAAATTTCTGATGAGTTAAGGCCCGCCACTCTGCCCTGTATTCGAGGCCTCCGTAGCGCAAAATTTAAGCAAGATAATGCACGACCGCAAGTTGTTTGTATTGTCAGGACCTTCTTTTATACAGAATGTGTTTGACTGTTGCTCTGGCCAGCACGTTCTCCTGATCTCGCACCAATAAAAATGACTGTTTAATCGTTGAAAAGCGACTGCCCCCACCACTCACCAATAACTTCCATCGATGAATTGTGGCATCGTGTTAAAACTTCATGAAGTGCTCTACCCCTACATGTCATCCAATCGCTGTTCGATTCAATGCCTAGGCAGATATGTGCTTTTATTGCTCACAGAGGTCGCTGCTTTATGTACTGTTTTCTCTGTACATATTACTCCAAATTTCCTGAAATTTTAATCAATTGTTCTTCCTACTATAGTGTATGTGTCCAATAAATTTCATTCCGTTATTATTATTCCTTCTTGGTGTAGCAATTTTAATGGCCAGTAGTGTATCTATATATACATTAAACATTGGACAAGAAGAAGTAACAATTTGAAAAAAAAAAAAATAAAAATTATTAAAAATCTTTGTAATGGAGCCACGCAGCATACAATAATTATTCACGGACTTTAATTGATTATTGTATGTAAATAGGTGTAATTTCTGTGATACCATATGCATTTGCTGAAACATTACAGCTCCCAAATCACAGCGAACACCTAACTGATATATATTGCAAGATAGAGCATCTAAATTTACATATATTGCACCAATATGCTCCTTTTTTATTATTAGTTGATTAATTAATTAAATTTATTTATTTATTTTTACTGATATATTTTTATTTGTAAACTTTTTATTTTCCTTGTATGGTCTTGATGTTTATTTTCTTATTTACATATATTAAGAAAGAATTGGTTTTGCAAAAATTTTTGAAATCCAGTTTTCAATGATTTTATGCGTTTTGAGACATCCCGTTCACAATTTAACTTTGTGATATACAGAGGTCAATTTCTTACTGTAGGAAATTGCGAACAAACAAATGCATGTTTTAAGCATTCTATTTTTAGCATTTATGTCTAAAAACTAGCTTTTCGTACTAAATCGATGATACTCTGCAACACACTTCGTAATTCACCTTTTTTCCCTCCCAAGATAGGAACGCTAACTCAGCTCTTTTCCACCAGGTGGCCCTGTTTTTTTATTAGATTAAAAAGATATTAATATGGGACATATTTCAGGCCATGCGCTTTACAACGAAACAAAAAGTATCAAAATAAGAGCCTCCATTAATAAAATATGAGCTAAAAAAACAAAAGGTTTGAATTGCGAACCTCATCTTTTTTTAAGCCGGTTAAAAAGGGGAAATAACAATGATATGGAACAAATTAGAATAATTGACATGTCTATAAGTAAAGGAAAAATTATTATTAGTAAATGTAAGTGTAAATTTACGCTAGCGTGCCACCATTGCAAGGATCACTTCTCAAAGTTTTCAAAAGCCATAGTTGTTTCTTTAACCATTGTATTCAAAGAGCAATCCAGGGTAATACACTGGTTCTCAAAACTATAAGGACACCCGTTTTCTTATATTAACAAAACACTGAGCAATATTACTTAAACAAATATATATTGTATTAATTTGAATTAACTTAATAGGTAATATTTACAAATTTTTATCGTTTATCTATCTTAAACAGCTTTAAATACGGTCAAAAAATGACTTTTCAAGTGTTCACAATTGTAAGAACTGCTCGAATCTTAGTAATTTGTTTTCAGTTATTCTTTAAATTAATATTTTATGTGATTTTAGGGTAAAACAATCAGAAATTCTCTCTGGTATATATATATATATATATATATATATATATTAATATTCAGTTTCAATACCATTTCATACAGCATAGATGATATTCTGAATGCATTTAAACTATTTGAAATTGCTTTCCACTTGCATGCACTTTTCTAATATGATTAGTTAAGATTTTTTCAACTTGTAGGCCACAGGAAAGACAATAATATGGAAGTTTATTTCTTCAAACTTTTTTCCATTACTCTAGAGGTAGAGCAAAAATGTAAGTCTTGTTAAAAAAAAAAAAAAAAAAAAAAAAAAAAAAAATTGCCCCCCCCCCCTCCACACACACACATTCCTCTCTTATAACAGAAATCTGATAATTCCACGCTTAAAATTTGCGAATGTTCTCTCGATGTTCATAGTAATAGAAAAAAATTACTAAATTCATTCTGCCTTCAGTAGAAACAGCTCGCCGAGAGCACCATAGATCCACCATTATAATGCCCGATTCATATCTGCCTTAAATCTGCTCTGTCTTTCGCTATCTTCAGATCGTGCCAGTAACTGTTGAAACCATTTGGTTAATCAAGAATAAAATGTTTTTCATTCGAAAATGCAACATTTTGCCATTTCATATTGTCTTTATTCAACTTTAACTCAGACTTTCTTTCCTCCATTAAATGCTTATTGATTATTATAGGTTTTTTATTCATTTTAGTATATTATTAATTATTTTAAACATACATAGATATGGACACCAAACTTTCGTTAAAAATTACGAATAAACTCAACAGCAGTCATTTTGAGTAAGAGGAATTTTGAATAGTAAGAGGAATTATGAGTCTTCGATCTCTATAAAACAACTCTGATTTTCATCAGATCTCTCTCCTATCGAACCAGCAGTTCAACATTCGATAATATTTTCTTCAGAATATTTAGATCTTCGAATTTAATTAGAAATACGACGGATTGAAATTATTCCTCCACTTAAAAAACACATTTACCATACTTCACTACATAAACGTTCTTTTTTTTTTTTTTTTTTTCGTGGAATTATCAGTAATGTCCGTCCAAGAAAAATTGAAGGCTTATATATGAATTAATCTAGCCCAGTAATTAACAAATTCGCATGTCAATTGTAATTTATCCGCTAGTAAGTTAAATAAAACGAAAAAAATCTTGATTGTCTCTATAATTATGAGCATCTAAAAACGTGGAGAAAAAAAACATTTTGCGCTACTTTTTAATTAATTTTGTTTCATATTTAAAAAAAAAAAAATTATAACAGTTTTGATTTTTAAAATACTAGATATATTAAGTGCACTTAGTATAATCTTATTCACAATTATTTTTACATTAGTTATTTCAAAACATAAAGTGTCCTAAATATGAGAAGGAGTTTATCTAGTACCGTAATAATAATGAAATGCGTAAAAAGATTCTTCTAATGTAGTTATTAATATTTTCTTTTCTCTTAATGAACTAGATAATGGAAATCTACTTATATGCAAAATAATAATAATAATAATAATAATAATAATAATAATAATAATAATAAAATAAATATGAAACATTATTTAAAAAACATGTGGCAATTTGTATAAATGAATTATATATACCATTTAACTAGTAAGTTTGTTAACCACTCTAATTATTGATTCAAAAATTTAACTATTATTTCTAAGTGTTAAAATATATTTGAAAATGCAGCATATTTTACTTCTTTTTAATTTTCAAAATCTAGAACGATTAGTAAAATTCATAATATATATATAAGACTTCATAAAAATGTTTAGGCCTAGTACCGTAGCGCAGTCAATCAGCCTTAAAACCTACAACAGCAACTACAACATAAAAAGGCTTAATATTTCATACCTGATTGACTTTTAAGTAATATATATATATATATATATATATATATATATATATTTAATATTATCTTTAACTGGAGTCGAATATTATTATTTTTTTATTTAAAATATTTAAAAATCATCACGTCTCATATATAATTATATTAAACTTTAATCACATCAAAAACCGAGACACCATACACTAAAGATATACAATTTAAAACATTAAAATACACAGAACATAAATTTAAACGTTTCGAGCCTTTATTTATTTATTTATTTATTTTTCGAGCATTAATTTATGTTTTGTGTATTTTAATGTTTTAAATTTTACATTTTTAGTGCATTAGTGTCTCGGTTTTTGATGTGATTAAAGTTTAATATTATTTTATATTTATGGACACCGAAAATTCAACACTGGTAGATATGACTATCTAAAGAAAAAATGATACGAAAAGAAAACTATACAAAAATAATCGTAGCAATAAAAGTTTTAATTATAAATTTATATTTGTAGTTGTTACAGTCATTTGCAAAAGTTTAAGACCAATAGCCGATTTTCAGTATTTTAACACATTGCATCATTTTTGCTGATTATTGCGTTCTCTCATGTGCTGATTGCATCAAACGCATTCTACTGCGATAAATAAATGTACCCGGCACGTTTATCGCCAGTTGTTTATTGAATTTTGTCGTAGACAGTGACGTGGGATAATTATTGTTATGGATAAAAATAAATAAATAAATAAATAAACCTTCACTTACTGTTACAAAAAGTTCAGAAATATTGACCCTGCATAAAATTGGATTTTCTGAACGTTAAATAAGTTCGAAGATAAATGTGAGCAAGACAGCTGTGCATCAAGCTATTAGTAAATTTAAAATTTCGGGAAAAATTGTGGATGTTAAGAGAAGCGGTCGCCCTAGAAAAACAAGTGCACGTGATGATCATGTTATAAGGATGGACGTACGAGGTCCAAAAACCTCCTGCAATACGATTAGACATTATCTGGCTGCAAAAGGCACCAACGTCAGTTTGAGTACTATTTCAAGACGTTTGGCTAAAGATTTTGGTTTATCGCCCCATAAACCTGCAAGGAAACCTCGACTTACTCCATGTATGACAAAGAAACGACTGGCGATAAACGTGCCGAAAACCTTTATGTATAAGTAGAATCTTTAAGTAGCAGTAGAATACTTCTGATGCAATCAGCACATGAGATGACGCAATAATCTGCGCAAATAATGCAATTTGCTAAAATGCTAAAAATCGGCTAGTGGTTTTTAACTTTTGTAAATGACTGTAAATATATTTAAAAAGAAAGCCGATTAATCTTAAATAAAAAATCCCTATGTGACAACATTGCTTCTAATAAAGCTTCTAAATAAAAGACAGACATAGCGCAAAGGTATTTGCTTTTTTATACTTCTTACCTCATTTAAAGAAATAAGTTATAAAACATGCTAATCACACGAAATTATTATGACAGGGCAAAAGAAAATATTTTTTACTTAAATGAATAAAACAGAAATCCGAATGTAAAATGTTTAATACAGACGAATTAAATTGAAAAGAATATATCAAAAGATTATTTCTCGTTCTAAAAGCGAATTTGAGCGAAAATAGAAGAAATACTTTCATTGCAAGAATTCCGTAGTGCAATGAAGCAAACTTATCAGTTTTTTGAAAGGAAAGCAACTAATTTATTATACTTTTTATCTGATGCTTCGGTGTGGATTTCATGAAATTTAAAGAAATAAATTATATTATATCTTTATGAGAAGTTTGTTTATAATTAATCTTAGATGATCTTTTAAAATAATCCATATAACTTATTTTTTCTTATTTCAGTAACATTGCATTTAAAGTACAAAATTTTGAAGAAGACATTAAATAAGTACTAGGTTTGTTTTAATTAATTCTTTTACATTCAAAATCTTTATTGTATCCAAATAAGTAAATTAGTTTTATATAAAAATAAATTACTTGTTTTTGGAAGAATGAAAACTGAAGTATTTTTATTAGTTTGTAATCTCCTTTTCAGGGAAAATAACAAACAGTCAGATAACAATTTAAATGCAAACGTTTGTGCCGTACAAAATTGTTCAAAAATGACGTTATAAAACATATTTTCATTACTTATATGTATATACTAAAATAGCGTAATGATTTCGTGAAAAATTTCGATCTCTGGTTTTTTCTTCGATTTCAACGTTTTTAGATGTACTAAACATGATTTGACCATTTTTAGAAATGTGTGTTCGATTGCATAGGTGCCAATATTTTAAATTATTCCGGAGGAATTTTAGTTCCACCTTTATTCCATACCACATTTTTTTAGAGTAATTTTTTCTTATTTTATCACAGCTATATATTGAAGAAACGTATTCTAAAAGTAAAGTGGTGCGAAATAAAGGCGGATCTAGAAATGCTCTGGAATAAATTAAAATATTGGTAGCTATGCAATCCAACACACAAAATAGTGTCAGCTATGAGATTGTTCGCGTGTGTGATTCGACGTGTCAGTAAAATTTGTTGACGCTATATCTCGTGAAATGGTGAGCAGATTTCCACTAAAATTTATTGTTAGATGGAAAATGATATAA
The DNA here is from genome assembly GCA_963930645.1 of Salticus scenicus. Taxonomy (NCBI): domain Eukaryota; kingdom Metazoa; phylum Arthropoda; class Arachnida; order Araneae; family Salticidae; genus Salticus; species Salticus scenicus. The sequence continues at coordinate 279,356,063 of OZ005653.1, forward strand.
AAAATATTATTATTATTGATATATTTTATTTTATCGAATGGTTAGTGCTATTATTCTGAAATTTCTCCTATTTACAAAAGGACCATGTCTCAGTATTTTTTGTTTATAAGTGCTCAAAATTTAATATGTTAGGTTTCTATTTATAAAAAAAAATGGTGCTGATTTAATTCGGGTTCATATCTGCCTTATGTGGCGGATATTTGTTGCACTTTTCTGCGTTTATGGAATAAGTGTATCTTAATTTCTATAGCGTATGAGTACATCAAACGAGATATGTAAAATGTTTACTATAAAAGATTATACTGATTTAATTTGGATGTTTATCAGTCACAAGTTATGCAGCTTTTACTCACTTGCTGTGATATTCTAATTAGTTATATCTCCGCCTCTATTGGATAAAATGGTCCCAAACTGCGTGCATAAAATCTTTGTGAGCTTCTATAGTGATAAATATTTTATGCATACAATATTTTTAACAACTGAATTATAAAAATAAGACACAAGAATATTTAAATATCTATGGCACTTAATTTATGTTAAATTTTATTGTTTTCTCCGTCAGATATATATATATATATAAGGATAGAAAGTATATACCTCACCTTAATCTCAATAGATTGCACTATAGGCTTCATATAGCCGTTTCTGTACCATAATGTATTTTATAGAGTATTCTTGCTGTTATTGCTTTGCATATTACAGGATCTTCAGGTGTGTTATTATTAATTCCTATATTATTTTTAAAATCTCCCACCAATCATAGGAAAAATGTATTGCCCATAAAAAAAAAAAAAAAAAAAAAAAAAAAAATACGCATTTTTGAAGTCTAAATATCTTTATTGAACTTTATGTATTAATAATACTCTAAAGTGCCATCTCACTAAATCCTCATTAATTAATAAGATAAGCTGATATTCATAATTTTTATTGCATATAACTTAAAAAAAAAAAAAAAAAAAAAAAAAAAACTATTCTTAAGTTACTAAAAACATATGTTTCAAAAGAATTTTTTGTGAATAATAATGTAATAAAGTACTAAATATATAAATAATTAAATAAATATAGAATAAATAATATAGAATAATAAATAATAAATAATAAATAATTATAATATATATATAATTAAATAAATAACTAAAGTATTTCTAAGCAATATTTGTTGAAAATAAGAAAATCTAACAGTTTTGAGAAAATGAATAAATAAATAAAATTTCTTAATACTACTATCCCTAACAGCACACTTTCTCCACATAACGTCCTTACGCTATCCTATGGATAAAATGACATCCCAAAAACGTGCTTGGGATGTACGATGGATATGTGTGTTGTTACGGTTGTAATAGTACAAACATGGAAAATTTCATGCAAAAAGTGAAATATTTTCTTATAAATCAAGTTCGTAAATGAAATTTCTAGACCTTTGCATAATGGGTAAATACGCAAAATTTACATTTTTTTTCTACAAATTTAAAATACAGTTATTTATTAAAATTTTTGAAAATGATGATTTTTTTGTTGTTGTTGTTGTTGTTGTTGTTGTTGTTGTTGTTGTTGTTCAGAATAACAATTATTTCCGTCAGTCGCATATGCATAGCTATTATAATAATTTGGTAGATTTCAGATATTTCAGCTTACATTTTTCACTAAGAAAATTTGAAATAGGGCCAAAGAATGTCTCTTTAGAGAAATCCAATTTATATATTTATACGCATATATTAATCGCATGATGAAACTTCGATATTCTATACGTCTGTCTACGAATGGAATTTGACACATTTATGGAGGAAATCCAAATACATGGGGCACACTATTGAAATTATATATTTATCTCTGATATGATAAGGAATGATATCATTTTATTTTTTAAACTAAACTGTACATATAAACCAGTCAATACATTTTCGCATCCATTGTGACAAAAATGTAGAGAATAAAATTATTTAATAGTGAAGAATAAAACATTTTTAATTTTATGATAATAAATTAAAACAAAAGGAGTTAAAAATGACTTTATAACTTCTATAAATAATTCTTAATAATATTTTATGTTTTAATCTAAGATAAATATTTAACTCTGCCAATATAATTTTGCGCCCATTGTCACAAAAGTAAAGATAATAAAGTTATTTATTAGAGAAGAAAAAAACTGAACTATACGATACTAAAATAAAAAAACACGAGAAATGATTTTTTTAGTTTCTATAAATGATTCATTGATCAGATAAATTTTGTAAAATTGAAATATATATTATTGAATATTTTTATTTCAAAATGTATTTGCTGGATATTGCTTTATGAAATAGTTCTAATGATAAAGAACAGATAAGTAAATATTAGATTAAATTGAAAAATAAATAAATAAATAAGGTTTTTTAGAATTGTCAAAAAGTCAAAAAAAATGTAAAAAATATTACAAATAAATAATTCAAAATGAGTCTTATAACATTCATATAACAGTCATATTTTATTTATTATATTCAATTTCAATGACGTTCTTAAAATTAAAGTAACAGAAATTTAAATACATTAAATTTTAAGATATTATCTATATTTACTATGCAGTTTTATTTAGAGTCAAATTATATAATTATTGTTCTAAATTATCTGTGTAAAAGAAATTTACCACAATAAGTTTTGTTATTCTGACATTTCTAAAAGATTTTACCTTTTAAGTGTTAGCAATTTTTAACACATCTGTTAAATTGTTCGTAAAATTTATACTATGCACAGTACAAGTATGAAAATTTCATACTGTATACTACAGATAATTATTAATCTTGTTCCACAGAATTTATGTATATGAATATATGTATTCCAATATTAAGCTATTTACATTAACTACGAAAAACGGTAAAAAAAAAAGTTTGAAACGTTTAAAGGGTTAAATCAATTATCATTCAGCAATATTAACTTTCAGAAATTGAACTTTTATATTAAAAAATTCACAATAATTAAACTCATCCACGTATCCTTAATTTAAGGAATTGATGAAACACTAAAGTTCCATTTCATTTCATTTATTTATTTTATCATGTATATACAAGGTGCCCAATAAATACAGCCACAGATTTGAAGTGGAGCTAGAACACATAATATGCATCTCGTTCATGTTGGAATAGCGTCTCACATTTTTGGACACCGATTTAAGCAATCCTGATAAGACTTCTTTTGAAAATAGGAGATACTTTGTTGATGTCATATGTGATGGCAAAAAACTACACAGTCGAAGACCAATCCATTCTAAACATTGGCAAAGAATCGATGTTGTTCTTCATTTTCCTGTGCCATGAATGCGCGTGTTGTTTAAAGATACCATCTTTCGTTAAAAAAAATACTTCTAAATAGAAAATTAAACAAGTAATGAAATATCGGTATTTTGGGTACATTTTCGAAAGCAACCGCGTGCAGGAGGATCTGTGGGTTGCTAAGTCTTATTATTTGGAGATAATGTGGGTAGAAGGATTTGTCTTGCAGAACACGATTTACATAATATCGGAACGCTCCTATGGTAACAGGGCCCACCAGCGGCCGAGCGGTTCTGCGCTCAAAGCTGGTAGATGGGAGGTGCCGGGTTCGATCCCAGGTCGCGCTCATCGACCTAGCCGTTCGGAGTTTTCCGTGGTTTCCTCCGAAACTCGCGTAAATACGGGCTAGGACCCCTTAGAAAGACCCCCACGGAGGGCATTCCCCCTCTAGGCCTAGGACACATCAGGAGTCAATCGGCCTTAAATCCTACAACCAACCTATGGTAACAGGGAGGGTACGAGTACTAGTCCTTGGATTTCTGCGTAGGCCATCAAATACATCCTCTACCATAGTAGTCGTACGAAGCCTTCTTTGCCTGTTTTCGTCATGTCTCTCACTACATCCTCTTACAAACTGTGATGATCACGCAAAAACAAACCATGACTTGTAACGTTTATCTGTGAGAACCATTCTTGATACATTCCTTCAGTTTTCCTTTCATTGCTATCAGTCAGTCCATATGCCACATGTATGTATACCACTTCTACATTTGTATAAATGTTGTGTGCTTTTCCACTACGAATACTACTCGAATGACGAAAACACATTTCCAGAATTTTTGTCAGTCATACTTCTAGCATGCTTGGTTTTCCGATTCGTATAGAACAGTGCGAACCGTATTTTCTGGTTGCCGACTATGTAATCTGGCTATAAAAGCCCATGACAACCGACATCACGTTAACACTTTAACTCTAGATATTTTTGGGGATTTCTTAACACTAATTTCTATGTATATACACAATTCACGGCTTATGAACATTTTGCTAACTTTCGCACTTTTCGGTACCGGAAAAATTTTCCACTGGCTAAAAAGTGCAATTGTAGTTGGCAATTGTAGTCTGGAGTGCAATTGTTTTTTGATTATTTGAATAACCGCCTGGATTGTAAATTTTTCAATTTTGTATGATCCATCATTTCACAAATACTTTTTTATTAATACTTTGAGTAAGTTACATACAACCATTGGAAACGGCATTTTACTACGTATATCTTTTTATATTATTTTTAAACACAAATTCCACAAAACAATTGTTAAAAATTTAGCATTAGAAAGCCTCGCCATCTGTTAAAAATTATATTGGACAAAATCGGTTAATTGTGGTTCAAAACCAGAAATAACCGGTTTATAATTGGTTAAAATTACATTTGTGGATATGTGTTTCTAAGCAGTTCTGAAACTTTATGATGTATCTGCCTTTAAATTCTGTCTCTGTATTTAGGGAAAATGCAGTATATATTTTATTTTATTTCTTAGAATACGCATTTTAAAAAAATCAATTTTGCGCAAGAAATTTTAATTAACAGATAAACCCTATTTATACGGAGCAATTCCACATTCATATGTATCTCTATATGTAATAGATTATTTTTACTTATAGATTATGAGTAGGAAAATATCGTATGTTATAAACATTAACCTTTAGAAAGCGGTTGTAACAGCAGTTGTCCCGCTTCACCATAGGATTTTGTACAAGCCCCTCTCAAAAGATTAATATATATATATATATATATTTCAATGTACGGAAAATAATTCTAGTGTGTAGCAACCACATGACTTCAGTTACCCACCTAACAAGTACTATGTGCACTTTTTCGATATAATGCGGTCAGAACATAAAAAATTATCCTAACAATTATCCTGTAAAAAAAATATGATACATACGTAAGGACATATAAAATAGAGTTTACACACAGACTTTAAAAGAAAAAGAAATCGGTAGAGCCTGTTTTTGAGACACCCATTTCTGATAACTAAAACGATCCTAACTAATCATCAAGATTATTAATTTTCTTGTAATAATTACGTAACACATACAAGAGAGGTTTATGTTGCAAATAAAAAAAAAAAAAAATCGTTAAAGCTATTTTTGAGTTACTGACTTTCACCAAAATTGATAAACTCAAAAAAAAAAAAAATAATAATAATAATAATAATAATAATAATAATAATGAAATAAATAAATAAATAAATATGAAAGGATATCTAATGGGATGTAATTATGACGAGTTTGAAAAAAAGTATGTGCAACTGTTTTTAAAGGAATGCACTTGTGAGACTTCGATTTGACCTACTTATATACGAGTTTATCAATTTTTTTCTGAACTAACCAACTAATACATTTGAAAGGACATCTAATAGAGTGTTTGTTTTGAAGAAAATCGCTGGAGCAGTTTTTGAGATACGGACTTTCAACTTCTGTTTTTTTCAATTTTTACCAAAAGTCGGAAAATTCACCTAGCTATCAGATATTTTTTTTTAATTCTGAAATTTTGTGTTTGTATCTTTATTAGTTTCGAAGATATAGTCAGAAGATTCCCCTCTCCTTCCCCCACACACACTAACCAATTGCCAAAAACCACTTTTTGGATTTAGGAGAACTTAAAACATGTAAATCAGGCAAAAACTCGATATCAAAATTTTGGACCGTATATAGTACTTCCATTACCTATGGTAGTCGGGTAATGGAATTAAAAACAAATAAAGCATAAAACAATTTTTTTTTTAGTTTACGCCTGAAAAATCTAAGTCTAGCAAGAAATTAATTAAATATTCTCTTTGTAATCTATGTATATATCTTTATAACATATTACATAAATTTATCGTTGTTTCATTTGGTTTTAAGGAAAGTGAAATATTCATTTTAATAAACTTGCTAACAATTAATATTTTTAAGTATATAAACGTGGGTTATTTTTGGCAAGATGTTTTGAACAACGCATAATCAGGAAAAATTTATTTAACACTTTATTGGATTTACTGAAAGATGATAGCGAAAATACTTAGAAAATCGTTCAAATAATAATAATAATAATAATTTTCTTTGCAGGTAATAGAAAGAAACAAAATTTTGAGTGTCAATCTTATCAGTCTCACCTGTCTACTTATCGATTGGTCATTATTTTATCATATTTTCTTTCATGAAACAAATGTGGAAATATAAGTTTTCTTCAATATATAATTTCCGCGCTAAAATATTATACATAAAAGATTGCACAAAATGTAGTACAAGGATTTTAAAGACAAAATAGCATGTTATAGGCGAAATTAAACTAATTAGTAGTATATCTAAAGCCGAGTATAAATATATCTAAGTAAATACTATAATACAGGTTGAATAGCAAATGTGTGAGTTATTTTAATAGAATTAAATCTCTGTTTTAAAATAAGCATAAAAATCTACAAATAGTTTTCAGAATTTTTTTAAATATATCAAATTTATGCTAATATATATATATTCATTTTTAAAAGAGTCTAGACAAAGAAATTAATATCATTTCTGAGTTGAAGGTATTTTGAAAAACGAAACTAACGTATTTAATATTTGAAAAATATTTTGGTAAAAATGTTTATTTAAAATAAATGAAATTAGCATGACTAGGGTAGATTCGCGTAAGACGACGTAGTTCTTGTAAATATTTATGTAAACTCCTCTATTGGTTATATTTGTTATTTATTGATATCTCGTGATAATTCATAATGTTGAGTACATGATATTAAAATGTGCTTAGCCTAAAACATATTATAAAAACCTAAGTAAAAACTTTTCTTAGTGCATTCGTTTAGGCATCTTACCTTAATCTTGGTATAACATAACCGTATATTTAATGGTAAGATGACTCATGAGGTTTAATGAAAATACACATTTTTTAGGAAACATTACATGTACCAAGTAACTTTCAAAATGAGATAAAGAATACTAAAATTTTCAAAAGGCGTATTTTAATTAAAAAACTAAGAACGCAAGACAGACGTCGGAAAGTAAATGTTGTGTTTTGTATGTATATCACACTGAAGAGGGCTAGTGTCTAGCTTTAACGTCCGTCTTGTGATTTTAGTTTTTTAATCAAAATGTGCCTTTTAAAAATTTTAGTATTCTTTATCTCATTTTGAAAGTTACTTGGTTTTAATATATGAGACATATAGATTATGCTTAATTTCATTAAATTATATGTCTATTTTAAAACACATGATTGCGTAGACAAAATTTAAAAACAAACTATATTACCTATTATCTTATTTCACGTTTTGCTAAAATTAACGCTAGGCGCTTAAAATAACAATGAAGGAAACTAGGCATCTTTCTTCAATAAAAAACTACTGGCAACTTAACCAAAAAAAAAATTTCGTCATCTTACTCCAAAATGTTCAGAAAGAGTTATGTCCGCTTATTAACTTACAAAGTGGGAGCTGTCCCTCTTTATATGTTAGGATTGAAGATCGGACACTGTATTTTAGAAATAATATCTGAATTATTTTTAACTGTTTAAACTGCGGATTACAAAACTAACTAAACAAGGGATGTCAGATAAAAAAAAAAAAAAAAATCAGAGAATTTATTATCTTACAGTAGGGGCAACCGATCTTCTCTTAAAGATGGGGCAAGAAGGCTGGACACTGAAAAAAAAAATATATGAATTATGTTTGCCTGTTTAAATTATGGTTTACGTTACTAACTAAACAACTGACAGGTCATTTTTTTTAACATTCACCACATGAAGAGAGATATATTATCGATCAAACTTATATGGTATTCATACACTAGAGATATGCAATAGGCAACTGAGGCCAGTCTGTTATTTTCTTATAGGAATGGTCCGTACACGTGCGATTGCATATTTAATCCTATGTAAAGAGGATTTATGCATAAGTGTTAATAATAAAATTATAAGATAAAAAACTTTTTATATGCTATCTTTTTAAATTTCCTGTTGAACCGTAACTACATTAGCATTTTCTCAATGCGTATAAAATTTTTAAAGTGATAATGATATGCATAAATTCACTTTTTACAATTTTTTAACGTTCACGTTTAATTGAATGTATTTATTTTTATGTCGAAAGAAAATGAACTTGTATTTTTTTTTCCCTTCAAAAATTAAAGTATAGCTACTATTTTAATGACTATTTGTAAAGCTATTAGGAGGTTATTATTTTCATATGTTAATTAATTTAAAGAAAACTAATCAAAAATTCGAGAATCGGGCTTCGAAGTATTGTGTTTTCAGCTATTCTGAAAGTTTCAAATGCCTAGCTACTTGTAGGGAAGTTAGTTAAAAATCGATTGCAAGATTTGTTCCGGACAAACAAACATACAATAATCGAAGTTAATGAAAACATGGTAAAATAGAATAGATTGCATCGTATAAGATAGTGAACCGGAAAGATGCTGCTAACTGTCGATGTAGTGCTTATATTCTTTTAGGAACACACGTTCGAATAACAAGCATAATGATAAAAGAAATTTATTTACCCATCCCCACCCCCCTTTTTTTTTCTTTCCTCAACGTTGTCTTTATTATATATAATCTACCATTTGCAAATTTTTATTTATGAAAACACAGCTCTTGAAGATGCAGGTAATATTTGGAAAACATTTCTGCTAATAAATTCAGGATAATTGATCAAAAGGGTACAGGGTGAATCTGGAATACTACAATCATACACTTACAGAGTTAACGCCTCCCTCGCTATGATCTCTACCGACAAACAGAAATTGAAAGATGGCTTACTTGAAAGAGGATTTTTGATGATCCACTCAAGAGAACATGTCCTCCTCTCGCGATTCATTATCCGACTTCTGACCACACATTCTATGACGAAATCAGTTTGTTTTCGCAAGTTCTATCTTCTCTCAAAGGTATGACGATTAATTTTGTCACACTCTAAATATTTTAAAACTTTTCTTACTGTGACGCGTCTCGTTTAAATTTTATAGTGTGAATGATCTTTATTCAAAAAAAAAAAAAAAAAAAAAAAAAAAGAAAAGAGAAGAAGAAGAAGAAAAAGAAGAAGTGGAGCAGCCATGTTTTTTAAAACAAAACAATAACCTTTATCTGAGATTTCTCTAATCATATCCAGTTTTTAGTGACACATTCATGGTTAAGAATTAAAGTCTTTCTTTCCTAGCCGATTCGTTATATTCTTAAACTACAAAATTATACATTTACCTTTTTTTATTCTAAACAAATATGCATAAAAAACCACAACACATCAAATAACGTGTAACAGATGTTAATCGATAACAAAATTTTTAATATATCTCTAAAATTTGAACGATTAACATTTAAAAAATTAATTATTTTAAACCCTGAAGTTTTCAATAAAATATTAAAGCAAAAAATATCAATGGTAACATATGTTTCTTACAGTGTTTAAAAAATGAACTTTCAACCAAAATCTTTTATTTTATTTTTAAACGAAAAATAAATTTTTATCTAAGTTTTGTGGTAAATAAATCAACTTTTATGAATGGCGTTGTCTTGAACTTTTGGTGCGAAAATTTTGTTTTAAAGATTTTTATCTTTTTATTTTTTACTGGAAAGTAAAAGAAAAAAGAAACATTTTTAAAATCATGTTTCTTGTCTATTATGTTTGATAAGTTTTAAAGATTTCTAAGTTTTTTTTTTTTTTTTTTTTTTTTTTTTAATCGAGAAATGTCATTCGATAAGAAATTGAAATTTTTTTTTTATTTTTTTATTAGTTCCTTGGTATATTTTGAAAGGGTTTTATTTCTTTGTTAAAATTATCATAAGGTATACATTCTAAAATGTTTTGTTATTTATGAATAATTGAATTTTAAAATATGTAGTACCATTTGATGTTTTATAAACAATATTTTTTTTTATAATATTTTTAATAAAACAAAACAGTTTTAGTATTTTTTTATAATTTATTTTACTTTCCAATTATTATGCTCAGATTTTTTTTTAAATTTACGTCATTATGGTGCTTCCTTCTTATAACGGTCCAGTTTTTGTCTAGATCATCAAAATTATTCTCATAATTTTTTTAAAGAAAGATAATTGTTGCAATTTATGTTGATTTATTTTAATTTATTATTATTATTATTATTATTAATTTTTATAGTTTAAATATATTTTTACTTTTACGTGGTTCGTACGGCCATGCTTTTTTTTAAGGATTCTCCCACAATATATTTATACAACATATTTCTTTTAATTTTAAGGCTTTTTTAATATTTAAAAAATGCAAAATAATTTTAGTGGTGCACAAAATTCAGAAAATTCAAGGACTGTACGGACTATGTTTTATAATCCATTTTAGTGAGGGCCTTCATTAGGCTGTTTGATTTTAACACAATTTTTCTTTTTTCGTCGGGTGCTGTTCTAATAAAAAGACAGGCCGAAATAAATAAGAAGAAAACCCTGCAATAATTCTTCGTTTGGAGAACAATTTATGTGAATAAAGAATCACTGAACATATAAGCAAACATCACTGCTTAACAAATAAAATAGATTTTGATAAACATTTGTGATTTTTTTTAACAACATTCAGAAACCACTCTATTGTTTAAACGAAAGTAATAAGTTATATTAAATTTTGGAGTTACTCAGAATACTTATATAAAATGCAAAAATACCTCAGAAATCAATACATATTGAATAATAATAAAGATTCAAAAAGTTTCCTTTACAGATTGAATTTTGTATTTTATTGAATTTTGTATTTTTTTTTTTTTTTTTCACCACTTTTCTTCTAGAGAAATGTTCACAAAAATATACCCTTAAAGGTCAGTTGTGGAGAAAAGTCGGGTACTAACAAAGCTCAGCAATAAATAAAAATGTTGGCATGTCTAGAAAAGTAGCTATATTTCTAGAAAAGTAGTCATACTCGATAGAATTAGGCAAAAAACTGAGTAGTATAACTACGAAGACACCATAAGAACGAAATGCCATTTATTTGGCAAGAACATTCCTAAAACAAGTATTCTAATAAGACCATCGGGTAAAAAAAAAATGCATCGTATGTATATGTATGTTGATTACGTAGAAATTGGTATTGTATTTATTAGTTAGTAATAAATTGAATTTTATTATAATATAATATAATATATATATATATTGTTGCGTACTTGGGGGTTCGTGAGTTGTCCGAGAATGAAAGGCCAAACGTACAAAAATTCAGTAATTTATTCACAGAAAGTTCCAGAAAAATACAGGTCTATAAACCAAGTATCAGCTTCAATCCGACCAGTAAACACAGCTTAAACAACAGCTGCCAATAGCAAATCCACAGTACAAACTGTATAGCAATAACACTTAAAGCAAGTCTCTTTCGAAGAGGCTCAATGCAAGCTGACCGACTCTGATCACAGACTGAACTGAACTAACTGGCCTTGGCGGGAAAGCGCTCTTATATACTGTTCCATGGAACCCAGATTTTTCGAGAAAACTCTAGAAAGTGGTCAACCAATCAACTTACAGCTTCCATATTTGGTATATCCCTAATAAGGATTTTCTCGCCAAGGTCGCCAAAAAAATCGCCAAGGTGGGAAAAAGTCGCCAAATTTGGCGCCAAATCCATTACCTGCCTTATTGGGGCTTTTTAATGCGTTCTTAAGGGAAATTAAGGCTATTTCAACGCTATAATGACTAGAAATGGACAAAAATAGCACTTTATCCACTTACTAAGCCTCTTTGAAAGAATTTATACAAAAATAAACACAATTATTTACAATTTTGTAACACTGCCCCCTTCCCAAGGACTGCACGTCCCGGGCAGTGCAACCCTTGGTCAAGAGGCGAAACTAAACAAATTTACACACTCTAAAATACAAAAACTAAGTTGCATATAACGATAAAATAGAAATATAAATCAAGTGAGAAATATTTACAAAATTCACAAATATGTACAAGTATTTATATACAAATATTTACATTACGCATGCGCAAATTTTACCAATATTTACATTTTTAATTTTAATATTACCGTTACTTGTGGTACTTGGCTAGCCTATTATAGTGCACCACCTTCGGTTTTGATGAAAGTGTTTTAGTGATCCGCACCACTACATCATTCAGCCTTTTTAAGACTGTGTATGGTCCGTCCCAGTTGCACTGTAACTTGGGAGAGAGTCCTTTGCGTCGAACAGGATTCCACAACCAGACATTCTCTCCTTCCTGGAACTCATGTTGTGTAGCCTTTAGATCGTACCTTGTCTTCATTTTCTCCGTTGCCATGTTAATCCGCTCTCGAGCAAAGTTGTGTACGTCCTCAAATCGTGCCTGGAGATCTTGGATGTACTCCTCGGGCGATGAAGGCGCATCGGGTGGACAACCAAACAGGAGATCACAAGGGAGACGAAGTTCACGTCCAAAGAGCATCTGGGCTGGAGTATACCCGGTGGTTTCATGGACAGCACTTCGATATGCCAGCAGGAACAATGGCAACTTTAAGTCCCAATCTTGCTGGTTCCTTGATACTAGAAGAGAGAGGTTATTCAGGATGGTACGATTGAACCTCTCGACCATGCAGTCCGACTGGGGATGTAAGGGTGTTGTCCGGGTTTTGTCTATGCCGAGTAGTTGACACAGTCCTTTGAAAACATCAGAGGTAAAGTTCCTACCTTGGTCGGTATGAAGTTGTAGGGGCGTGCCGTATCTTGACACCCATTGCTGCACTAGGACCTCTGCGACTGTGCATGCCTCTTGATTTGGAATGGGATATGCCTCAGGCCACTTGGTGAAATAGTCCATCACGACGAGGATGTATTTATTTCCACTGTAGGTCCGTGGCAAAGGGCCCAAGATGTCGAGTGCAATCCGTTCAAATGGTGCTCCCACGTTATACCGTTGCAGTCTTCCTCGACTTCGTTTCTGCGGGCCTTTACGTGCCGCACAAGCATCACAGGATTCACACCATTTCTCTACATTCTCCTTGCCTTGCACCAGTAGAAGCATTCCCGAACTCTCTGCAGAGTCTTCATTACCCCAAAATGGCCTCCGGTAGAGCAACTATGCAGTTGTTCTAAAACATCTGAAATTCTTGATCTTGGTAAAACAATTTGCCATCTGAAGCTTTTCCCATCATCAGATTCCCACTTTCTGTATAATACGCCGTTTCTGATATGAAGAGAGTCCCAAAGTGCCCAATAACTTTTCGTAATGGGACTAAATCTGGAAATGTCCTGCCAGGTAGGTCTGTTGCTGGTCGTCTCCTTCAGCTGTAATATTGGATTTATGTCAGGATCTTCCAACTGGGCTTGTCTAAGTTCTTCGTCACTCCATGGGTCGGGATCTTGTTGTGATGGTGTTGAGACAGTGACTTGGCCGGCAACCGGATTTATCGGCAGGTATTTCTGTTCGGCTCTAGAGCAGTACTTGCAGCTTTCCGAGCAGGGCTTCCGTGACAAGGCATCTGCATTACCATGTAGAGTCCCTTTACGATGACGTATCTCAAAGTCATATTCCTGGAGGCGTTGTATCCACCTGGCAATCTGTCCTTCCAGGTTCTTGAACTGGAGCAACCACGTTAAAGATGCATGGTCAGTCCGGAGCAGGAATCTTCTGCCGTAGAGGTAATGATGGAAATGTTCTATGGCTTTTACGATGGCGAGTAGCTCTTTCCTGGTGGTACAGTAATTTCGCTCTGGTTTAGACAGGCATTTACTCCAATAGGCAATGACATGTTCTTGACCATCAATTTCCTGCGACAGAACAGCACCGACACACTCATGGCTAGCATCTGTATCAAGTATGAACTGTCTGTCGGGCTGTGGATACGTCAAGATAGGCGATGATGTTAAGGCCTCTTTAAGTCGCTTGAACGCATTTTCACATTCATCTGTCCACAGGAACTTCTGTTTGGCTTCCGTCAGCTTGTGGAGTGGTCTGGCAATATTTGAGAAACCCTTGACAAACTTCCTGTAGTAAGTGAATAACCCCAGGAAACTTCGTAGTTGGTGTACATTTTCAGGGCGACTCCAGTTCTCGACTGCATAGATCTTCTCAGGATCAGTTCTCACACCTTCGGCAGAGATGATATGGCCCAGGTAGCTCACTTCACGACGGAACAAGTTACACTTGCCTGGGTTCAATTTGAGGTTAGCCATTCTGAGTTTCTCGAGCACCTTTCGGATGTTTCGTAGATGGTCTTCAAAGGTGCGCCCCACAATGATAATATCATCCAAATACACCAAACAGGCTTCATAGGAAAGTCCTTTTAGCACTGTCTCCATCAGGCGTTTGAAGGTGGCAGGAGCATTACATAATCCGAACGGCATAACTTTAAATTGCCACAGTCCTTGTCCCGTGGTGAATTCAGTCTTCTCACGATCATCAGGATGTAATTCTACTTGCCAGTAACCGCTCTTCAGATCCAAAGTCGAGAACCATTTATTGCCAGCAAGTGTGTCTAATGTGTCGTCAATTCTGGGAAGAGGGTAACTGTCTTTCTTCGTGATGTCATTCAAACGACGATAATCCACGCAAAATCTTGTTGAACCATCTTTTTTTCGCAGCAGTACTATGGGAGAGACCCAAGGACTCGTTGATGGCTCGATGACATCATTGTGCTGCATTTCACTTAGAAGTTCAGTGACCTCTTCCTGTTTAGCAAATGGAAGTCTTCTTGGATGTTGTTTGATTGGAGGATGATTTCCTGTATCAATTCTGTGCTGGGTGATGTTCGTTCTCCCGACGTCTTTAGGTGTTCGAGAAAAAAGGTCTTTAAATTCTTGGAGTAGCTTCTCCGCAGCACATCTCTGTTCCTTTCCTAACTCTGCATTCTTGAGTAATTCCGTTATTAATTGTTCGGAAGACTTGGATTCGGTTGATTGCGTGGGGCGGTTTATGCATGTTACAGGAGTGCAGGCTGCTAACACCTCATCCTTCTTCACTGTTCGGACCTTATCGCTGATGTTTGCGACTCTCACAGGAATAGTACTCTTTGAGAGATCAACTAGAGATGAAGCTACCAGAACTCCTCTTGGGCTATTGTCTGTATTCGGGTATTCAATCAGTCCATAGCGGAAGTATTGATTTGTAGGTGGTGTTCCTGAAACTATTGTCTCTGTGTGTGGAGGGATGGAAATTTCAGACTTGGCTGTTATCTGGCAAATTGTCTGAATGTCTTGATTTTCAGTGTTAAACACAACGATGTCTTCCGAACTCGAATGCAGTTCATTATTCTTGAAATCCAATTGAAAGTTAAATTTTCTCAGGAAATCAACTCCAATGATTAAAGGATCTCTTATATCAGCCACATATGCCATATGATGGTAACTGGCATTCCCAAAAGTGATGGTCAAGTTCATTTTCCCATATATTTTGATTTCGTCTCCGGTCACAGTCTGGAGTTTAACACAGGGCGGCGTCCAGATGATCTTCTCTTTTAGTTCTTGAGCCAAATCCGCTCTAATGATGGTCACGTTGGCTCCCGTGTCCAGAATAATCCGGCAGGTGGTGTTGTTAGCTTGGCCATAGACGTGAAGTCCATTATCACCGCCACTCATCGATGAAACATGAAATACTGTAAATTGGGGCTCTTTAATTTCAGGCAACCTCTGCCCAGCGAGATGGCCTCCTCTTAGTTTCCCTGCAGTGATGGTGAAGCCGGGTGATTTCCTTTAGTTGGTCGTACAGGGCAGTTCCTCTTCATGTGACCATCCCCTCCACAGCCCCAGCACTTTATCTTCCGGTCCTTTATTTCCTTATTATTCTCCAGGCTGCGCAATCTCTTTAAGATCTCTGCGATACTTCTCTTCATTTCATTTTCATAAGCAGGCGTATCATTTAGTGAGACTGCTCTTATGGTATGGCGGTCTTTACGGGAGGCTTGTTGGGCTGCCTCTATCCTAAGTGCATAGCCTAAAGTTGATTCTACGTCTGTGATGTTGGAGAGTCTCAGCGCTTTTTGAATTTCTGGATCACGAACAGCATCGATAAAGTACTGAAGAGCTAAGTCGTTTCGAGTGTCAGCATGACAGTCTGAGAATGCTAGGTGTGACAGTCTCTGAATGTCCGCTGCTAGCTCTTGCAAACTTTCGCCCGTTTTCTGGTAACGGGATTTTAGCTCAAGGCGACTATAGTCCTTAGAACACTTCTCTCCGAACCGTAGCTCCAGTGCTCTAGTCAGGGCCTCGAAGTCGTTCCTTTCTTCTTTAGAAACATTTCTCAGTATCTCGGCTGCATCTCCCCGTAATGCTGCTGCTAAGTGGACTGACTTGGCGGTAGAGTCCCAGCCGTTAGCTTCGGCTACGATGGAAAACTGCGTCTTATATACATGCCAGGAGGAACTGCCGTCGTAGGTGGATAGCTTAATGAATTCCTGATTCTGGATTCTTCTCTCTTTCTTTCCAGTTTCCTGGGGCATGGATTCTAACTTTTCTTCCACTTTTCTCTCCAGATCTTCTTCTATTCTCTTCAGTTTACCTTCTATCTCTGAAAACCTTCCTTTCAGTTCCTGATCAAAATTTTCTTTAACTTTCTCCTCGAAACTCCGTTCTATCCTCGTAACACTCTCTTCAACCTTCATAACATTTTCTTCTATCTTCATAGCTTTCTCTTCAACCTTCATAACATTTCCTTCTAACTTCATAGCTTTCTCTTCAAAACTTTCTTCTATTTTCAAAACTTTCTCTTCAAAATTTTCTTCTATCTTTATAACTTTCGCTTCAAAATTTTCTTCTATCTTTATAACTTTCGCTTCTATTCCATCCATTCTATTTTCCACCACCGTTAATTTGCCCTCGATTGATTCTTTCACCGTTGAAAGCTCTCTCTTCATCTCATCTTGATTAGATTTAATTTCTTCGGTCGAGCCATCTCTCAATTCTTTTTGTCCGGCTTCCATTTTCTCTATCAATCCGGTTTCCATCTTTTCCTGTCCGGCTTTCATTTCATTCATCTCTTCAGTCAAGCCATCTTTCAATTCTTTTTGTCCGATTTCTATTTTCTCTTGAGCTGCCTTCATTTCTTTCATCTCTTGACTCAGGCTATCTTTCATCTCTCTCTGTCCTTCTTTCATTTCTCTTTGTCCTGTTTTAAACTATGGCTTCATAAACATTATTTATAGGTAATTTTAAAATTCGGTTAAACTTGTTTAAAAATTTTTGTGATTTAGAAAGAAAAAAAAAAAAAAAAAAAAAAAGATTTTTATTCGCCAATTAAAAAAATTACCTGACTTATCCTCTAAGATTTTAATGGAAATAGAAAGAATGATACCCATCGAATGTATAATATCAGTTCAAAATATTAAAAATAAAAAAAGTCCTTCAAATTAATTTAAAAATATCTGACAAACAGATTTTTATCAAACGTAGCTATGAGTCTTTCTGATTAAATAACCTTTATTAATAATAATAGTAATAATAATAATAATAATAAATTGGATTGGAATAAGTTCATTTGTTTAAAAGCTACACTGCCACAGCTATACATACATACATAGACAAAGGCTGTAATCATTTAACACACATTTGTTTTCGACAAATGTCAAAATATTTTATTAGTCCTGTTTTCGTAAATTATAACAGTGAAAAACAACGATAAATGTAACTGCCACAAAATAATTATTTACAAAACCTGTCAAGTTTTTTCACAGATTTGACAGATTTTGTAAATACTTTTGTAAATACTTTTTTAAAATAAATTTACTCTTAATAACTTGTTTAAAAAAAAAAAAAACTAAAAGATTCCGTGAAGTTATGATATTTATAGAGAAATCAAGCAGATAGTTTTCATAAAATTTAATTCGAATTTTATTGATACTTGTTTCTTTCTTTCATTTTTTAAAAGTATTTTATGTATGATAAATCTAGAAAAAGAAACTTGTATAAATGTACATATATTAATAAAAACTATTAGTAAAAACTAAATCATTAAAGGAACATTTTTTTTCTTTAGAGATGCATGTTCTCATTAGCATTTTAAATGTCAAGCATTTGGTAGAATATAAATATATACATATATATCTTGGAATTAATCTAAAGAACTTAAGATTAAGAATTTTTTAAAGATTAATTAATTTATCAATAAATGTTTGTTGCAAGTATCACTATAAGTATTTTATTTTTAGTAAGTGGTATTTAATTTGAATAAGTATCAAATAAATTTGATAAAAAAAAAAAAGAAAAAGAAAAAAAAAAAAATCAACTAGTTATATCGATTAAGTTTTTATGGAAATATATGACTTAAGATTAAAACAAATAAAAAATTCTATTGCATTTGAATAGCATTTTCAAGCTGCTAATTGATAACTTTGTTTTTTACAAAAATGGTTTATTTTCATCTTAAAAAGAAAGAAAAAAAAATACTATAAGCTCAAAAATTCTTTTATTAAGTATGCTCGATGTATTTTTTTGTTTCAAACATGAAAATGAATCAATTATGTAATTATCTTAAACTATCATTTATTTGCAGACTTTTAATAAAATAATTTATATTTTGAATTAGGGATTAACATAAAATGTCAATTACTATTTGAATTTCAGTGATTACAGAATTTGTTTAACAAAACATTCTAATACTTAAGTACAATGAATGGTGAACGCTATTAGAGAGACTGAATAACAAATTGACAAATTTTATTTGAATAATTTCAAATTTTCCTAAAATTATTCTGAAAAATCAAAAATTTTTTAATCTAATAAAGTTCAGTGCTTATACAAATTAATACTATCTTCAGACGAATATAGAAATTATTAAAAATACAATAGAAAGAAAAATTATGTATAGTTGTTAATGGTTAATCTTGAAATAGCTTTAATATCTTTCAAAAACAGTTTATTTGTATAGTTGGTTAGAAAAAAGTGAAAAAAAAAGCTTATAAAATTGCTATATTACCTCGTTTAATGTTTACAAAGATGCGGTTAGATTTTTCACAATGAACTTTTCGAAACGCAAATTACGTAATTAAGAAACTTTTTTCTCTGTAAAAGTAATGGTGATTTTTGATAAATTTAAAAATACTTTCCAAAATTATGAAAATTAAATTGTAACACTACGTAACAAATTTTTTGTTTGGAAAGGAGGAGTGAGATCATTTCCAGAAATAAAATAATTTTCTCTTGCTGAATCTTTAGAGCTATTAGTTTGCCATATATATTTTTTTTTATAATGTGTTGCCTATTATTATTTCCATTTTTTATCGGAAACAATCCGCTTGCTTTTCTGAAAGAGTTGTCTTCCCCTCCTTAAAGATCTATGATATGAATTCACACATGCGTAGTCTTAAAGACATATGTCAACAAAATTGATCTTTCGTGATAGACTTTATTTATTCATTTTTGGATGGGTGGTGGGTGGTTGGGTTTTACGTCGCACTAGTGCTGCGCAGTTGGGCAATTGGCGAAGGTCTGGGACACACCCCTAGAGGTGGTCCGGAGACATGCCATCACAATTTTGATCCTCCACGGAAGGGAGGGCTCTCCCGCTTCGGTGAACCCCAGAGGTATAATTTTGATGGGAACATGGAGGACATTGCGGTCGCGACAGATTTAACGTGCACCAGCCACCATTAGTGTACACGACGGTCTTTGGCCGGCTCGAATACCGAACCCGCAATCTTCCAGTTATGAGGACGGCGCTCTACCGACTGGGCTTCCGCGGCCCCTCATTTTTGGAATAATGAAATCAAAATTGTTCATTTTACATACTCTTGTTGTTTTGCAGCATTATTAGGAAATGCGATGTTTTAAAATTAACACTGTAAGTTTTATGATTTATATACTGTCTCTCTTTAAAAAAGTTCATGATGGAGCAATGTTAGTCGCCTGTTAGAAATTAGAAATATCAAATTCATACATTTCTTTTCTTTTTTTTTTTTTTTTTTTTTTTTTTTTTCCACAAAGAAAAAAAATTATGTATTTATTTATTTATTTTATTTTTGCCGACCAACGTAATTAATACAATAAAAGTATAGAATTGACAGAAAATACGTATGATAAAAACATTCTTTTTCATTGAACTGTGTAGAAAATTACACAAAATGATAGATGCGTAAATACACTGCTCGACATTGAAAATGCAGCACCAAGAAGAAATGATAATAACGGAATGAAATTTGTTGGACACATACATTATAGTAAGAAGAACAACTGATTAAAATTTCAGGAAATTTGGAGTAATATGTACTGAGAAAACAGTACATAAACCAGCGACATCTGTGAGCAATAACAGCACATATCTGCCTAGGTATTGAATCGAACAGCAATTGGATGACATGTACAGGTAGAGCACTTCATGAAGTTTTAACACGATGCCACAATTCATCGATTGAAGTTACTGGTGAGTGGTGGGGGGCCAGTCGCTTTTCAACGATTAAACAGTCATTTTCATTGGTGAGAGATCAGGAGGACGCGCTAGCCAGAGCAACAGTCGAACACATTCGGCATCAATGAAGGTCCAGGCAATATGGACAACTTGCGGTCGTGCATTGTCGTGCTTAAATGTTGCACTTCGGAGGCCTTGAACATAGGGCAGAGCTATGGGCCTTAACTCGTCAGAAATGTAATAGCTGGTATTCAGAGTGGCGGGAATGAAAACAAGAGGTGACCGGGACGTGCATCCAATGGTACAACATACCATCAATCCAGGTGGTGACTCAGTATGCGGCTACCAAAATTCTGATTACCCACAAAACTGCACCACTGATATGGGCGCCATTAATGTGTGATCAACGATGAACCTAGACGCAGGAATGGCGTGAAGTCACTTTTCAGACAAATCACAATCCTGTTTACGGCATCAAGATTGCCTTATCCGTATTTAACGTCATTATGAATAATGCACATTGTCAGCTGGGATTCGACATCATCATACAGTCCATCATTTGCAATGATGTTATGGGTTCCCATTGGAGTCTCGATTACTTCATGTTCGTATTCCTGGCACTCTGAACAGCGGCCACTAAATTTCTGAGGAGTTAAGGCCCGCCCCTCTGCCCTGTATTCGAGGCCTCCGTAGCACAAAATTTAAGCACGACAGTTGTCCATATTGTCTGGACCTTCATTGATGCCGAATGTGTTCGACTGTTGCTCTGGCCTGCACGTCCTCCTGATCTATCCTCCAGTGTATCATAAAATATAAACAGAATTTTCTTATATACCTGTTTTTGAACAACGTTTCCATATTTTAGATAATTGTAAATTCAAAAGTTGAATACTGATAGAGAAATCAGTGTTTGCTTCAATGTACGCCACATTTTATGAAAATAAATCAATAATTTAAGGCTATAAAAACGTTTACATCTAAATATACACACGTGGTTCTATAATATAGATTTTTTTTAATGTATTTAAAACTTGTTAAGTATTTTAAATATAAAAGTAAGTATTATAAATATGAAAAGGAAGTATTTTAACTAGTATTTTAAATACAAAAGATATTTAAAGTAAAGTAAGTATTTTAAACATGAAAAATTTAACTCATGCTCTTACAACATATTAATATTTTATAACTCAAATAGTTTTGTATGAAATCTTGAACATAGCTGCCTATTGACAAGATAATTCATGTGTGGTACAACAATTTCAAAGGAATCGTTTATAGTGACATTTTAATTAGAACATTGCAGAACTACTAAATTACCACATTTTTGTAAGCCGTGCGATCAAGTGTTCACACATTAGAACATTTGTAGTGTTGAAACTTGAATCGTTTCTAAATTTAATCCAAGGTTTGTTTCTGTTGTGTTCGTCATAGATTTATTTTATTTAAATTTTTTTAAACTGTAGTCTTCTGACAGAACGGAGAAAATTGTGAAACACCTGATATCTATGTACATATATATATCGAGAAAGAGGGAAGGGGGGGGGGGCAGGGGAATAATTGGAAGATATGTATAGTATCACTATAATTTAAATATATATATATATATACGTGGCGTAAAACGTTAAGTAAAGAAATATTGTATAAGGATTTTCGTTAAAAAAGATTAAATGTCAGCATGTACCGTAGAATATTTTATTTTATTTCGTTTGTACATGACAAAGGTTTGAAAAACCCAAGTACGGAGAATAAATGTACTTTTTGTGCTTTTAGGAAACAAATATTATAATTATTAATAAATGTTTAACTTTAATATTTTTTATGAAAATTCTAACTATATTTAAAATACTATTCATTCATAAAACTTTCTATGACGCTGTACATTTTATACTTGAAATCGTATGGGAAAAAAATAGATATGACGTAACAGGTAGGAATACAATCGCACAACACATAACAAATCAAATATTTAAAAAAAGTTTATGTCGTAGAATAAAATTCTCTAAATTAATATTATAGAAAAGATTACGTTTTAGATTATTAACTATATGTAAAACAATTTCAAGACTTATTGAATCGATTTAGAAAATGTATAAAGATGTCATGTTTTAACTGTGTTCAAAAACGACTTAAAAAAAAAAAAAAAAAAAAAAAAAAAAAAAAAAAAAAAAACTGTTATTTTATTAGACAAGTAACAATTAAAATGATCACTGTTACTGATTTAATCTGAACTAGGCCTCAAAAATGTTATTAATTTGTTAAAAACAATCTCAGTATAATTAATAACTGTTAAATAAATTAATTCAGTAA
The DNA here is from genome assembly GCA_963930645.1 of Salticus scenicus. NCBI lineage: Eukaryota > Metazoa > Arthropoda > Arachnida > Araneae > Salticidae > Salticus > Salticus scenicus. The sequence continues at coordinate 279,378,908 of OZ005653.1, forward strand.
ATTTAATAATACAAAAGTTTAAAGCGAAAATATTTTTGCGATTGGATAAACAGATTTAATTAAAAATGCTAGAGAAAATAAATAAATAATTAAAAGAAATTCTAAAAAAAGGGGGGTTAAGTATTTACAAATTCAAATGCTGAAATTCTCTCTAGATTCTATTGAGATAATTTTACACCTAATAAAATGAAACGTTTACTCCATCTAATTATCTACTAAAAGTTTTTTTTCGGGGGGGGGGGGAGGGGGGGGGTTGTTCAAATTGTTCAAATAAGATACGTATGGGAAACGGATATTAAATCTTTTCAATTTTTTTATTCTAAATACATTTGTCAAGCTAATACTTAGAGTAATTTTTTTTATATATATTCGCATATAGTATAAATTTTAAATAAACTAATATTCATAAACGCAAGGTAACATTTTTAATTGTATTTACAGAGGCTGTTCGCACATTTTTTAGACGATTTTATTTCGCAGTAAAAAAAAATCGTTTGCATGGAGAATTTTATTTTCACAACAGTTATATTTTTGGAAGTTTTATTTATCTTCTGATATTTAGAATTTTTGTTTATATGCAAAAATGCGCTTTTAAAAAGGCAGTGGATGGAAAGATGCGTTTTCGCTCTTTCCAAAGTGAGTTTTTAGTGAAATCTTTATGAAAAGCATTTATCAGGAGAAAAATAAAAAAATGTCGCAACAGTAGATGAATCTTGGGTCTATTTAAGTGGTTGCAATAAAAAAATATCAATTTATTATCACAAAAGTGGAGAATTTTTTTTCTACATGGTTCAAAGAATCAAAAGAAAGTTTTTCTAAAGGATTTATGATTGTCACTGGTTTTTCATACAAGCGCAAGATAAAAGCAAAAGAAATGTCACAAAAATGTCAAAATCAGCTCTAAATACTATAAAGAACATATTTTAATTCTAATTTTTAAAAATGAAAATCCAGATCTTTATCCACAATGCTATCAATCGGTTGAACTGTATGAAGACAAAAGAAGCAGCCACACATCACAATCCGCAATTGCTTTTGTAGAAAAAAAGGGAACAAAAAACGGGAATTAAAACCATACCCTTCACTGATATTCCTGCTAAATCTCCTGATGTATCACCGTTGGATTTTTGTGTTTTTCGACTCTTAAAATCAGCATTATCCAAACACCGACCTACAACGCTTTGTGGACTCTGGAAAGCCGTTCAAGAGGAGTAGAAAAATATACCTCTTCCGATATTATAAAAAGCATTATTATCATAGAAATTACGGTGTAGAATGATAATTAAGAACAAGGGCTATCAAACTGAACAAATAAAACACGAAATATGAGTGAAATTGTTTCAGTACACTCCATCAAAATCGTCTAAAAAATGTGCGAACAGCCTCTGTATTGAGAAGATTAAATCTCCAACTTCATTATTAATTTTAAACTTTCGTATTTAAAGATAAAAATTATATATATATATATATATATATATATATATATACACATATATACAGTCGACACCGGTTATAACGTACTGTCAAGGGACCAGAAAATATGGTACGTTATAACCGAAGTACGTTATAAGCAATATTTCCAATATAATTTAGTGCCTAACGAAAGAAAAAGGTGCATAATAGCACTCGTAATAATAGAGATTTTAAATAGAAAGTTTATGATTTTCTCAAAATAAAATAAGAAAAAAGAAAAAAAAAACATTTTACTACATACATGTTTATTTGGAAAAATAATCTGTTATTTTTCGTTGTTTTCTTTGATTAGATGACACAGTAAAAATTACATTTTCAATATTTATAATGGAACTTTGCAGAGTCTCTGAATAGTCAGTATGGAATTCAACGAACCGCGATAAAGTTTTAAATGTATAAAGAAGATATAAGGCGATAAAGGAGACATCGAAAGACGGTATCTAAGAAAATATACCGATTTCCAAACCAGAAATACAAGGTTAACATCCAATTTTGGCTTTTCGTTCCAGTCTAAAAAGTACGTTATAACCAGATTAAGGCTTTTGCATTGTCCGTTATAGCCGAAGATGTAAACCATTACATTATATAGGGTTTCATTCGGGACCAAGCATCTGAGTACGTTATAAGCGAAAGTACGCTATATCCCAGGTACGGTATAACCTGTGTCGACTGTATGTATATATATGTGTGTGTGTGTGTGTGTATTTCTGTTAGAGGATTAAAATAACAGGATTACAGATAAATTATGTAAATGAATATGAATAACATTTTTTTTTTTTTTTTTTTGTGAAAATAAAAAAAAACTTAAAGGAATTTATTCTTATATTTATTTCGATAAATATATTTAAAGACGGATTTGCATGATTTTTTGATTGTTATCAAGTAATAATTAAAAGGTAATTTCTGACAATACATACACACACACATATATATGTCAATTTTTTACTTTGCTTCCTGACACCCCGAAGAGAATTATAAACCCTTAGGTATATGTTCAAACACACATATATATGTATAGAAAAAGAATGAGAGTGAAAGAGGGGGATATAACTAAAGGATATATATAATTTCTGCATAACTTTTGAAAAATTTAAATTGCTGTGAGACCTAAAACGTTGGAAAAATAGATATTGTTTAGGGCTTTTCTTTAAAAAAATCGAATGTCAGCATGTCGCGTAAATTTTTTTTTTTTTTTTTTTTTTTAGTTTTTGCTTAACAATTGTTTGAAAAACCCAAGTACTGAGAGTAAATGTTTATGTGTGCTTTTAGGGAACAATAGTTGTAATTATTAATGAATGTTTAATTTTAAAATTCTAATAAAAATTCTAATTATATTTAAAGTAATATTTACTTTTAAAACTTTCTATGACAGTCTAAATTTTATACTTGAAAAAATAAATAGGCCATATGTGGGACATAATAAATAGGAATACAATCGCATAGGACATAACAAATCAATTCTAAAAAAGTTTATGTCCTAGAATAAAATACAGAAAATAAATATTATAAAAAAAAAAAAAAAGTACGTTTTAGATTATCATATGGAAAACAATTATAGGAGAATTCTTAACTCAATTACGAAAATGTATAAACATGCCATTTTTTGACTGTGTTCTAAATCACTTTGTAAAATCAATAACAATTGTTATTTCAATAGTCAAGTAACAATTACGATGATCACTGTTACTGGTTCAATCTGAACTAGGCCTCAAAAACATTATTAAGTAGTTAAAAATTATTTCATTATAATTAAAAACCAGTAAATTATATTAACTCAGTAAAATTAATGATACAAATGTTTAAATCGAACATATTTTTGCCATTAGATAAACGGTTGTAATTAAAAATGCTAGAGAAAATAAATAAACAATTAAAAGGAGTTCTAAAAAAGCAGGGTGTAAGTATTTTCAGATTCCAATATCGCGATTCTCTCTAGATTCTCTTGAGATAATTTCCCATCTGATAAAATGAGAAGTTTATCCTGTCTAATTATCTACTGGATTTTTTTTTCTGCGAAATTGTTTAATTAAGATACGTATGGGAAATGGGAACTAAATCCTATATATATATATTTTTTTTTTTTTCAAATACTTTTGTCGTTTTTCCCTTTTTTTTTTTTTTTTTTCTATATATTCGTTGCTGATATACATTTTAATTTAACAATAAAATTCTAAGAGTAAGATAATTCTTTTTAATCATATGTATGTACAAAATCAAATTTTTAACTTTATCATTATCCATTTCAGAAGTATTATAAAATTTTAAACATTCGATATTTAGGGATAAAAATTAAATATAATATATATATATACATATAAATAATTTTTTTGATTTACAACGTTTTCTCACAAAAGTTAAACATAGTTTATTTTATTCGGTTGCCATTTATAAGTAAATAATTAGTTATTAACCTTTTTATTTACTATATCTAAATTGGTTTACTTTATTTAGTCTGATATTTTTGAATGCTAAAAAAAATTTTAGGTATATTTAGGAGGAATTTTAAATTTGAATATTACATTCAATTTCATCATGATTTGTGCTGTCTACATTGCTAGCTATGCAAAAGATTTAAATTCAGTCAGTTTATCTCAAATCTATACAATTTTAACAAAGAAATATTTACATTTTTTTTTTTTTAAATCATATGGGTCAGAGGAAAAGGGAGCAGATTTTTCTTAAACCTTCAAAATATTCACATTTAAAAACGTTGCAAAGATTTTCATCTTCAGATTGTGGAATACATCTAGCTGTTGTAACATCAGTTTACTCCATTCCTGTCCGTTTGAGTTAAGTTCTAAAAGACAGTTACAAGGTATTCTTCTATTCACTGCACTTACACGGAAAAATTAAAAGTGTTAATATAATAAAGATGCTAATATTTGCAAACAATGCTGCTTAATGATATGTTGTCGTAACGTATCAAACTGTGTTGTAACTTCAGCTTACTCCATTGCTGTCCGTTTGAGTTAAGTTCTAAAACACAGTCACGAAATATTTTGCTATTCGCTGCACTTGCACGGAAAAATAAAGAAAGTTAATTTAATAAAGTTCCTAATATTTGTAATAGTCGTTCTTAACAATATGTTGTCTTAATGTATGAATCAGGTATTCATTATACGTAAGGTCCTGTATACTATGATGTTAAAACCATTAGTTCTCCAGCTAATAAAATAATAAATTTCGTAGAAAATCGAATACGGCATTTTTCAGAAGTTCAAAGAATAGCAATTATTTTATCATTCTTTTATGCAATAGAGGATTAATCAGCCTCTTATTAAAATTCTTAATGAAACATATAGGTTAACCAGAAATTATATATATATATATATATATATATATATATATACACTGCATAAAAAAAGTAGACGGACACTTCTTTACAATTTTTTGAAACCCCGTCTTTGTTTAATAGGAAATGTCAATTAAAATTCTTTAACATGTTTATACTTATCAATCTTCATATTTTTGACAGACAAATAAAAATATTCAATTATGTATAATTTTAATGTAGAGAAGAGAGAAAAGATATACATTTGCACAATATATTTTTTTAAAAATGTAGACGGACACTGATCAAAAACTGCAAATATCTAAGTGGGTGTTTCTTGTGGAATACCAGTTTTGCATGGACATGTACATTTAGCATTTTTCCAATTGCTAACGTGCTTGACAAGATGGTTTTACGTAGTTAAATTTCTTGGAGATGAATGCGCCATGCCACGAGGAGTTCCTCTAACTCATTACCTGAAAGGACAGATTATAATGCTGAAAAATGTTAATAAAGTAGTCAGAGAAATTAGTAGGTTACTTCTAATAAGCAAAAGTAGCATCAGCGAATTTCTACGTGCTCCTGAAGCCCATGACGTAAAGAAAAAGAGCGGCCGGCCAAAGAAACTTTCGCTTAGAGACCAAAGAAAAATTTTTACTGAGCTGAAAAAAACTGAAACATCAATTCCCAGAGTTCGAATAAGCACAGGAATTAGTAACGTAACTTCTCAGAGAATTTATAACTACATTAAGCACTCAGAGATGTTTCAATATAAGAAAAGAAAACATCATCCATGCTGGAAGGATCACCACGTGAGAGAACGCCTACAGTGGGCTCAAAACCATATATGTCTTGGACTACAGAATGGATATCTGTAGTTTTTTTCAGATGAAAAAAAATTTAATTTAGACGGTCCAGATGGATATCAATATTACTGGCACAGTTTGGAGAATGAAGACGAAGTGTACTCTACTCGGCAAGTTGTTGGTAGTGGCGTGATAGTGTGGCTAGCTGTTGGCTATGGTGGAAGGACAAATTTAGTGCTCCTAAGTCAGAAGCAGACTCACAAAGATTATATTGAAACACTAAGCAGTGAGCTTTTTCCATTTGCGTGTGATCTTGGAGGAGAAAACTGGATTTTCCAACAAGATGGAGCGCCAATACACACCGCTAACAACGTTAAAAAATGGTTTCATGAGAACAAATTCATTGTTTTACCCTGGCCAGCCAAGAGTCCGAATATGAATCCTGTAGAAAACATTTGGGCTATACTTGTTCATAAAATTTATGAGGGTGGACGCCAGTATGAATCAATTCACCAGCTCAAAGAAGCTCTTACAAACATTTGGGAAATTTTCTGTCAAAAAAAGATTTAAAATCTCATTCTATGCCTAACAGAGTATACGAACTTATTAAAGCAAATGGGAGACGAAATCCTTACGAAAAACGTTTCATTTTAGAGATACAAGATGTGTCCATCTACTTTTTTAAAGAAAAATTGCAGAGCAAATATGAACCATTTTTGTTTCCTGAATTTTTCCACTACATAATTCAAAAGGATTGAATCTATATCCAAAAAATAATAATATATGATGTCTCAAGAATATAATTATATTAGAGAAATGAACCTCATATCTGTAATTAAAGAAATAAACGGCTTTAAAGTATTACAAATAAGTGTCCGTCTACTTTTTTTATGCACTGTATATATACATGTAAGGAACTTACAAATTATCTGTAAGATTTCTTAACCCACATTAATAGTCTTCTGCCTCTTATGTATTTCATTAAGTCAAATAGGCATTAAAGCATATTTTATTAATCAATATAACGTCGTTTGAAAAAAAAAATATTTTTTTAATACGTTCGTATAAAATTCGCATAATATTTAATATATATATATATATGTATATATTTTATGATTTAGTCTAGTGTTAACCGGTATGGATAAACAACTACTTGTTTGAGTATTTTGCAAATATGATTAAAAAAAGGAAATATTCTTGATAATATTTTCTGTGCTGCTTTAATGATGTGCAAAATTTCATGCTAACTTATTTACCTTAGTATTACAATTTTTGTTTACTTCACTATACACCTACAATTAAAGTAATTTCTAAAATATTTAGTATTACAAACCTTTCTAAACTTATTTTAATATTTAAACTTGTTTAAAAACTAGTGGAACAATCACTTTAATTGTATAATTTTTATTTTTTGAGCGTATAAATTACATTATATTGGATCTGTAAACGCATTTTACTTATTGAGTGTTTCCTCATATAATTATAAAGACGGTCATAAAAGCGCTACTATATTTAAAAGCTCCACTTCTGAGAAATAAGGGCAATATGATTTTTTATTGTAAAAGTTGAGCTATAACGAAATCAATAAGAATTCCCTGGTGTTTGTAACTAATGAAGAAGCAAAGAAAATCAAATTTTATATACAATTACTGATAAATCGTTGCATTTTTCTATACGGACATAGCTAGTATTGTCTTACTGAATATGTGGATCGTTCTATAACCATTGGCGAAATGTGTTTTTCATATAACATGTACTTCTTTAATATTGCCCCTTCCTCTTTCTTAGTATCCGGTACCATTTTTGACATAAATCTACCGAACTTGTCAGGTACTTGTTCATAGGCTTCGACCTAACTCTTAGCATTTTACCATACCTAAAAACACATTTTCAAGTAAAAGATGCCACCAAAAACCACTTAAATTGTTCGAGACTTTCATCAGCACTCCTAATTTTTACATTGCATATCTGCTTATTTTCCTTGTGCAACAAAGTAGCTCTCTATTTATTTTTTGAAAGAGTTCCTAGTGCCCATTAAAGCTTTTTAAACTTCATATTCTCTACTTTGAATATTCCATATAAATGAATAAATATATTTTGAATTAATATCTGAATTATGTTTTAATAAGAAAAGTCATAATTGTTGTTGACGAAACTTTATATTGACAGTAAATATACAATAATCAAATTAATCAGTGTGACAGAAAATAATAAGTAATCAATTTTAGGGAGTTTTATGTACCACTAATTTTCATTTGCAATTATTGCCTTTACCAATCGAGGACTAACTGTCTATAAGTATAACAAATATCACTCCTCAGTATTATTGGTGATTATTAAAGAAACAAATTCTCAAATTGGCAACACTGAATTTAATAGGAACTTTTTACAGGTTGGAAATTGGACATGGCGTTCATTTTTATAAAATGATAGACTTTAAACTAATTAAATACGTAACAAAAAATTAGTTGTTGCACTTGATAAAAAAATATTTTTGTTCTGGTTGTTGTTATTACAAAAATAAAAATCTGGAATGGCTCCACTCGACTTTGTGGACATTGAGCAATTAACAGTTATATAAACAAATTAAAATAAGTCAAGTCGTTAAATAAATAAACGTGAAACTATAGTAAGTTGTTTAAGTAATTTTCTCCATTGTTTCATTTTACGCAATTGCACTTTAAGTATTTTCAGCAAGTAGAACACAATTATAAAGAAATGTTCGTTGTGTCCCTGTAAAATTCTGTAAGTGTTAAAATCACCAAAATTTATGCAGTTTATGCGACGGTGATCTATAACATGTACATAAATTTTCAGCACAATTGAATAAGGCGTTTAGATGCTATTGCACTTTAAAAATTTGGACCCATAGAATATAATGATAACGAATTTTGCTTTTGTAGCCTTATAAAAGGAATATAAGTGCAATATTCACTAAAGTCTATACAGTTCGTGCGACGGTGACATATAACATGTGTATAAATTTTCAACTCAGTCGAATAAGATGTTTAGAGGTAGTCGCATTTTAAAGAATTTGGGTTCATAATCGGTAATGATAAAGAATTTTTCTTTGTATCCCTGTAAAAAATTGTAAGTCTCGCATACATCATCAACACAATACATACACATCATAAAATAATAAAAATGAACATCATTTCTATAAGGAAATAATCTAATATGTCAATTTTATAAGGTGAAAATAAAATAATACACACTTATATCATTTGACTTAAAAAAAAAAAAAGTAATGTGTCAAAAGCAAAAATTTTATTTTTAAAAAAGGTGTTTTTTTTTTCTTTATCATCAGGTATTTCAATTATTAAGCTTTTTTTTTTTTTTCTTTCGTTTTTTTTTTTTTTTTTTTTTTTTTTTAACTTTTATTCAATATTACATAATTTAATTAAGGAATAATTTATTTTAAAATTATATGGTTAAGTCTCTTTTATTAAGAATAAAAATAATTAAATAATTAGCTAATTAGCTAACTGCTACGAAAAAAGTGTTTAAAACATTTATTTATATTTCTTGTAAAATTGTTAATGAAATTCCTAACCATGATTTTTTTCACTGAAATTTCTAGTTACTCTTGCATGTAACACAGAAATTCCTTTTCTTTTTTTTTTTTTTTCTTTTTAAACTTTATTTCATTAATAGGTTTAAAATTAAAGAGAATTTCAAAACTTTTCCAGCGACTTTTGCTAATTGCATTGGAACTAAACGTATTTGCGGCACAATTTCTTTTAATGAAGCAGATCAGTAATGAATTTATTAAATTTATTCCTAAAAGTAATCTGAATAAATTTTGACTAAAAGATGTATTGATTTTAATCTTAAATTTTAAAATCTAATTTCGTATGCTATATCATACTTATTACTTTTTCCTTTATACATAAAAAAAAAATATAGGATTTGTGAAAATTTTCGACTTTAATTTTTGATGGATTTACACGTTTTAAGGTCTCCGGAACAGGATTTGATCTTTTTTTTAGAAAATGGCTGTCTGTGAATGTGTATCTAAAATGTTGTGTTCGCTGTATCTCATGGTCTGAAGGATAAAATACAGAGCTGCCAACCTACTCCGGCAAATTGTTAGTACCTCCCATTTTTCTACACCACTTAATTTTTAGAGTAATTCTCTTCAAATATATTTGCGATGAATTAAGAAAACAAATACTCTAAAAATTAAGTGGTGTAGAAAAATGGGCGGTACTAACAGTTTGCCGGATTAGGTTGGCAGCTCTGAAAATGTAACCAAACTTGATATTAAGTTGGAAATTGACTTAAATTGGTGCTGATAACATTTGGGGATTAATTATTTAACCCATTAAACACCGCTATATGAATCCCACTGAAAATTTATGAATTTTCGTATATTTTGGGTTTCAATGCGCATTTTTAATCATATGTAGTTCAAATAATTAAAAAATAAATATTTTGTTACAAGCTATGATATGTTCTCAAAATGGGAGATTTGACACCTAATCGGGGTAGAACTTAAGTTGAAAAACCACAAAACCCTTTCAAATTAGTTTTTTTTTTTATCCCTGTTGGTTATAATTTAAGAAAAAAATTGTTTTATTTCATATCCATTGTTTTAAACCCCTGTACTCGAATGAGTAATTTTTGCTGATTTTTTTTTTCTTTGCTGATGCTTTGCTTAAAAACAAACATCTTTGTTTGAATAAATAAATAAATAAATAAATAAATAAATAAATAAAAATAGAAGTTACATTACAAACTTTTTTGAAAAAATTACCAACGCCTTTCAATATTTAATATAAAAAAGAAAAAATATAGTTATCTTAATTACTTCCAGAGGAAAAATTCTTAAAAGATTGTTCCCGCAGCGGGAGCTTTGGCACCTAATGGGTTAATTGGTGGTTCACTCATTAGAATTTTTCACCAATTTTTAGTATAGCAGTATAAAGCAAAATCCTCAAAATCTTACACAATAAGAAACGTTCATAATTTTTGAATGGGAAATTTATATTTATTTATTTATTTATTTATTTATGATAGTAATAATAAAACAGGTAAAATATTAAGTAATATATCGGGGCATCGCCCAGCCCCTCCCTGGGAGGACGTACGCTCCGTGAAGTGTGAATTTCAAATACGGGTATCTTTCAAACGAAGTCGTCAATACCTTCAAAACGAATTGTTGAGCCATAGATCTGTGTAATAGTTTAAAATAAACATATCGACTTTGTGGTATATTTCGTGATTGTGTTCCTGATTTAATCTATTGGTCTTCTAGTAAGTGACGTCACAAAAATATACAGGTACCTGTGAACTGTATCGTCCAATCAATGATCTGTTAATCTCTTTATACTTGAGTTCATGCTAAAACAGATCAGTATTCAAAATATAATCGTTTGTGTAATACGTGTTTTAGTAGCTGTAATTCTTCTTCGTACTTCATTAATTTTTTTGTACAAAAATTAGAAGTATACCTCGTCAAAATTTATGGCCTTTTCGTAAACCTTCTTCCTGTTAAATATAATAGACTTTTTCTTCATTTTTAACGAAAGAATTTTTTTTAAATGGCATTTCTTCAGTTGTAGTCTATAAGTTCCCAACAATGATACTAATTCGATATTTAATATTTCTTTGAGATGAAAGTGATCTGCATTTATCTCGGAAAATAATTTTAATAAATAATAGTTTTAATGAATAATATAATAGAAAATTTTAGAAAAAGTGTTAGAACGTACACAGCATATAAGTTTTATGTTTTGAAGTTAAATTTGTATTGTAATTTTTAACTCTTAAAAAATAATGTTTGGATTAAAGTAAGTGCTATTTTACAACTTTTTAGATAATTATACTGTGCTGAAAAAACAAAATCGAGCACTGACACTGTTTTTGCTTACTGTTATGTAAAATGACCTCTTGAATCCGAATACGACACCCATTTTGCACTATCTTCTACGGTGTTCTCGGGACGATACACCCTCCCCCAATTTTTATCACTGTTCGGTAATTTTATGGCCGTGAATTTGATTTGAAAAATGGAAAAGAATTATTTTTAACACTTTAAAACAAAATAATATAATTTATAATAAATGGTAATAACAATTAATTAATATAATACAATAAATGTTATTTTTAATTCCGGTGAGAAATTTTTTCCTTGCTGCAAAAGTTCATGTTTCAGAATTTTGCACTTCTGGAGCACCTGCAAAAATGTTTAAAAATGATGGGTCATAAGACAAAAGGGATGTCATATTTGGATTCAGGATGTCATTTTACGTACGAATTTTAAAAAAAAAAATGGTGTTCGGGACAATTTTCATGCGCAAAAAATGAAGTAAATTCAAACTGAAATAAAGCAACTTCTCATCCAAATTTACGAATATAATTTACACGAATTAGTTTATAGCAAAATTTATATATATTTTCTTCACCATGATGATGACACTATTTTAAAAGTAAATATAACTCGCACAGTCTATGGTTTATGACAGCTTGTCATGGGAAAGATATGTTTTGTTCAGTATTAAGCTGATTAAATCACCAAATAAATTATATTTTTAAAGTTTTTAACTATAGATAAATTAAAAAATATTTATACCCGTGTTTATATATCTCTGACATATTTAAACACGGGGTTCATTAAACAGTATACTTGATATTTATAATATAAGTAATTTAACAACATTCCATTTAAATATTTTAGATAATACTAAAGTAAGTTTTAGAATTATTCTCTTAAGCACCACAAAATAAATAACATAATATGTGTAAGAGATTGTATGGATTACGAATGATAAATGGAAAACTTTATTTAGTTAAACATGCATTAACGAATGTTTCCTATCGATTCGGAAGTTCTAAAAAATAAATAAATAAATTGTTTATATATATATATATATATATATATATATATATATATATATATATATATATATATATATAACTACATGTATGGAGAAAGGAATCATAAATTTTAAATATAATAAAATAAAGACATGCTTTTTGTTTAAAAATTGGAAACTGCAAAGTATAAGTAAATATTCTGTATTAAAAACAAAATCAAAGGTAAAATTTTCGATGTGTGGTGATAAATTTAACTTTAAAACCTCTATTTATGAAAAAAAAAATTATCATAAATTTTCGTGTATAAATATTTATAAAGTATGTAAATTATCCTTTGTATTGATTTACGTAACATCAGTTAATGTATAACTAAATATATCAATTATTTATAAAACGGACAAAAGCACGTTTTTTGTAAATGATATATTTAGATTTGTGTATTTTACTTTGCGTTACCCATACGTGGTAGAGAACGAAATAGAATATATACAGAACGTAAAATGTAGAAATGCAATCGTACAGGACATAAGAAATCCAATATGAAAATGTCATTGAAGAAAATTATAAAAAAAAAAAAAATAACATTATAAAAAAGTTTATATTTTAGATTATTAATTTTATACAAAACTATTTTGAGACTTAGTAACTCGATTTAAAAAGTGTCATGTTTATAACTGTACTGTAAAATGACATTGTAAAATCAATAATTACTGTTATTTTAATATTCAAGTAACAAATACAATGATCCATTTTACTGATTTAATCTGAACTAGGCCTTAAAAACGTTTATTAATTTGTTAAAAACAATTTTATTAAAACTTTTTGTTAAAAACCTCAAAAACATTTTGAACTTCTTAAAAATTATCTCAGAAAAATTAATAGTACAATAATTTAAAGCGAAAATATTTTTGCCGTTGGATAAACAGATGTAATTAAAAATGCTAGAAAAAGTAAATATATAATCAAAACGAGTTCTGAAAAAGAAGGATTAAGTATTTACAAATTTCAATGTTGGGATTTTCTCTTGATCCTCTTGAGATAATTTTCCACTTGATAAAATGAAAAGTTTATTCTGTCCAATCATCTGCCTTCTTTTTTTCTTCTTTTAGTTTTTTATTTTCTTCCTGGGAAATTGTTTAATTAAGATACGTATGGGAAATGGGAATTAAATCCCTTCAATTTTTTTAATCCAAATACTTTTGTCATGTTAATACTTAAAGTAACGTTTTTCTTTTTAACACTTTACAAGAAGGTTGAAAAGTGTTCATGACATCGGTTTGTCTCTCTGTACGTCCGCGCTCTAACTCCCGTAAACATTTATGGAATTTCTTGGAAACAGATATATTTTATTCAGGTTCACTTTCGGATATTTCCTATTAAAAATGTGCATACCCCTACTGGTTTGTGTACAGGGACAAACGAAAGTATTCCAAAGCACTGTGTTCTACGAGAGGCATTTCTATAAACCATATTTTAATAACTTTATTGCACACAAATCTTAATGAAATTGAAATATGTTATTCAAGTTCACTATCGGATGTTTCTTGTATAAAATGAAGTATATATACCGCCATTGGTTTGTGTACAGGGACACACAAAAGTACTCCAAAGCATTGCGTTCTATAAGGCATCTTTCTATAAACCAAATTTTAATGCATTTACCTTGCACAAAGTTTAATGAAATTGAAATATGTTATTTATATACACAAAAGAATTCTTTGTATAGAATATAGCATGATTAGCATTAGATTTACAGGGTCACACAAAAATAATTAGTTGCATTAAGAGCTATTAATGAAGCATTGCTGAAATTGCACTTTCGTTTACATAAAGCATTATTAACACTTTCTAACAATTTTTAAGAGCAAATATGATTTCAATTTATAAAATTTCTTCTACTGCTTTATTGCTGTGCAAGAGTTTAGGTTAAATTATTTAACTCATTATACCGATTTGTGCGTCCGTTCCTGCTTACCTTCAGTTAGAATAGTTTCTAAAACATTCACTTTTACATAACTTTCAAGACTTCATGCAAAGTCTCAAGGAACAGCCGGCTTTATTGGAGTTTAAAATACGGTGTTGTTGAGTTCTCTCCCATATAGTTGCAAGGACGGTCAGAGAAGCGTTACTACAGTATACATATTATTAATAGCTTTAATTCTAAAACATACGTGCAAACTTTTTTTTTTTCTTAATTGAGAAGCCGAAATTAATAATAATTTCTTGGTGTATTGTAACTAAAAAAGAAGCAAAGGAAATTAAAACTATATACAAATATTGATAAATCTTTACTAAAATTTTTTATTCGAAATCCCAGCTTGTATAGCCTTACGGATGTATGACAATTCGGTCATCAGTGACAGGAAGTGCTTTAATTTTCATACAATATGAACTTACACATTATACATGATTTTTCAGTTGCCCGGGTCTGTCTGTCTGTGTGCGTGTGAGACAAAATTTTGTGGCGATTGTATCTCAGGTACTACTGCACAGAATTTCATACAAACGGGTATGTAGTTACACATTGACATAAATTAGTGCCCACCAAGTTTTGGTAAAAATTGTCCAACAGCTCGCGTTGCCATCCCGCTTTTTCTAAATTTTTAACATGGTAGTATAGGACAAAATTTTGCATAAATGTGTATAAAGAGAATTATTTTTCAATAATCCTTATGAAATATATAAGAATTATTTGCAATAGAGTTAGTCAACTGGGGAAAAAATTGTGTATGTAGGAGCCTCGCCTCCCCCCTGGGGGGGAAGACCACCATCGAGGGGAGTAAATTTCCATGATGAGTATCTTTCAGAATAGCTCGCCAATACCGTTAAAACAAATGGTTGAACCATCGATCTGCGATAATTTAAAATAAAGTTATTGATATATTTCATTTGTAACAAAAAAAAAAAAATCAATATTGAGAATAAAATTGACTTTTTTGAATGTTTAGTGTTATACTACTTCTCTAATATGGAAACCGTCTGCATTATCATGGAAGATAACTTTTTTAAATAATAATTTTAATAAATTATTTTTACTGAATGAATTTGTATAGGAAAATATAGAAGAAAGTCATGTGGTGGCCACTTAATAAAAAACTTTTTTAAATATTTTATGATTCATTGTTTGAAAGAACTGATTTTTTATTATTTATTTTCATTTTTTTTTTTTTAAATCTTTTGAAAACTTTTTTCAAAATAAAAATAATTACATGCATTTCTATACGGAAATAGTTTAAAATGTCATTTTTATTTTCTGAAAATAAGATTAAACACACTTATATAATTTCATTAAAAAAAAAAACGTCAACTGTAAGTATTTTATAAAAATCTTGAAAATATTTCTCTCTTTATCATGTGATTTTGAACGATACATTGCAGTAAATTGGTAGACTTTTTTCTGTGTTACTGTGTAGTTAGTTCTGTGTTAGTGTCGCGTTAGTTTTGTATAATGTAACTTAAACTTGTTCGTCCTGTGCTGAAAAATAAAATGAAAAAAGAAGGAAAAGAATAACTAAATAATAATCTGGTGTGTCACTCACACGACTTTCTCTTACCCTGAAATTTAATACTATAAATACAGGTTGGAGATAAGAGGTAAGATAACGAGTACTGTTATGTAAATCTATGTTAAGCAACTCAAATTAGGCTTCGAAAAAGTTTTATACGATAAATAATTCTGTGTGAGGGGGCTACTACCCCCTCCCTTCTTAACCCGCCGTTTCATTAATGCTCCTACATTTACACAGAATTTAATTCGGTTATTAAAAAATAATTCTGTTTTTTTTTATATCTATTTAAAAATATTATTTAAACAAATTATCTTTTATGATAGTACAGACGATTTCCATATTAGAAAAGTAGTATAACATTAAATACCCCAAAAAAAGTTGAATTTATTCTCAATATTACAGTAATATATATATATATATATATATATATATATATATATATATATATATAGGGGAGACCCGTGTACCTAGGGCCACCTCACTTTATTTGAATAATATTTAATTTTAAGTTTAAATACTCAATTGGGCGAGTAACAACACCAATTGCTACTTTTACAACTACTTTGAAACTTTTGAGGCGAAGGTTTTGACAAGTTACATGTAGAAAACGAATTTACACGGTTTGAAGTAAAATTTTGCAGGTTATCTATTTTGCTATTTTACAAAGGCAAGTCAAATATTTTTCTTTCATATCTAGTGTATAATTTTGCTCGTTATATTAAGTAATAAATGAGATATTTAATTAGTCCTCTCTGCATGTCGATTTTTTAGTGGAAGGCATTTTGAATGAAGTTACCAAAACTTGTACCTAGGGCCACATGAATGCCTTGTACCTAGGGCCAGTGTGTTTGGACCTTTTTAATACTTTCGCGACCGCATGTTTTTGTCTTTTTGACAGTAAGGTCAGCCTGTAGGCGTTTTTATCATAAGTTACAATTTAAAAAAAAAAAAAAAAAAAAATTCCGTGTTCACATTTATATTACAAATGGATATGCATTATGATCATACTTTCTCTAATCAAGATATTTGCATCTATAGTATACTGATTGTACAAATATGAATATTGTGTATATTTTTTAGAAACAAATAACATACAAATTGCAAAAGAAACGCCCTCTGGTAGAGTTTCATATTTTCAAATGACGTGTATCTACGTCAGCGGTCGCGAAAGTGTTAAGAAACACAGTACAGCCTGTAGTAATTGGATGCTGGCAAACCCTGGTAAACCAATCACTATATATGACGTTGCTGAAAATGTTGGCAAGTCCTACACTGTAAAAAAAAAAAAAAAAAACGGAAGATTTACAGCATAATATGCTGGCAATATGGGTGCATGGAGGGGGGAAAGTAAAACAGAAGTTATTTACAGTAGAAACAGCCGTAAAGGAGTCTTTTTTTACAGATGTTTCCGCTGTAAATTGCCTTATTTAACAGCAGAATGTGCTGGCAATATGGGTGCCTGCACATTTTGCTGTAAAAGCTTCCGTTTTTTTACAGTGTATCCGTCGGCCTTTACTCCTGTAAACATTATATCAGGCTTTCGTGTATCCGGCATATGGCCAGTGAATCAAAACACATTCAATGTGGATGAATATTTTTAAGTTCAAATGTGACTGAAAGACAAGATACCTCCATAAATTTATATAAAAAAAAATAAAAAATAAAAAGATTTTCCAGGAAGAAAGTAACTAACAATAATAGAACTGGATGTCTGTGTTTCGTGTCCTGTTGAAATTTCGAAACTTTCAACATCTAACATCTTTTCGTGTGCCATGCTTTAACAGGTACGAACCTAAGCAAAACCTCCCACATCAAAGGAAAGATGTGACTGAAAACCAGAGAGATCTAGAAATCCAAGAGACACTCCAGAAAAAAAAGAAATTGAAGAAAAAAAAACTTTCTGTTAGAATATTCCAAGAAAAAAAAAAAAGAAAAAGAGAAAATTTTCGTGTTTCAAATTGAGTCAACAATATGATAATTATTATATGATAAATAAATATATTGATATTGTATCTTGATATTGTATCTTTTATTAAATACATGTTTATATGCTTATTTTCTATTCATTACAAAGTAAAATCTAAATATGAGATAATGGCCCTAGGGACAATGGGGTCTGGCCCCAGGTACAATGAGGGTGTTGTACCTAGGGCCACGAGTGAAGTTTTTTTAAAACCTTCTATTTGTCAAAATTTATTATTTTAGGTATTTATATTAAGCCCAATTGGAAGTAATTAGTCCTAATAATATGTACATATCAGTTTGATAATTTTAAACATGTCAAGTGTTCTGTTTTGGGGCATTGAAAAAAGGCGTACACGGGTCTCCCCTATATATATTTCTTAAAAAAAAAAAAAATTCGATAACTTTATTTTACATTATCGCAGATCGATAGTTCAGCCATTCGTTTTATAGGTATTGGCAGCTCCTTTAAAAGATACCCATCATGAAATTTTACTCCCTTCGAGGGGGGATTTCTCCCCAGGGGGGGGGGGGGGGGGCGAGGCTCCTGCATACACAAAAAAAATTTCCCCGTTGACTATCTCTATTACAAAAAATAAATAATCGTTTCATTTTGTTTAGTGCAGTCTATAGATGTTAAACTCTACTTACCTGCAATTTCCCCCCATAGACGTAATGTATTTGAATAATTTTGAATGTCCCTGCACACGAACCATTTGCTTCATCCTAACGAAAAGCTTAGTGTAGCATCCCTATATGATACACATTTAGAATACCGAGTTTGGAATTTCTGCTACTATTTGTTCTTTAGATACGCTGATAAAAGACACACAGACATCCACACCGACAGACAAACAGACCATTCGCTAAAAACATGATATTCGTTTTCAGGGGACCTCAGAACATGTAAATATAACAAAAACTCACGTTCAAAAATTTGACCCTAAAACAATACTTTCTCGTCCCTATGGGTAAGATAAAAAAAAAAAAAAGAGGAAATACTAGATTTTCTTTATAGGCTGTTCCGGCTGTTCCTTCATAGGCTGTTCCACGATATCCGTGTCCTTATCCTTAGCTGGCCCTTTGGAATAAAGAGATCATGTAGGCCTGATTTCATTTATTCTTATTACAACTACTACTACTATTACTATTATTATTGTTATTATTATTATTTATAAATAATGCTTATTTTTTAATTATTTTGTTTAATCGTAAACATTTTTATTAAGTAAAAAGTACTTTCAAATTAATAAAATGTGAATATTTAATGGTATCTTTGTCCTACATATTGGAAAAGATTTTTCAAAATAAAAATAATTACATACATTTCTATACGGAAATAATTTAAAATGTCATTTTTATTTTCTGAAAATAAAATTAAACACTCTTATATCATTTCATTAAAAAAAAAAAAAAAAAAAAAATGTCAACAGTAATTATTTCATAAAAATTTTCAAAATATTTCTCTCTTTATCATTAGGCATTTCAATTGTGCTTTTTTTCTCAGCGTTTAATTTTATATTACACATTTTTTTAATACTTTATTTAATAAATATCTGCTAATATGATTAAATTTCTTTTTTAACGAATAAAAATAAGTATAAAGCAACATTATTCTTACTTAATAAGATAATCAGCTTGCTGCTATGAAAAAAAATGTGTTTAATTCATTTATTTATATTTTTTTGTAATTTTTCTATCGATATATTTCTATTGAAACTTCTAGTTATTCTTGCATAATTTTAAATTATTTTTTAAAGTTCGCTTTTATTTTTTTCTAATGAAACAGTGAAATCCTTTTTTTTTTTTTTTTTTTCATTTTAAAAATTTATTTGATTAATAGATTTAAAATTAAAGAGAAATCTAAAACTTTTCCAGCAATTTTTGCTAATTGGATTGGAACTAAACGAATTAGTGGTACCATTTTTTTTTTTTTTTTTTTGAAGCAGATGAGTAATGAAATAATTAAATTTATTCCTACAGATAATGTGAATAAATTTTGACTTATAGATATATCGACGTTTATCTTAAATTAAAAAATTAAATTTCGCGACATGCTACATACTTATGACTTTCTTCTATTTATACATATGAGTGAAACTATTGGATTTGTGAAAATTTTTTCCAGTTTTTGATAATTTATACGTTTTGAGATTTCCTGAATAAGACTTAACCATTTTTTAGAAAATGACTGTCTGTGAGTATATGTAACCAAATATTGTGAACGCTGTAAATCAATGGCCGAAAGATAAAATCTAACTATACTTGATATTCAATGGGAAATTGACTTAAACTGGCGCTGATAGCTTTTGGGTATTAATCATTTAATTGGTGTGCTCTCATTCCTAATTTTTTTTTTCACTACTTTTAATATAGCAATAAAAGGCGAAATTTATAAAAGCTTACACAATGAAAGATAATTTTAATTTTTCAATGTGAATTTAAAAAATATGCTTTGTGTCGCATAAATCTGTAGATGATTACAAAATTCATAAAAATTGAAGGAATCAGTAGTATTGAACGTGGTTTTCAAAAAAGTTACACTCGTGAAGGAAGATTTTTTTTTTTTTTTAAGAAGATAATAATAGTTAAAATTTTCGTTGATAGAGGGTGCTATATGTGAGCAAATCTCACATTTCCATGAAAAACTATATCCTATAGAAATATAAATATATAAATTCTATTCTATGTGCCCGCTATCACCTTAAATTACAATTTGCAAACGAGTTACAATACCACTAACTGCACCTTCAGACGAAGGTTCTTACCTGATGGAAAATATCTTCACGAATAACGCTTTATCTGCCAAGTCTGCAGTCAGCGGTAGCCCAGTCGGAACAGCGCGGGGCTTGGAATTGGAAGATTGCGGGTTCGGCACTGGCACTAGAGCCGGCCAAAGACTGTCGTGTACACAAATGGTGGCTCGTGCACGTAAAATCTGTCGTGGCTGCAATGTCCTCCATGTTCCCATCAAAATTATACATCTGAGGGTTACTGAAGCGGGGTAGCCATCCTCTCCGTGTAAGACCGAAATTGTAATGGCATGTATCCGGACCACTTCTAGGAGTGAACCTTAGACCACTGCCAATTACCCATTGCGCAGCACTAGTGCGACGTAAAACCCAACCAACCGCCAAGTCTGCATCGCAATTAAAACTTCCTGTATGACAGTAGGAGGCAAAATAAGTATTAAACTTTGTTATGCGTAAAACCATGCAATTTACTGGTCTTAAATTTCCATATTTCTCGTTACGCATCCATGTTGCGCCCACTATTGACAAAAAAATTAACTATTATTTTTCTCTTTGCCAAAAAAAAATCCCCCTTTACGAAAATAACTCTTTCGCAAACCACATTCAGTTCTACCAATTACTTCTGTCTTAATGAATTTTTTAAAAGTCTACACATTTGTGGGACACCCGCTATATTTCTATGATATTAATAGGCAATCAGGAAAAATATGTATATATCGAGGCATCGCTTCCTCTCTCCATGGGAGAAGCGATGGAATGTGATGTACTCTGCATGAAATTACAATATGGGTATCTTTCAAAAAACTCGTCAATACCTTCAAAATAAATGGTTGAGCTGTAGTTCTGTAATAATTTAAAATATGCTTATCGACTTTTTTTCATTTTTAACGAAAGGAAACTTTTAAAAAAAGCATTTCTTCAATTGTGGTCTATAAGTTCCCAACGTTGACATTAATTATAAATTAACAGCTTACATCTTTGAGATGAAAATCATCTGAATTCATATCAGAAAATGATTTTAATAAATAATAATTTTAATTAATCATTTGTAAAGGAAAATTTAGAAAAAAAATTGTGATTCACACAACATATTAGTTAAAGTTGAAATTTCGTTGCAATTTTTAACTTATTTAAAATGAAGTTTGGATTAATGTATGTGATATTTTACGATTTTTTAAATAATTAATCCATTCAAACTGAAGAAAAAAAAACTTCTTATCCAATTTTACGAATATAATGTGCACGAAGTTTAAAACAAAATTTTTATACCTTTTCTTCATCATATTAAGACTATATCACAGTATTTTAAAAGCAAATGTAACTCATATAGTCTTATGGTCTGTGACAGCTGGTCATAGGAAAGATATTTTTTGCTCAGTTATACATTTAATAAATCATCAAATGTATTATATTTTTAAAATTTTTAACTGTGTATAAATTGAAATATATTTATACCCGTGTTTTTAAATCTCTAACATATTTAAACACGTGGTTCATTAAACTGTATACTTGATATTTATAAAATAAGTACTTTAACAACATGACATTTAATTACTTTGGATAACAATAATGTAAGTTTTAGAATTATTCTCTAGAGTACCACAAAGTAAATAACATATTATGTGTAAGAGATTCAGTTGGATTATGAATGATAAATGGAAATTCTTATTTTGTTAAACATCCAATTTGTTTCCTATCGATTCGGAAATGTCATTTACAAGAATGGGAAATACGTAAGTAAGGAAGTATCTGTAATACTTTAAAGGGCATCGGAAAATGAAAAAGGGTATTACATGATTAAAAAAAAAAAATATTTTATTTATTATTATTTATATATATATTCCAATTACATTTATCGAAAAAGAAATTATATACTTTAAATAAAGTAAAATATTGACATGATTTGGTTTTAAAATTAAAAACTTTAATTTACAGAAAATATTCTAAATTATGAATTAAATTAAAGGTACACTGTTAAAAAAATGCAGAAAAAATACAGAAATTCTCTGTAATTTCAGAAAAAAAGTCGTAAAATACGTTTTTTCTACGTAATTTTTCCGTAATTTACGACTTTTTTTCTGAAATTACAGAGAATTTCTGTATTTTTTCTGCATTTTTTTAACAGTGTATAATTTGTGATATCTTCTGATAAATTCAACGTTAAAACCTGTAATGGTGTAACATTTTATCTTCCACACATTTTCGTATTTAAATATGTTTAAAGTATGTAAACTTTTCAGAAGTATTAATAGTATTTATGTGAAATCATTTATTGTAAAAAAAAAAAAAAAACTAAATATGTCAGTCAATTACAAAATAAACTGAATCACATTACTTTTAAAGAATATATTTAGACTTGGCCGTTTTTCTTTCACTTGCCTATAATTGGTACGGAAAATATTGCTTTCGGGTAAAATTTTCGAAATTAATATTTTGTCCCCTGAATCCGAAATTCTTATTTTTTTTTTTTTGGTCTGTGTGTCTCTTAGCCACTTATCTCAAAATTAAATATTAGCAGAAAGTACAAACACCATATTCTAAAATCTATGTCATATAAAGTTTCTACTTGAAAATTTCTTAAAATCTAACAAACAGTTAGTCTATATGAACATTTTAGGGAATTCGAATAAATTACGTATATAAGTAAAATTTCTGGTAGGATTAGTGCAAAACAACACTTTTTTCTTTTTTTTTTTTTTTTTTAACTACACCGTATTATAAAATTTAAATACCGACAAAAAAAAAAAAAAAAAAAAAAAAAAAAAATAGTATTTTCTGAAAAGTAAAAGCTTTTAAAGAGAAAATATGTAAAGATAAAAAAAATTAATTATTCCAAGTGCAGTAAAGAAAGGCATGTTTTGTTTTAATTTAAATAATATGATGTGTCACTCACACGACTTTTTCTTACCCTGAATTTCTATACTATAAAACAATTTTGCTTGTGTCTTGACATCAATAACG
Source organism: Salticus scenicus (assembly GCA_963930645.1). Lineage (NCBI taxonomy): Eukaryota > Metazoa > Arthropoda > Arachnida > Araneae > Salticidae > Salticus > Salticus scenicus. Next base: position 279,402,462 of record OZ005653.1, read on the forward strand.
TAAGATACTAAAGTTTAATGCACTTTAAAAATAATCTAAAATTGGTTTAGGAATTGTTTTATTTGTCATAAAATTATGAGGTGGGGGGGGGGGCTAAGGCCCCTCCCCCCTATTATCCCCTCTTTTAACAAGGGTGTCTATAATTGTTTCAAAAGTAAAAAAAAACAAAGCTGTAAATAATTTGACGTCAAAATTACCAATCTTGATAAAATTTATAAGTGGCAACCTAATATGAAATTCGAATATCTTTCAGTTATTTGTTTTTAAGTTATGATGATAACCGATATACATACAGATTAACCGCTAAAAATTGAACTTTCTTCATCAAGACATCTCAAAACGTGATATTATTTTTTAAAAAAAAAAAGAAAAAAAATAGTTAAAAATCGAACTTCAAAAAATAATTTATTTATTGTATGGGTAGGAAAAATTAATTTTCCTTCTTGAGCAGTGTTCGTTGACATAGTAAAATGCAGTAATGTTCTTCCATCACTTACATTCAATATAAAAGAACGTTTAGCAGTATTTTGCATAGCCCTGTATATTGCCTAAACACAATAGGCATTATAAACAATATTGTGTTCTTAAATTTAGCCCAATATAGGTAAATATTTTGGGTAGCCCTGTAAATGAATAAAGAACGATTTCCCCACAATACATTATACACAAAGGATGCTTTTATGCATATAAAAAAATATATTCATTCCGTTTTAAATTAGCCTATAGATGTTATAGTGTATTTACTCGAAAATCCCCATAGACATAATGCATTTGAATTCTCTTGTATGTCGTGTACAGGGGTACACGAACCATTTACTTGATCTCAAGGAAAAGTTTAGTGTAACATCCCTATATGATACACATTTAGAATACTGTGTTTGGAATTTCTGTTATTATTTGTTCTTGAGATATGCCTATAACATACAGACACACACACACATACCAAATGCTAAAAATATGTTTTTCGGATTCAGGGGACTTCAAACGTATAAATATAACAATAACTCAATTTCGGAAATTTAAACCCAAATCAATACTTTCTCTGCCCTACATATGGGTAACAGAAAACAAAATCTAAAACCTTTAAAGATTTAGTAAATATTAAAAAACAACATTTAAATCAAAGATTAAATTTTTGATAAATGTAATGTCAAAATTTAAATGTGTATCCATGACGTAATATGTCATGCATCTTAAAATTTTATATATAAATATTTATGAAATATATAGTATTCCCATGTATTGATGGTGTTTATGTAACATAAATAGCAATAAATAGTAAACTAATGCAATAAATAGTTATGTCATCAAATTCCAAAAAAAATGGAGTAAAATGGATTTAAAATTTATCATTTACAATTTGCTTAGGTTTTTCTTTTTATATTAAACTCAATTTGTGACATTTTTCTATTTTTTTTTAACACTTTACAGCAAAGTCGAAAAGTATTTATGGTTTCAGATTTTGTCCGTCTGTCTTTCTGTCTGCCCGTTTGTCCGCTTGTCTATCTGACTGTCTGCGTCATACATCCCGTAAATATTCATAAAATTCTTTGAAAATTATATACGAGTACTCTGTTAGGTGTTCCCTATTGAGAATGGGGATAAATATTACCTTTCGTTTGTGTACAAAAGGACACCCGAAAATATTCTAAATTATTGCACTCTGTAAAAGGTATTTATAAAAATCATATTTTAATATCTTTACTTATCTTAAATGATTGTGAAATTCACCTTTATTATTCATATGGACAAAAAATATTTTTAACAGAATGTAGTATATTTAGCATTAATATTTACGGGGCTGTCTATCCCTTTGTCTATTTGTCCGTCTTTCTGCCTCTAGATTCTGTAAATATTTTCAGAATTTCTTGAATACGATACATGTTATTTAAATTCACAATAGCATACCCTGTATTTAAAATTGTATGCATAGCAGAACGGGCTTATGTTTGGGGACACCCAAATGTATATCAAAGCATTACGTTTCATTGTGTATGCCAAAGCACTGTTGCCAAAGTTAGGGATTCTTTTTATTCAACTACCACCAATAATTTTCATGACGGATATATAATGGAAAAATAACATTCGACGTGATTAGGCAACCGTTATGGTTTAAATTTAAGGGTGGAAATCGGATAAAAAATTCCCCAAATTTGTCCGCATTCTTTATGAGACGCATTTCTATAAATCCTATTTAAATAACTTTGTACGTCTCAAATTGAAATTTAATGTTGATATTCAGGGTATAAGATTGTTTTTAGGAAAGATAGAGCTTGAAAAATAAAATAAATAAAATTATAAAAACAAATATATATACCTATACAGGGTGATTATAATTAAAGTTACGATTTCAAAACGATATAATTTTAAAACTACCCATCAGAGCGATTTGGTATTTTACCAGAACAATCGTGAGGCAATGAAATTTTATTTGGGGAGGAAAAAAGTAGTTCCAATATATTCCTATAGATGGTGCTGTCAGGGAAATGTCAGGGGAAACGCCTAAATGGACTCATTAAAGACAGGAATGGCGTTAGCAACACAATGGAATAGAAGGAAACAATAGCCTTCAAGGGTTTACTATAATATTTTTAGAGAAAAGACAAGAATACGTGTTTACAGCGGAAACAGTCATAGTGAAAAGAGAAAAAGAGGAGCTTCATGAAACAAATACTTTACGGATAATTAACGGCACATTTTAGAACTTTTTTTTTTCAAACAAAATTTTATTGATTCACGAATGCTCTGGTAAAATATAAAATTGCTCTGATGGGTAGTTTTAAAATTATAGCGTTTTGAAATCTTAACTTTATTTATAATCACCCTGTACATGATCAAATACAAACTGGTTACATTTATTAAGTCTTAAATCATAATTAAAAGTAATTCTATTTTATAATTAAATAATACATTATTTTTAGTCTGTATTTGTTTTTATCTATTAAAATTTAAAAACACAATATTAGTTTTTCAAGTAGATGTTAATATTCTCAGATTTTTCTTAGAATTTAGAGAGGGGGGGGGGGGGGTAATAATTTTTTTATAAGACGAATCCATTTTCTGAAAATCTTTCTTATGAACTCCGAATTTTGAAAGAAAAAAAGAAAGAAAGAGATAATTACATGGCAAATGTTATGTTATTTACACACAGGAATAAAATTTTCACTTTTTTCTGCCATTATTTCTATACAGAAATTTTTATTGTATTCTTAGTCAACCTTTTATGATTATCAAGATAGCGATCATTATTAAAAAATAGTAATGATTAAAAATTTAGAAATCCCATTCCTGTACGTGAAAAATATAATATTTACCATGAAATTACTTCAATGCCAATTTTTTTTTTCTAAAAATTGTTATGCTTAACAAATATCCAATTTTTTAAACAGTGTTTATTTACATTTTCTAATAAAGCAAACCCTCTAAATTTTTTCAATATTCATTTAATAATAGAAAATATTTGTTAAAATCAAATACCTTTCTTCTCTTTCTATGATCCCCTTTTTCTGCTCTTCAAGGAAATTCTAATGCAAAGCAAATATTTGCACAAGGAGAGATGAAATTTGTTTAACTAAAATATTTCCATTTATATGGGAGTCTAGAAGAGAATAAACAATTCTGCAAACAATTACTTATTATGCAACAATGGTATTTACGCATTGTTTTTGTGATTACCTGAAATTGAATAGCATTTTATTTTATTATTATTATTTTTTTTTTTTTTATGTGCGTATGTAAAATGAGAAATACTGTAAATTAACTGAAAAATAGTATTATCATTGAATTTTTACGGAAAAAATTTCTGTATTTTGTTTTCAAATTATTTTTTTTTTTAATTAAGTTAAATGTCCTTACAAGCTTTCTCTTCAAGAAAGATTGATGAATCGACAAATACATTAGTTTTAATATAGAAAAGTTTTATTATGATATATTTATAAATATAATTATATTTTACAAATTTACAAATTTAATTTTTAATTTTATTTATTTAATAGCTAATGTACTATATTATAAATATATAATTAAAGACTTCTAAAATTTACAAATCAATGTTTTATTTATCAAAAAGCTAATATGTAAATAAATGGAATAATGCATTTAATAATGGTCAAGCAAGGTCAGAAGGTGCTCGCCGCACCATATACGTTTACTCCTACTAATTTGCTGTGGAATTTTAATGGTGTGAGTTTCTTTTATTTATTTCTTCTTGTTCGTGATTTTCAATGTGTTCTAAGGTGCAACTATCAGAAGATTTTAAAATAGAGATAAGTTAATTAAATCAATCAAGTTTAGGTTTAAGAACACACTTTTTTTATATAATAAGCCTTTATTATCGGTTTCTCTTATACTTAAAAAAAAATGATATTGAAAATAATTTTTTGACAAAAGCAACGGTTCAGTACAATAATTAATAGACCATTCCAACTTCGTATTCGGACTAAATATTTTACCTTGACTTTTTTTTTTCTCTGTTTTTAAATTTCTTATTAAAATCTAATGCAATTTACAATAATGTGCATTTAATACTTTTTTCTTTTATAGAAAGCTTAATTTGCCTCTAAGTAATGTCTTAGGATTAACATAGTACATTTTTTTGTTCTGAAATAGCTAGGAGTATGCGATCTTATCCTTTACATACGCAGAAAAAGCAATTAAATTCAATATTATTTACTTTTTTTTTTTTTTTTTACTTTCTCTCACCCATAGGGACGAGAAAGTATTGTTTTAGGGTCAAATTTTCGAACATGAGTTTTTGTTATATTTACATGTTCTGAGGTCCCCTGAATACGAAAATCATGTTTTTAGCGAATGATGTGTCTGTCTGTCTTTGTGTCTGTCTCTCTGTGTGTCTGTTATCAGCATATCTCAAGAACAAATAGTACCAGAAATTCCAAACTCGGTATTCTAAATGTGTGTCATATAGGGATGCTACAGTAAGCTTTTCGTTGAGATGAAGCGAATGGTTCGTGTACAGGGACACTCAAAAGTATTCAAATACATTACAGCTAGGGGGGAAATTGCAGGTAAGTAGAGTTTAACATCTATAGACTGCACTAAACCAAATGAAACGAATATATATTTTTTTGTAATAGAGATTGTCAACTGGAAAAAAATTTTTGTGTATGTAGGAGCCTCGCCTCCCCCGCCCCTGGGGGGGAAGTCCCCCTTCGAGGGGAGTAAATTTTCATAATGGGTATCTTTCAAAAGAGCTCTCCAATAACTTTAAAACGAATGGTTTAACCATCGATCTGCGATAATTTAAAATAAAGTTATCGATTTTTTTCATTTTTAACAAAAAAAAAAAAAAAAAAAAATGCAATATTGAGTAATGTAATCAGTAATATAATTAAGTAATGAGTTATTTAAGTAATATAATTAAGTAATGAGTAATATAATTTAATAAATATTGAGTAATATAATGTAATATAATTCAACTTTTTTTTTTGTGTTATACTACTTTTCTAATATGGAAATCGTCTGCATTATCATAAAAGATAATTTTTTTAAATAATAATTTTAATAAATTACTTTTTAAAAACAGAATTATTTTTTACTAACCGAATTAAATTCTGTATAAATGTAGGTGCATTAATAAAATGGAAGGTTGAGGGGGGCTGTAACCCCCTCACACAGAAATAATTGTCATATAAAACTCTTCAGAAGCCTAATTTGAACTGTTTGAACCGCCTTTCTTATACAAATATGCTTTAATTAATATGGAAACTATATATAAATCTTTAAAGCCATACTCACTGATCATCAAAAATATATAAAATGCAATATTTTATCACAAAGCATTTTTTTCCTTATATATTATTATATGAATATTTCAATTTATCATTACAGTATCACATAAAAAATAATAAAAATAAATCACACAATGATATACCACGTAAAAATTCCAGACAGAATCTTTTATTGTAATCAAATTGTATATTCAAAATTTTCCTATTATATTTCTATGCAAATTGTTTTCGAAACTTTTTTTAAGTCTTTTAGTAATGCATTTTGTATTTCATTGTGTTGCTTTTTACACTTGAATTCGCTACATCGTTAAAAATACATTATTTTCATTTATTAAAATTTATCTGTCTTTTGATTGTCATCTACTAAAATGAAAATCTTTTAAAAATGGGTTTAGAGCATACAATTTTTCCACTCCTTATTATTTCTATGACATTTCCCAAAAGGAGTTATTCAATTTTCGTGTATTCAGAATGTGAATAAAAGAATAATATTATGAAATAGCAAGCAATACACACATTATGTCTTACATTCAGAAAACGTAGTAAAATATAATTTCTTAAACATAAATTTTATGATTAAAGGACATTAAATTTAATTTGTTTTTGTATAGCTCTGCAAAAATAATTCTATAATAAGTTGCATTATGTAATGTTAAATAAAAAATTAAATGAATTTTAATATATGAACGTTAGGAAAATTTAACAATAAATAAACAACAATTATATAGAAATGTCTCTCTCTTTTTTTTTTTTTTTTTTTTTTTTTTTGTTAGTATCTGATATTAAAACTAAATTTTTGATATGGGAAATGTATGTATCATACCCATTTTTTTCTTTTTTTAAAATTAATTCTAGATATTTTCCTGAGACATATTTTTCAATAAAATAATATTTATGCTTTAATATAAATTATGACTTATTCATTAAATCATTGATTAGACCTTATACATGTGAACTGCAGATAAAAGAAAGTTTTCATAAATATGCAGTTAAGAAAATCAAACATTTTACAAAATAAATTAAATTGTCAACTGATAAATGGATAAATTATCCAAACAATAGCATCATTACGAAATATATTAGAAAACAATAATCGTATTTTATTGTTTTACAAAACACTACACCGATAATAGGAAAGTTTTATTCAGAATGCATTATTATTTCCAATACGTTGGGTACAAACTCTCGAAATTCTCCTACTGCAGGGTTCCTAAAGAATAGCCCATTTATTAGGACTCTTTCACCGCAATTATTATATTATATAAATTATAATCTTATTTTATAAGATACATGGTAGAAAACAATAAAGACTTTATGAACCTTTTTCGAAAATAGAATTGAGCTGATGATGTTTTACAGTTTGACACATGTTCTCTTTTAATTTTTACGAGCGAGTGTATGCAAATAGCACCAAAGAAAATAAGTAAGCTCTACGTTTAAAAGTTCCTCCAGCGCAGTACATTATTTTAAAATATATTTTACCTATTCCTATTTAATCTGTTAAGAATCGTATATATGATAGTGGAATATACCGCATGCTGTGAAGAAAAATTAAATTATTTCTAGATAAATTTTTAACATTTTTTATTAAATTATGTAATATAAAACAATAAATATATCTTACGGAATATTATAAATTTGAAAACTTTCAAAATAACAAAACTTAGTCACTAATATATATAAATTTCACTGCCTGATAATCTGTATAAAAATTTAAGTTTTTTTTTTTTTTTTTTATTATTAGACAGAAAAAAAAAAAGTATATTTACAACAGAGATATTCTTATTATATAATGTACAATGAAAATAATTACCTAAAGATAAGGTTTATTAAATGTAAAGTCACTTAAAACTTAAATTTTCAAAACTGTTCTTTTTAATAATATGACATTTTTCGAATAATATATGAACAGCCCCTGTATAAATATACAGCAAAAAGTTTATTTTCTGTTTACTCTCTGCCCCAAAATACGGCTGTCAGAATTTATAGAATTTAACAATCTGGTTTATTCCACATCAATAACGTAAATATTACGTAACAATCCAAAGATCTACATATGTTAATTCCAATTTTTCTGCAAAGAAAAGAAAAATGTAAAATACGAGGCATTATATTTTGATATTCTATAATATTTTAACACGAAAATTTTATTTTTGCTTTTTAAATAAAAAATATATATATATTAGTGTTAAAAAAAAATCAAAGACTTATTTTTTTTTTCAAAATACATTTATTTTAGACCATTATTACTTTATCTTTATACAATATATGAATCAATTTCTTAGAAATAATTGCCAGTACATTAAGGAAGCATATTTCTTTAAAATACAGTCATTAAATCTAAAAACATAAAATAAATAAAGTTTCCTCTTTAACGATGGCAACATAAAAGCTTATTCTGAATTATTTTAGTAAATTCTGTAGTAGTATTTATTTCCAATTCATTGGTAACGACCTTCATGAAAATAAATAAAACTTCCATTAGGGAACAGATTAAACTACTATTATTCTTTTCATGCAAAGATTAGTTCATGATATTTTTTGCATTTTTGACTTTCAAATTTAACATAACTTAAAGGACGTCTGAAGTAAGTAAAAAAAAAATAAATATATCAGAGCTTTTAGATTTTTTTTTTTTTTTTTTTATGTATACACCCCTTTTTTGTGTACCCCCCCCCCCCCCCCTCTTTTTTTTTTCTTAGTAAACTCCAGGAATCATTTGCAGCGTTCTCTACAAACTACGTTCTAGGAAATACTTTCTACATTATAATGCGAAGTTTGCTGTATAAAAGAAGTTGGTATTCATTAAAAGGACCGCTAAAAGCCTTATAATTTGTACGATTTAAAATAAAAATACATAAAAAGTACTTTTTTTCTGTAACATAAAATATAAAAGTAGAGGCTTCCTAAAATATAAATTACTTATACTTTGTGTAATTTACAAATATTATATATAATATTTTTATATATAATATTTTTATATACATATTATAATATAGTGTATTTAAATCAAATTTATTGTATTTTTAACATCATTAAAAAAAACTGTAAATTTTTATTATTATTATTATTATTATTATTATTATTACAACAAAGAATCCAACCTATTAACATAACTCTTCTTCTTTTTTTTTCTTCTAGTTTATCTGGATATGCTTACGTATTTATAATTATCTTTATAAATATTAAAAATTATGCTTTTAGATCACAGTCATGTTAGAGCTATGGGGAACAAAATTTTCGACATCGTTTATTCAACATTTTTGTAATTTTGATATGTGTTGAATCCAGAATTCCCGAAATAGATGCAATACCCGACCATAAGTTAATTTGTTTCTATGTTCGTTAGTTAGTAAATTAGTCTGGTAGTCAATATCTCAGAAGAAATTCTCTGAGATTAAAGTAATCGCACTAATTTTAAAACATCGCTAATAATACTTGTAAATGTTCTATTTATTTTCAACATTGTAATTTCAAAACTTTGTAAATAAATCGAAGTTTATGATTTTTTTCAACGTGGGAGATTAGATAAAATTTCCCATAATTGTTCAATAAGAGGATGATTTTCATTGAAAACCTGTCCTACTAGTTTTAAAATACCATCTTTAATGTTGGAATAAACGTCATTGAAACTATAAACATTCTACTTTGAAAACTTTGTAAGTAGTTCCAAATTTAGGATTTTTTTAATACGATCAAAATTTCGCATATATATGTATTAAGAGGATTGTTTTCATCACAATGACATTAAAACAGTTTTAAAACATAATTTTTATAATATTGTAAGGATCACTAACTATGAATAGTCTAGCAGTGTTACCAAATTTAGTATTTATACATTTAGTATTATACCAAATTTAGTATTTTTAGTATTTTACCAAATTTAGTATTATACCAAATTTAGTATTATACCAAATTTAGTATTTTTAGTTTTTATTTAATAACTAGTATATAACCCCGTCAAAAATGACGGAATGTGAACGATAAATCTTGAAAACAATGTTTAGATCATGAATATTAACACGTGATCATTTAAATGTATTTTCAGTTTTTGTTTATAAATCAAATGTGTTTCGATATTTTATAATTTTCGTTCTGAAATTAAAAAAATTCTACACAATAAAAAAATATGAATGACAATAAAAAAAACTGCTGGTTGACAAAAAATATAGGCCCGAAAACACAACAGCAACAACACATCCCAGTGTTCCGTTAAGTGCTCTATTTAAAGTCCTTATAATAAGAATAATATAGTGTGTCACTCACACGACTTTCTCTTACCCTGAAATTTAATGCTATAAGTACAGGTTGGAGATTAAGAGGTAAGATAAAAAGTACTGTTATGTAAACCTATGTTAAACAATTCAAATTAGGCTTCGGAAGAGTTTTATATGATAATTAGTTCTGGCCCCCCTCAACCCCCCGTTTCATTAATGCACCTACATTTATATAGAATTTAATTCGGTTATTAAAATATAATCCAGTTAAAAAAAATAATTTATTAAAATTATTATTTAAAAAAGTTATCTTGTATGATAATACAGACGATTTCCATATTAGAGAAATAGTATAACACTAAATATCCAAAAAAAAGTTGAATTTATTCTCAATATCTCTATATATTAAAAAAAAGTAACGGTCGCTGGCGTCAATTTTTTTTGTCTGCGACAGCAACTTCTCGCGGAGGGCAGGTTTCTCCGCGTCATGAGATATATCAGTGTATTCCGACTGCTTCAAGGAAGGCATTTCAGCTGCTTACAAATTTCTATCATTTTAATTAACGAAGTTATTAAGTAAAAACGCGGATTTATAAAGGTACTCTATTTGCCACCGGAGGGAAAAGTTTCTCTTATGACGTTTTTTTCTGTGTCTCTGACGTCACTTTCCTCAGGAAAATTAAAATGTGATCAATGGTGTAAATAAGAAAAATTGAATAATTGGCATCTTTGAGATGCTCGAGAGAAGAAAAAAATATTTAGAATAGCAAAACATTTAAAATTAACCGATATTTTAAAAATAGTATGTAAAAATTTAATAAAGATGAAACGAAAATTAGTTTGTATTTTTATTATAGTTTATATTATGGTATAACTTCAGTATATCCCCACAGCTGAGTTTGGCGCCGTTTTGAACGATAACGATGTCGTTCTGGACTGTTTGCGATATAATATGGCAGCCTATATGTTGTTTATTTTGGATTTATGATTTTATGTTTTATGATTTAGATAATGATTTTACCATTTATGATTTTATGATTTAGATTATGATTTTAGGATTTAGATTATGATTTTATGATTTTTAGATTTATGATTTAACCATAATCGCCAACAAAAAATCGCCAAATATCGTTGTGGGGATATACAGAAGTTGTTTCTTTATTTTAACGTTAGGCGAAAAAGATTTAGTAATGAATACCATGATTATGTTAAACAATTATTGGTATAGAGTTAGAGATTAAGCGCAGACATTTTTAAAATGGAATTTATGAGATAAAAATTTATATTAGTTTATATAAAGATTTAGTTTTTTAACTCAAAACATGTTTAATAGGATAGATCTTTACTATGACCAATTTAGCGATTTTTAAAATTTAGAAATGAAGCTCGTACGTTTTTCGCCATGGAATTCATTTACGCAACCACAATAGCCATTTTAACTCTATCCATGCTTTCCTATAGAGACAAATTATAAAATGTTGCAATAATAATGATAATATTAATAAAATACGCAACCTATTTTTGTTTTTTAAGCATTGATATAAAACTTTGCAAAAAACAGAATTTAATTTAATACAACAGGACTTTTTTTTTTTTCTGTATAAAGGAATGTTGTAACTGCATTGCTAAAATATTGTAGTTACAGCTAATACAGGACCTCATTGGCTGATTTTAAATTTTTCATTTATTTTGACGATGACTTAAATTATCTATAGCAATTATGCATGTCAAGATTTTCGTGAGAAACGTCTAAGCTACTTCGGTGCCAAATTTAAAATTTCGCCAAGAGGTTAAACTGTACCATTGTTTTAGAACGACTTTTTTCAATTTTATTTTAAATATTTTTCAACTTAATTCACGAGGGGAAAAACGATGAAAATTTTTTATTTGGTCTAAATATACAAAATATTTCCAGGTAAAATATCCGTTTTTCGTTCTGTTCATTATTAGAAAGAAAATGGCTGAAGTAGTTTTTCCTGTACCATTGATGTCTTTATAAATTAAACTAAATTAAATTAAATTATCCAGTATCATTAAATTTCCTTCTCCAAGCTCATTTTTTAATTTCTAAATTTAATATTACATAATATATATGTAAAAAAAAAAAAAAAAAGGTGTAATCAGTACATATCCAGAAGATGTAGCCAATAAATATTCAGACCAAAATCAGCACAAGTTCAGGAGATATCCCCAACAACTATTAAGATGTCATGATCAATATATATCCAGTAGATATCGCCAACAATAATAATTATTCAGCAGATATCGCCAACAAGTATTCAGGAGCTATCATCAATACTTATTCAGAAAATATTGTCAACAAATATTCAAAAGCCATCCAATTTATGAATGGTGATGGTCTATCTCGAATACTTCAAACCGGCAATTCGTTTTTACAATACAATCAAGGATGAATTTTTCACTTATCAGTAGATTTGAAAAATGTGATTTTTTTTTTTTTTCGATTTAATTTAGTATTGATATAACTTCAGTATATCCCTACAGCTGAATTTGGCGATTTTTCTTTGGCATCGTTTTGAACGATAACGATGTCGTTCTGGACTGTTTGCGATATAATATGGCAGCACATATGTTGTTTATTTTGGATTTATGATTTTATGTTTTATAATTTATGACTTAGATTATGATTGTATCATTTATGATTTAGCCATAATCGTTAACAAAAATTCGCCAAATATCGTTGAGGGGATATACTAAAATTGTTCCATAGTATTTAATACAGTTTAAGAAATTAAATGGTAAAATCAGATATTGACAGGCATCTTGGCAAATTCATGGTGTAATACAATAAGTGGCGACAATGCAAAATCGCTGTCTGAAAGAAATTGGGTTCTTACGTATTATCGCAACCAGGTTGGCGCGATTTGTAAGTTTGAGTAAGAAAGTTAAGTTATTAGTATTAATTAAGTTATTATTATTATTATAAGTATATTATTATTATTATTATTATTAGTTATTATTATTATCATTATTATTATTAAGTTATTATTATTATTAGTTAAGTTATTAGTATTAGTTAAAGTATTTCACGGCATTCAATCTAACCAGTAAGCAAAATAATTTCTTTACGAAAAACCACGTATAACACGTAGGGTTGCCGTAAGTAGGGTCGCCAAATTTGGCGATTTATGCGAATTTTAACCTGGTTGCGTTAATACGTAAGTACCAGAAATTGTCCTGTCGTACTACTACTACTAATGAAATTTTTAAAATAATTGCAATAATCGCATAAGATATTTATCTTCAACCTGACTAAATCATATTCTAGAAAAAATGCACTTTAAAAAGTTGCATCTTTAGTGTTGGAAGCACCATTTTAAACCTTGCTGTACGCTGGAAATAAATGCAGAGTATTACATATTGTCCTAATTTAACAAAAAAAAAAAAAAAAAAAAAAAAAATTCAATAGTAAAAAAAATATAGGCATTAGAAAAAATAAGTTCATAATTTCTTTAATCAAGCAATAACACCCTAAAAATTCATCGTCAAACAGTGACAAAAATTTAACAAGTCGATCATATACTAAGGTTGTAACGCTAAATGATTTAGATGTCAAGAATTTCTCTCTGTTCTAAATAATTAGTGCTATGGTTGTTTATTTTATGTTCTCTCTCAAAATAATGGCAAATTGTTATTAAACTGTTGAACATTATAACAGATTTTTGACGTATTATAAACGATATAATATTAAATATTGTGTATTTCAATGCGATACCAAATATGGTGGATTTCTATAATGTTCAACTCTCTTGTGTTATGTATTACTAATATTCCAATTCAATGAAAGGCAAAGTTGCGAATAGTCGGGTAGAATCCCGCGGGGGTTAATGAGCGAAGCGAGTCGGGGAGAGGCGAAGCCTTCTTCGGGGGTTGGTGAAAGGAGCGAGCAGGGGGCAGAGCCCCCTAGTTAAAGTAAAAAAAAAAAAAAAAAAAAAAAAAAGTTAAAAATGAAATAAATCAATAACTTTATTTTAAATTATCGTAGATCGATGGTTCAACCATTCGTTTTAAAGGTATTGGCGAGCTCTTTTGAAAGATACCCATCATGAAAATTTACTCCACTCGAGGGAGGACATCTACCCCAGGGGGGAAGGTGAGGCTCCTACATACACAAAATTTTTTTTTCCCAGTTGACTATCTCTATTACAAAAAAATATGTATTCGTTTCATTTGGTTTAGTGCAGTCTATAGATGTTAAATTCTACTTACCTGCAATTTCCCCCATAGACGTAATGTATTTGAATACTTTTGAATGTCCCTGTACACGGGGCCCACCAGCGGCTGAGCGGTTCTGCGCCCAAAGCTGGTAGACGTGAGGTGCCGGGTTCGATCCCCGGTCGCGCTCGTCGGCCTAGCCGTTCGGAGTTTTCCGTGGTTTCCTCCGAAACTTGCGTAAATACGGGCTAGGACCCCTTAGAAAGACCTCCACGGAAGGCACTCCCCCTCAGGCCTAGGACCCCAGTGTTGTCAATAGGCCTTAATCCCTAACACCAACACCAACACCCTGTACACGAACCATTTGCTTCATCTTAACGAAAAGCTTACTGTAGCATCCCTATATGATACACATTTAGAATACCGAGTTTGGAATTTCTGCTACTATTTGTTCTTGAGATATGCTGATAACAGACACACAGACTGACAGACACAGAGACCATTCGCTAAAAACGTGATTTTCGTATTCAGGGGACCTCAGAACATGTAAGTATAACAAAAACTCACGTTCGAAAATTTGACCCTAAAACAATACTTTCTCGACCCTATGGGTAAGAGGAAGTAAATAACGATTCACTTCATTTTTCAAAATACTTTTTTTTAAGACTATCGAAGATCCTGTTTCCAAATACTTAAGCGAAGTGTGACGTCACTGACCGTCCGTGGATGCAAGAAAAAGATTCCCTATGTTAATCGCCCATTGTATTTTTTGTAAAAAATTATTAAAAATCGAGGAAAATTATTTCCCGATTTTAATACCCGTATTTGGGTATAGATATGCTATCGTATCCATGTGTTAGATTGAGTTATTTTGCTGTCAAATTGACAAAATTTTAAATTTCAAAACTGTGTCATCTTTGGCGTTTTTTGTATTTGGCGATTAAAAACATACTACGAAAATATACATGCCAGATGTTTATTTTCGTAATATGTATTGTACGAAATATTGTTTCATATAATTCATCGCTCTCTTAATATAATTTGTTAAAATAACCATGATTTTTGAAAGGAATGAAATATAAAATATCGCCAAATAATTTGGCGATATATTTTTTCCGCCAAGGATGACAGATATATAAAATTTATTCCGCTGCAATATATGAGTATATCAGACACTTTATTTAGACATTTGAAAACAAATTTGACTTCAAATTATGATAGAATATTTATCATTTTCCTTTTAATTAGTATATTAGTTGGATATTTATTGTGTAAATATCATCCTTTGAAATGAAATATTTATGTTTTGAATCGAATATGGAAGTTTGCCATTTTTTTTTCTAGAGTTTTGAAATTTAAAATTTAAATTTTATCAATTTTACAGTAAAAACAACTTAATCTAACGCATGCACACGATAACTAATACATATCTATACCGAGATATGGGGATTAAAATCGGGAAATAATTTTCCTCAATTTTTAATAATTTTTTACAAGAAATCCAATGGGCGATTAACATAGGAAATCTTTTTCTTGCATCCACTGACGTCCAGTGACGTCATCACTTTGCTTGCGTATTTTCTAACTATCTCATAATTACAGACACTCCATGCTAACCCAAATTCACCTCTACTCTATACTCCCAACCAGCTATCTCCCCCACAACATCGCCAAAATATCCATGATCCAGCTAGGGACTTTCTCATTCTCAACCGAACATTTTATCTTGACTCGACATTATCACCTTAGACTACCCTACTTTCAATACTCATTTCAACTGGTGACCTTTACTTGCCCAACCAAACATTCTATCCCAACTATAACTTTACACTAATTTCAAAACTAAATCAACTGGCGACATTTACGTACTGAACTCGACGCCAATCATACATTACAATGTAAACATATAATGAAGCTTGATAAAAATATTTAAAGACTTTAATATGTTTTTACAAATATTTTAAGATGTTTAAGGCTTTAATATGTTTTAGAAATATTTTAAGCGTTTATTTTTAATGAAACAGTCAAAGAGTCGTTCATTCGCAATTAAAGAGTTGTCCATTTGGAATTTGTATTTTCTGAATGGCAACAGTTTTGGTTTGTTTTTAATTGGCATTGCGTTGTTTATAATCATGAAGTTACATAATTCTATTTATAGGTTCATGTTTATAATAGCCAGTGATCTGTTATATTTTTTTAAACATTTAAACATTAGTATTGAATAGTTTTTCAAGGTTTTAGAGGGAATAAATAACAATATGTGCGATACAAAACACGTATGAAAATGATATGTATATTTTCGTAAGTTGATGAATTGAACAAACGGGGAAAAAAAAATGGCTGCCAAAAGTCTCTGTTTTGAAGCGGTGTAAACCGGAATCGTAAATGACAGATGAGGGTCATTATATATATTAATAACAGATAACTTAGAGCAGTGATATTTGATTTACATAATAGGCGATTTATTTTAGATGTGATTAGGCAACTATTACGATTAAAATTTAAGGGTAGATATTGAATAAAACAAAGTTTCTAAATTTTGCATCACTGACAAGAGGGGTGAAATTAAATAGGACCGGCAGAGGGTTAAAAGTAAAAACTTTTGACGAACATATTTTTATAGTTTCTCTGTCGTGTAAAATTACATAATCTGAAAGTGTTTTAATTTTAAAGGTTATAGATAAATATAAAATTTAGAATTATATACAAAAAAAATTAACATTAAAATTAACCTTATAAAATTAAATTTGGCAGCGCTTTATATTAGTTTGAAAAATTTGTAAGCTATTCGAAAATATATATATGTTGTATATATATATATATAATACAGGAGAAAAGATAAAAAAATTTCACAAATATCCTTTATAAAGATTATTGTATGAGAGATAGAGTGAGTGAGTGGATTTTACGTTGCCCTAGTGGTACATTATGGACAATTGGCGGCGGCTGTATTAAAAATAGAATGTAACAGCATGAAAACTATAAGTATAAAACTAACCCTAATAAATCGATTTGCAGATTAGTATAAATTTAATGTATTGATTCGGAGATGGGCATCTTAGTCAATGGGGCATTTCAGTCTCGACCTTGTTGAGTGATCAGCCGAATTCATTTCTCCTACATGAATGTAATTTTTTCCAACTCTACACCAGAAATATTTGAGAATAAACATATAGGGAATCTCGATTTCCTCTATATCAACCAGTTTTCATATGTTATATGGTAATATATTTTATAAAGCACGTATGGTACATTTTATGCATGTATCCATGTAACGTATTAACGTGGCATTATGCATTGGAATAACTTTATCTTTCCAAATACTTTTGACAAAGAAAAATATTATAAAATATTGATGAATTGACACTCAGTTAGAGGAAACAGATGAGCATGACACAAGAGACTTATTTCTTTTTATTCCCAGTAGAGTAAATTATTTTTCTGATAGATGCTCGAGCAGTTACTAATATCAAGTTTCAGCGAAGCCAAAATTGCATTAAATTCAATGTTTCGAGGTTATGTGTTTATTCAATTAAGCTTAGAAATATATATATATATATATATAACAGGAATATTCATAAGTTTTAATAAAGCTGTTAAAATGAACCTTTCATTTTTATTAAAAAACAAATAAGATAACTATAAGAAATCAGGAAAACACATTTTAATTACAAAAAATGTTAGTTTAAAATTGTAAGGTATAAATTTATAAACCTTTGGGAGGCATACTATTGTAACAATCGCAGCTGTCGTGGATTACAAGTCGGATCGTACACTCCGCAGCAAAAGTATCCGAGCACTAGCGATAATCCCCGTCTTAAAAAGGTACACTTAATACTGCTTTGTTAAATAAATCCTTGTTGAGTCATGTTCTTAGTCTGTCTAAGACCATAATTCGACAAGGATTTGTTTAACAAAGCAGTATTAAGTGTACTTTTTTTAGACAGGGATTATTGCTAGTGCTCGGATACTTTTGCTGCGGAGTGTACGATCCGACTTGTGATCTACGACAGCTGCGATTGTTACAATAGTATGCCTCTATTTAATGCTTTCTTTTTCTTTTCTTTTTTTTAATAGAATTTTTTTTTTATTGTTTACGGAAAATCAAGCTAAAATACTATAACAAATAAATAAACAAAAATCAGTAATTTACCAGTGCTGTTAATTTCCAAAATATATAAGTCGAATTATTGTGTGTTTTTGAATTAAAAGAAGAAAAGAAAAGAAAAGAAAAACAGTGTCTAATAGTTGGTATTGTTGAATTGTTTTGCACTCTTTATTAACAAACTAGCAGCCTTTGCCCACTTCGATAATCATAAATTGATAAAATCGTAAGTATAAAAAAAAGAAAAGATAGAAAAATATTTTTTTTGAAATAACCGAAAATCTCCTTTTAGGTGATTACATTAATTTCTGCTTTTAACTTTTCTCAAACCTATCTCGCTGCTGTTGGATCTCTTTTCCCGACCAATCACTTAATGCAATGGGCTGACATGTGTTTCGCAGTATGTTTTGTGCCGCTTATTTTAGTCCCGCTCTGTATATTATGATGATTTCCTTTTTAATTATCGAAATAACTTAATTTAAATGTTCAACTTGGAATCATTTAGTTATTTCGCATCTTTCGGTATTTTTCACGAAATTTTGCTTTCCATGGTTCGTGAGGACTGCACAGACGTAGAATCGTATTCTAATAGTATATTACTTTAAGAACAGCTTAATCTTGTAATGTGATGACCATATTAATGTATCCTCTTAATAAAAAAAAATCATTAAAATGTATTACAATTATAACTAATTACGCAGTTTTATTATTATTATTATTATTATTATTTATATATATATATATATATATATATATATATATATATATATATAAATGAAGATAAAAAATACAATGATAATAAATAATTTCCTTGCTATAATTTTATAAAACTTAGAAAAATGATACTAACATATGGACTCTTAGAATTTCGATGATACATGGCCACCTTACCTTACATAATAGTTTTCTTCTCTATGCTTATGGTGACTGTATTAAAGTACATAATTCGTGATTGTCTGTAAATGAAAGACGACTCTTGCAGAATGTTAAAAGTTTATTTACAGTAAATTTCAGAAGATTACAGATCCGTAAACCAAGTATCAACTTCAGGAAACAGAGCCTAAATAACAGCTGTCAACATCAAATTCACAGCATAAACTGTAGCATAACATTAACACATAGCAATAGACTGTAGTCAACAAGACTCGGTTAGAAGCTCTATACGCAGCAATACCTTGGCGTTTCAATGGATCAAGTTAGAGCTTAAATATTCGAAATATCAATAATAAAGATTTCCTCGCCAAGGTCACCAAAACGTCGCCAAGGAGCGAAAAACTCCCCCAGATTTTGCGTCAAGGCCATTACCTGCATTTGTGGAGATTTTTAACGGGTTTTCAAAGAAAAATGATCTATTTTAACGCGAAAAAAAGCTAGAAGTGCATAAAATTAACATTATATAGCCGGACTGAGCCTATTTTAATAAAATTACATAAAAACAACTACTATTATTTACTAATTCGTAACAATATAATACAAAATAGTGTTAAAATATGTTACAATTACCCAATTACGGAACTATAACTAATGTTTTAAAGCGTGTTTCACTTTCTGCTGTTTTAATTCGAATAAAATCTTAGAAACTGAAGGCGATAAGTTAAAAGTACTAAAGTTTAAAACTCTATTCCATCTCACATTTTGTATTGTTAATTTGTAATATTTAACCTTTTTTTTTTTTTTTTTACGATCATTAAATATGTATAAAATTAGTGCTTATTAGAATTACTTTTTAAAAGGTGAACAAGTAAATATATTTTCAATAAATAAAAGATAATGCTAATTTTTCTTCCATTTAATAGAGGGACCGGAATTGCCTGGTTGGAAATGCGCCGACTCGTAATTCAAAGTTTTCGGGTTCGATACTCGAGCCGGTTGAAGACAGTCATGCACACCAAAGGTGGCCGGTGCTCGCAAAGTAAGTCGTAGCTGCAATATCATCTTTGTCTCTAAATCAATGCCCTTTAAATTTAACGAAATTGAGGGCCATCTTGTCCGCAAAGGATCAAAATTGTGATCGCCCAAGGACACCGCGTATTTAATTCCAATTGTTCTCCGCGTTGCTATATTTGAATAAACTGCATTCTACTTTATTTAAAATATTATCTCTAAATAAAAAATAAAAAAAAATTACAAAAAAGGGGCAATTTTCTTTTAATAATTTTTTAAATGGAATTCTTTTATAAACTTTCTCTAGCAATACATCTTCTCCCCGTGATATCCTGGGGATATCCTGTGGATCAAAATGCATCCAAGGGATATCCACAGGATGTACTTGGATAAGTGTGTTGTTAGAGGTATTTTAGTTAATGAACTTTATTTTACAAAAAAATAATTTGAAATTTCTGGAACATTTTGAACTTGAAGAATACTTTTCTGTGCTTTATATTTTATATTTTAATTTAATGACTTAATATAACCTATTAAATTTTTCACCATTAAATAATTTTAATTTATTCGGTTTTTGCCACAAAACGTTTAAAACGTTATTTATAGACAAAATGACAGGGTCTGTTTCCAAGATAATAAGGAATCATTCATATCTTATTGGAGATAAATGTATTACCCAGATATTATTCAGCATACATCTGGATTCCTTCCATAAATATATCGTATTTCATTCGTAAACTGTATAGAAAATCGATATTTTTTTTTCATGTGAGATTTTTTACAATTCGGTTTTCTGGAAAGACAGATTCAAAACTCTTTGGCACTATTTCAGTTTTCTTGAGGAAATATTTTAAATCAATATCTGAAATCTACAAATTTATTTTTTCAAGCTATGTATATGTAACAGAACAAAAAAAAAATATTTATCTTGGCAACTCATACCCTGTAAAAAAGCATAATTTTAAAATATTAGAATACATTTGTAATTTTTAATTTTAATAAGCCCACAATGTAAATATTTCAAAAATTTTGTTTATGGATTAGTTACACAAATATTAATATATCATGGCTGTCTAGTTTCCCACTCTTTCTCTACCATTTTTTCAAAGTTACCATGGTGTTATTTAATCGGAGAAATAAATCTTAAAATGAACCAAATCTATTTGTGAAGAAATAGTGGTATGCAAGAAAACAGAAGGCTTGACAGCTATAATACATTGACATAGTTATTAATATACTGCATTTTTCACGTCCCTATTTATGGTAAGTTCTTTTCGTTTTATTTAATCACAGGAAATTTCAAAAAAAAATAAAGAAATTAAAAAAAAAAAAAAAAAATGGGATTCGAAAATTCGAAGGTGGGTATGACGGTGCTTTTGGGTAAGGTGCCGAGATCGAAGCAGTAAATTACAGGCAACAACCGCACTTTGTAGAATAAAATGCAACTTTAAAATGAAAGACATGGTAGTCACAGTCCAACTTGTTTTATTTACGAAATCATAACTTGAAAATATTGTCAAACGATTTAAACTTCAAAATAAATATTAAATAAAAGTCGTTGCTATAACATAGAGATGCACATTACGGATATGAAGAGCTGAGGGAGATGGCTCTAACGATTATTTTTATTGTTACCGGAACCGAATCCCGAGATCGAATGAATACCAGGTGCGAGCGAGAATGATTTTTTAAAAATGCCAAAAAAGATGGGAATTAAAATATTAAGCGCCAGAGCGCCAAGCATATGTTACTTTGTCTCCATGTTAAGTCTATGAGAAAATGTGAAAACTGAAATGACGGTTGATATATTACAACCCTTAATCTGGCATAAATTTGGTCGCCAACAAAAAACATTAGCAGGTGTAAGACAAAAAGTAATTATATTTGTCACAGAGACATGGTCTGGCAGTAAAACATTGAGCGTCAATCTAAACCGCAATTGATTTCCATATAAGGTCTAAAATAAAGGATAATAGCATTTTAATGGTAAACAAATATATATATATATATATATATATATTACAACAGAAATTGTTTTGTCATTAATTATATATATATAGATATCGATATAAATTTATTCTGATAATTGCTTTGAAATATAAACAATATTTTCTAAATTGCAAACGATAAAGAAATGATTCTTTTCGGGGAACAGAAAAATTTTATTACATTTTAGATCCCTCATATATATATTGCGATATTTTAAAAGGAGGTTTATGAGTTTATTACTGAAACAATACCATTATAAATAAAAGTTATTAATTTTAATTTATAATTGGATATTAATTAATTTTTTACTAAATTAGATGTATTTAAAGAATATGTGATCAACGTGCTGACAGCGGGTTTAATAATTAAAAGTTTAATATTTTAATATTTAAATATTTAGAAAAATAATTGGTTAAGAAATATGCGTTAAATATTATTTTTATAGTCATGATTTTTAAATTCTTGATTTATTTAAAATTTTGAGCGCCACATGTCTACCGGTAGAAATTTTAATTTTCCATCAGAGAACCAAGTATGATGGTCATTACTAAATCTCTTTGACGGGGCAGCTTGATCACCCGTTGTCACTCTACGTGTTTCATTTCCGAACAGCGTGTCCGCCAGTGTGAATGTTTTACTTATGTTTACCATTGAGAAATCTTCAGTTTTGTCCCCGGATATAAATCTATTTTATTCGCAGTTAGTAATTAGGCTTGCCAATGACTAGAAAATAATCTATAATGTTTAGGAAAGAAAACTTCATTTTCAGATTGAAAATATATTATTTCTATTAAAAGTTAATATAAAGTTAAAATGTATCATTATTATTTGTAGAGCATCAAAATAAGTTTTCTAAATGAAAACAAGTACAGCTAAAAAAAGAACTAATCTAAAACATCTTCAGGTCTCTCTACAGATGCATAAATAACAAAGTTATATGAAAAATATATAAAAAAAACTATTTCATAATTAGCTTTAAAATTAAATTTATAAAGTGATAATTGGCCAGTGTTTATTCTACATTCCCTTTATTACTTTAACTTTGAAGATATATGAAAATGTTCTTAATAATAAATTTTTGTATAGCTTGGTTTTCTATGCATCTGTAGTGAGATTTGAAGATGCTTTAGAATAGTTTTCTTTAGCTGCACTTGTTTCCATTTAAAAAACTTATTTTAATGCTCTACAAAGAGTAATAATATATTTTAACTTAGTTTTTCAATGCTAAAGTGAAGTTTTCTTTTTTAACATTGCTCAGTATTTTGTAGGCATTGGCAGACCATACTAATAAGTCCAAGGAAAACAGCTTTACATACTGGAAACTAACTGAAGATTTCTAATGCTAAATATATGTAAAACGTTTCCGCTGGTTGGCACGCAGTCTCGAAATGAAACATGTAGTGTGACTACCGGTCGTCACATTGCCCTGTCAACGAAATTTATTAATGACCACCGATTTGGCTATTTTGTACTCTGGTAAAAAATTAAAATGTTCACCGTTGGACACTTGGTGCTCAAAGTGTTAAACAGATGCATGTCTGTGTTGTTATAGCTGCTATCATCTTTAATTAATAATCCAGAGTATTATTATTATCAGCCTTTTTTAACACCAGTCATTTTTTAGGATATTTTTCTTATTATTCCACTGTAAATACATTTGAAGAGAATTACTCTAAAAATTAAGTGGTGTGGAAAAGGGACGGTTACGAACACTACTCCGGATTATTAATTAGGATATTATTAGCCATGAGTTATGTACGCTTAATGTAATTTTAATGTACGTTTGGCATAGATTAAGTGACATAGATCTTTTATAAATGTTATGGAATATTTTTATAATTTATGTTGATAAGAAAACTAGTATTTTTTGGCCAGAAGAAAACTTTTTCTTACATCCTTCATCCAATCGCATTGAGGCTTGTACTCATTAACATAAATAAGCAATTAATCAATAGCGCATCTCACTTCTTCATATTCAGTTTGGTGCAGTTTTGAATAAGAGATGTTGTGATAAATCTATTTGGAAAATCGTAGAAAATAAGTAAAGTGAGCGCCACCTAAAAGTGTATATACACCCAAATTAAATAAGCATAATTTTTCATGACGGTCTTTGCAAAAATCAAGTTTCTTTAAATTATACGCTGAAGAAGCTGAGATAAAATCCTTGAATAAATAAAGAAAAGTGCAGCATTGCCGCTATATTTGTTAGCAGTGTACATTAAATTGTATCAGAATAAGTTTTAAGATGATCAACTAACATATTAAGTTTTTAGCTGGTATGCTCTATACAAGCTGAGATACAGTCGAACCTCGTTAACGTGAATTACTTTTAATATGAACTGTTTCCACAATCTCCGTAAAAATGAAGATTAGTTTAGTTATATGAAGAATAGTTACTGATAGCATGAACTACTGATAACATGAACAATTTTCATGTTAACGAGATTCGACTGTATTCTGTAATAACAGGAAATGCAGCGCACCGGCGGCTCTATGAAAATGACAAAACTTAAAAATCATCAATTCAAGATCTATTTAAATGTAAAATAAGTGAAATTCCCTTCCTTATTCTGGGAAATACCGCGACCAAAAAGGTTTAGTAACACACAGACACACACGTGCAAAAACACAGACAGGGAGACATTTTCAAGAAATTGTCAAATCATGTTCAGAGCACATGAAAATCTACAGTCGGTAACAAAAGTGTCCGAACACTAGCAAAAATTCCTATGTAAAAAAACTAGAGTTTATACTTTTTTGTTAAATAAATTCTTGTCGAATCCTGTTCTTAGTCAGTCTAAGAACATGATTCGATAAGGATTTATTTAACAAAACCGTATGAAGTATACTTTTTATACATAGGAATTTTTTCTAGTGTTCGGATACTTTTGTTACCGACTGTATAAGTTTTTCGGAAACAAAAATCGAAAATTTTCCGGAATCCAATACTTTTATTTTGTATGAGCAAAAAATTTAAAATCCTGTTAGTCTCTTAAATTTAGACTGTCATAAACAACAACAAAAAAAAAAATGCATAAAAAAATATTTATTTTCAAACTATTTACTTGCTATTTACTGAAAAGAAAAATAATATTTTAAACTAACAACAACAATATTTTTTTTTTTTTTTTTTTTTACTTTTACAAATAATTTAGTTTGATACCAAACTAAGTTACTTATTTAAATACAGCAAACCTTTGTAGTGGAAAAGCACTAATTAAAAGAAAACTGATATGCATTTAAAAGTTTCTTTAAAAGTTTCGAACTTTCGAAGAAGGATTGCAGAATAGGAAAAAAAGTTTAAATTTAATAAGGTATTTCAATATATAATCAAGATTAGAAATAAACTATCCGTAAAGATAAAGTATGATTTATTTTTCTATTTAAAGAAAACCTATCAAATTATGAGATTTAAATTATCAGAAATTAGTTGCTTTCCTTTTTTAATTTTGCTTCAATGAAGAATGAAATAATTACAATGAAATTTCTTTTTCTATTATGCACAATTTTTTTTTTTTTTTGTATTTTACTTTTTGAACAAGATTTATTTAAATTTAACTTTTTTTTTCACATATAAGAAAAATTACTTTCTTTTACATTTGTAAAATAATTTCTTTTGACTGTCCTACATTAGAAATAATTTACTGAAAAGAAAGTAAAATTCATTTATAAAAAATGTTCGAAAAAGCGGTTTATAATGTAAAGAAATGGGTAAAAAAAAGAATCAAATATCCACAGAGAAAGAAATATCCACAGCTTGGGATGAAAACGAAAAAATTCATAATCACAAGAGTGTTGGAAAAAATAAGGCTGACACCGGAAAGA
Organism: Salticus scenicus; assembly: GCA_963930645.1. Taxonomy (NCBI): domain Eukaryota; kingdom Metazoa; phylum Arthropoda; class Arachnida; order Araneae; family Salticidae; genus Salticus; species Salticus scenicus. Next base: position 279,428,405 of record OZ005653.1, read on the forward strand.
ATATAATGTCAAAATTTGCAAAATGTTTAACCATAGTTAAGGAAAGGACCTGGGCTAGGGATTTTAAGGCTATCGTCGAGGTTAGTTACATATTGCCTAATATGAGGCGAGATAGTGTTTTCAGTGAAATATTATTTAAACGACAAGGATACGAGGGTTCTCGTCTCAAGATGACGAAAACTTTTAATTTTTTAAAGTATTTTTTAATGTATTTACAGTAGTTTAAAGTAATTACAGTATTTACAGTAATTTAAAGTAATTACAGTATTTACAATAAAGTATTTATAGTAATTTAAAGTAATTACAGTATTTACAGTAAAGTGTTTATAGTAATTTAAAGTATTTTTACAGTATTTTTTAAAGAAGATGAACAAGATGATGAACACTTATACTAGTATTTTTTATCAATAATTTCTATCATATTTGTGCTGTAATTTATTGCGATTGAATATGATAGAGATTATTGATGAAATGTTTTGGTGTCAGTTTTCCATCATTAGGCGGAATCACAAATTACTGTCCTTTCTTGGTGAAGATTGAACGACTTTGTTCAAACACTCGATAATTACACAAAAAGCAATATTTCTAAAATCCTTTACGTGATTCACAAGATATACTCATGTAGATAACACAGAAATATTTTTCCAGATTCAAATTCGCACCAGTTATTGTGCGTGCTGCAGATCGCCTCAAAATCAACATGCCTCGGGAGAATTGGAACATTGTCGTCATTCTGTAATATTTAATGACAAAATTTTTTTATAAGATACTTATATCAGAGCTGCCAACCTAATCCGGCAAATTGTTACCACCGCTCCGTTTTGTACACAACTAAATTTTTAGAGTAATTCTCTTCAAATATATTTTCGATTAATTAAGAAAAGAAATACTCTAAAATTTGAGTGGTGTAGGAAAAGGGGCGGTACTAACAATTTGCCGGATTAGGTTGGCAGCTCTGTTATATATATCAGGGATGGAACACGGGCGCAGAATTCATACCGGAATCCATTTAAGAAATTTCTCTACCTATAATATCGTTGATTTAAGAAGTAGAAAATTTTCTTACATTGATAGTGGTATGAATTCTGCGCCCGTGTTCCATCCCTGATATATGCTCGATAACTACCCTAAGTATTTTTTCTCTACCACTCTTCCATCCGCACTGTTAAAACTTTCTGTAAATTTAATGTAAATATTTATCCAGAGTCTCTGTAAATTTACAGCAATTCATAGTTAAAAGTGAATAATCGAGATTCTCAATCTTTATTCTGTATTTTTACCTAATTTTATTTTTTAACTTTTTAATTACAATTAAAAATGACTATTTCTACTTCAGAAAAAGCATTCCATTCCGAAATATGTTCTCACTAATAATTAATTAAATTACTATTAGTTATTAAAACGGATGTATAAAATAAATTTTTTAATATCTCCGTTTATTTTTGTCTGTAATTTTACATAATACTTAAGATAATAGATTACACAGAGTTTTCTGCTGAAATTATTAACAGTGCGTTCAAAAATTTGTCAGAGAAATGCTTTTTTAGGCCGTTACAGTGGTGCAGGGATGGAACACGGGCGCAGAATTCATACCGGAATCCGTTTAAGAAATTTCTCTACCTATAATATCGTTGATTTAAGAAGTAGAAAATTTTCTTACATTGAGAGTGGTATGAATTCTGCGCCCGTGTTCCATCCCTGGTGGTGTTACCCCTTAATTTAAAATGTTCAAAACAATTGGATGAGACACATTTATTACAAAGAAATAATAAAAATAAGTTAAAACACAAAAGACATAATAAGCAAAAGGTTAAAAATAAGTTAAAACACAAAATATACGAACGTTTCGTAGTAATTTTATATCACCTCATTAGTATGCATAACATCTACAAAGTAACAATTAACAAGTACATAAACAAGATGTGAATATAGGAATGGATATTTGCATGATTCAGCGCATGCGTTTTTGAATAAATTGGGTTGAATCCTAATAACTTCGAAACCATTTATCAACATTATATACTATGTAAGCACTATTTTATTTTACTATTGTTTTATTTTATACCATTATAAGACAATTGTAGCATTGCTGAAGTAACTAAATGCTTATTTAAAGTTCTGTTTTGAGTTGAAGCTTATGTGAAAAACATTTTCTGGCCTCAGACGTATAAATTTTGATGAATGGCAAAGACTTTATTCATGATCTGTCAATATATAAACTCGAAACATTTTACGTCATTCATTCTTGCATGCAGTTATTATTACATGTATTTATTATTACATGCATTATCATTTCTTAACAATTTTCTATCATTAAAATTTCGTGATATTTTAATTCATCAGGATAATATTTATGTTGAAACTCATTGTTATCATGATAAAGAAAATACACCCTAGAGACTATCACGAACCTCATAAAATATTTAAAAACGTTGAATGTAATCTAATGATTTGCAAAAATGTTTAGAAAAAAATCTATTAAAGACCATGTTAAAATTTAAATCTAAAGCATTTTTATATTTTGATCGTTAAATAAACTGAAGCAAAAATTCTTCTTGTAAAGTTTTCTATTCTTAGAAACATTTCAAAAGAAGCATTAAGCAATCTAAAATAGTCTTACATCACATAGATTACAAAGATAAAATTACATTTTTCAGTTTTGAAAGTTATCAAATTTTCAAGAAATATTGTCCAAAACAATACAAAAAACAATTCTTTTAAAATTTAACCGACATTCTTTTCTTATAGAATAATATAAAATTTATTCATTCAATACAGTCTTTCAATACACTTTAAGTAATTAGATGTTTTAATTAAAGTCCTAACATTATGAAAACTTAGACACAATACAAGAACATAATGCTAAAGTCATTGTAAATTTCTGTTGCTTTAAGTATAAATATAATAAATTCTTGCTCATTGTTTTTAGTAAGAACATTATAAGATACTAGCTGACCCGACAAACGTTGTTTTGTCATATAAATTACTTCTAGAGAATATTTTGCTAGAAAAAAGTAACTAACCTATTGTAAGTGTGTAAGGATGTGGCAAATAAGTGAAAGATGTATGGAGCGCTGTGAACGGTGAAAGAATATAAAAATAACAAAACACCAATCATTTATTTTTTTAATTTATTAAAATTGATTCTTTAAAATTATATACATATCGCTACTTATAACAATATTACTAAAAAACAATATCAATCCCTTAATACAACAGAGTGTACAATATTTTTTTGTTATCCCATCTTTCGCCAATAGAAACAAACTGGATGGTTTGCCCACTCGAGAGCCACGTATATGTAACAATTGTCCGTGTGAAAAACATGATGTGCTCAAATCTAAGCCACAGACAGACATTGTTTGGCCCTGAGACTTATTGATAGTCATTGCAAATGCATATCTAATTGGAAATTGAGGGCGTTTAAATTGAATTGGTACATCTGTGAATATAATAGGGATTCGCAGTAGTAATATATTTTCACCTCGGAATTTGTCATTTAAAATGATGGCTTCGATAACATTTTTCATTAATTTTTTTATGACTAATCGCGTGCCGTTGCACAACCGTGGTGGGTTCAAATTACGAAGCAAAATAACCGGAGATCCAACCTTCAGTTGTAAAATATGCGGTGGCATGCCTGGTAAATCCAATGAGTTTAAAAACTTTGTTGGATAATTTACAGCTTCGGTGGCATCCCAAACTGTATCATTAGATTTGTATGACACCAAGTCTCCTGGTAACAAATGTTGTATTTTGAGATTCAATTCGTTGACGTCCACATTTTTTGCTGCTAAAATTGCTCTTTCTGCCAGCCACTCATGATTTGTGTATCGTCTGTGTACATCGGTAAATATCTGGTCAATAAGAGCATCTTGAGAATCAATGATTGTGCAGAAATCGTCGGTAATTTTATGCATCCAGTTTCATCTGTAGTAACTTTTCCATCGCCGATATCTAACAATTGTTTTGAGAATGTTTCAGCGGATGGATCTTGAAGCTTTTGAACGCACAAATTTACTTTCAGTTGTACTTTTTCAACATTAAGCCACAATGACGATGATTTTAAGCATGCGTTAATCTCATCAGCGTATGTTGAACGCGGAATAACGGGAAGTGCTTGCCTGAAATCACCTGAAAAGAGTAACAGAGTGCCGCCAAATAGTTTGTCGTTGTTTTTTATATCTTTCAATGTCCTGTTCGACGCCTCAATCGAATGTTTGTGTGCCATAGTGCATTCATCCCAGATAAGAATTTTACACTATTTCAGCACTGTGGCCATGGACGATTGCTTTTTTATGTTGCACACTGCGTCTGGGTTATTTTGAGTATTTAGTGGCAGTTTAAATAATGAATGAGCTGTTCTGCCTCCATCCAATAAAGTTGCCGCAATGCCAGATGATGCAACAGCCAATGCGATGCCATTATTTGATCGTATTTCGGCGAGAATTAGCGAAATAAGGAATGTTTTGCCAGTTCCACCTGGTGCACCCAAAAGAAAAAAAAAAAATGAATCCACCTTGTCCTGCCAAAACTGCGAGCATGATGCGGTCGTAAACGGTTCTTTGTTCTTCATTCATTAGTGGGACATTGCGAGCAACAATCGCTGCCATTTCTACAGTATTGTATTGTAGTTCACGATTCAATTCAGTGCTTATTAAATCAGATGCATTTCGATTTGTTGAATGCATACCGAAATGACTGAGTGGTAAGTTGGCAATGATAATGCAAAGATCTTCAGTAGCAATCAATGCTTCATTGTACATAGCGTCACTGAATACTATCGTTAGATCGTTGCACCGGGAACGATGTTGATGCAATATATCATCAGTCATTGAATCTTTGTGATTATCCCATAATGTCTCTGCTCGGGCCGGGAAACATGTAGTCAACACTATAGCGAATAGTAGACGAATTTGTTTTGCTGTACAGTTCAGTCCTACTTCAGCAAGCATATACTCCCACTGGTTGTCGTCTTCCAGCATGCCGAGTACAAGGCATGCATCTTTATACGTTGGATACTGTTGTCCATTCACTTGACGTAAATCTTGAAATGACAAAGGGCCGATGACATTAACCAATAACAGTCGAAGATAAAAGCACTCAGTCTGCCTTGGATTGACTGTAAATACTCGTCCCAAGTTGTTTGATTTGAATAAACCGGGACATGCATCAATCGGCGTGCCTTGCTTGCGGGGCATCCATTTTTTTGTTGTAGCCCATGTGAAATAGCGTGGTACTTCTGAATAGAGTAATGTCCGGGCAAAAGCACTAAAAGCATCCGCACGATTACACAATTCAAAAAAATTCAGTGAGTGTAGTTTTTGGTGGATTTATAGCACGATCAATCGCTGTCTCGCTCGTGAAAAATACGCGCTGGTCATTTTCAAGATGGACGGCTAAATGAAGAACTGCTGGATCCCGTTCATGAATTGGGAAACCAAAAATACGCCAAACAGCTTCATTGGAGCTGACGTACCGGCCAATTTGGTAAAGTGTTATTTCATCGTTGTTATTCACCGGAGGAGCATTTACATTGGTATTTTCAACTCGAAATACAGCCATATCACTGCCTTTATTCACATACAGTCGGTAACAGAAGTGTCCTATGTAAACAAAGTACACTTCATACGGTTTTGTTAAATAAATCCTTGTCGAATCCTGTTCTTAGTCAGTGTAAGAACATGATTCGATAAGGATTTATTTAACAAAACCGTATGAAGTGTACTTTTTTTACATAGGAATTTTTGCTAGTGTTCGGACACTTCTGTTACCGACTGTACTTGCAAATGTATTTGATGCTCTTCACTGAACTGCAGAACTGAACATTAATATGAGCATTGAATGTTTTGCTCAGCAGAGGCGAATATGGGACCACCCAACGGTTATCAATGTCAATATCTATGTTGTTGACATAGATGACCGCCATAGATGATAAGATTGTCCGCCATTATCGGGATTTCTTCGACGATATATTGGACATCCGTCAACATTTGTGATCGTGAAATTTTTCGGAAAACTTTTAGTACATTTTCCATCTGCACAAATAATAATGGCCTAAAAATTCATTTTTCATTTTAACATAAAATAACTCCGTCGGATATTGACGAATTTTTTAAAGAATATACCATTTTAACTAATTTTAACATTTTAACAATATTAACGTTGGAAAAATATTTTAAACACTTACGGTTAAAAATTCATTTTTCATTTCAACATTAAATAAATTCTGACATCGTGTTTACGATTCTAAAATATTAACTTCGAAAAAATATTTTAAACACTTAGATACGGTTACGATTCTAAAAATATTAATTTTGAAAAAATATTTTAAACACTTCTTAAGATACGGTTAAAAATTCATTTTTCATTTCAACATTAAATAAATTCTGACATCGTGTTTACGACAACTCACGCCATCAAGGTGGAAAAGTTGTTGAAAGAGTTGGTTAAAAATTAATTAAGAAAGAACTAATTAAGTTACAACTTCCATTTGCAAATCTAAACCATTCTCGAATCCACCTGAAGACACACAAAAAATTTCATTAAACTCAGTCCAGCCGTTTAGGAGGAGTTCAGTGACATACACACGCACAAAAGAAATATATATATAAAGATTTTGTAAAAGCTTATAAAATATCTGCTATTTCCTTTATTTCTCTAAATTCAAAGAAAATCAAAACAGAATTTGAAGAAATAATAGCCACGAATCATTCTTATCACTTAAGATAAAACTTAGTTGCAAATTATTTTTCGGAAATGAATTGACTTCCTTTGTTTTTCTGATAAGATACATGGAAGCGATTTTTCTTGTAAACAGAAAAATCGTTATTATATTTCTTGAGGCTTGATGTTGTCTGAAAATTTCATTAAATGTATTCAAAAGATGTTTTTATAACTTTTATTTATATTTGCATGCATTTATTTTACATAATAAATTGAAATCAAATAGAAATGACGCAAAATAATTGTCTGGTGTTCATTATTTAATGTTTATTAGGACAATTACCAAATATAAATATATAATAAAACATAAATATATAAATATAAATATATAATAAAACAGTTATTAGGGCAATTTTACATCTATAATTATAATACGTAAAGATAGGTTTAGGATGTGATTGAATGTAAGTAAAAATCAAAATCGTCAACATTTTCATACTCCTTAAAACAAGCATGATATTTATTAATTTTATCTATATAACAGTGACTTTTATTTGTTTATTTATTTATTTTTATTTATTTATTTATTTATTTTTATTTATTTATTTATTTATTTATTTTTATTTTTATTTTTGCATAAGAATCAAAATATCGAAGCAAATGAAATATTCTCTAAAAGCTTCTTCTTCGCAGAATCATTCAAACTATAATACTGGGAGCGTTTTTCTCAAAAGTTTACAAGAAATAAGAGTCAGTTTAGTCACGCACTTTAACACTTATTCTTATATTGTATTTGATGTCTTTATAAGAGAAATCAAAATATATATTTTCTTAAAATACTACTAAAATTGGCATAATATTTATAATTTTTATACAATAATAGAAAACAAATTTAGCATTTAAATGGGATTCATTATATACACACACACACACACACACATATATATATATATATATATATATATATATATTGCACTGGAATAGATAAAATATTATTAGAAATATTAAATGTATAGCAGCCACGTGTATTAATTTCATTACGAATTATATTTGTACAATATTTTGGAAACACTGGATGTTTCAAGCATTGCGTTCTTTTCTGACAGAGAAAGAATTATTTTCAAGTCAAATTTTGGAAATTGAGCTTTTGTTATATTTAAACTATTTAAGGAAATCCTGAAATCAAAATCCCAATTTTTGGCGTTTTGTCTGTGCGTCTGTCTGTCCGTCTATGTATATGTGTATCAATCTCTCTATTTCTGTGTGTAAGGTCTGTTATACACTAACTAAAAGGCAAAGGAATCCAAAGTCTTTAGGCGAAATCTGTATTATGTAGGGTCAATATTCGCAACTTTCCTTTGAGATCGAACAAATGGTTTGTGTAAAAGAGTGAATAAAATATTCAAACACATTACGCCTAAAATCGAAATTCAGTGTAGATAAAATTTAGCATTGTTTTTACTGTACTAATAACAACGAAACCGATACATGTATATATATATATATATATATATAATATGCATAAAAGCATATTTATTTTAGAATAAATGATGAAAAAGGTTTATTCCTCTTTCATCATCCAATTGCACAAGCGAAATTTTGTGCATAAGTGCAATAGTGATATGTTTTGAAATGGTGTAAACTTCAAATTGTGTAATTGTATTTTTAGCACTTAAATAATTTGCAGTGAATATAGAGGGATAGCCAAAATTAGTAGAATAAGCTTCAGAGTAATGCGGGCGGTAATTCTCTAAATAATTTGAAATATTTTTCCATTTTGTAAACGCCTTAAATATATTTGATAAATATATTTATAATATTTAAAATAAAGTTATTTTGTGTTAATCGAATCACTCTTTACAAAGAAATATATTTCAAATAAAACTATTTCTAAAAATTTCTGTTTTTAAATTAATTTGTAAACGTCTAATGCCATTCTCGCATCTTTTGCCTTAAATTGTAATAGAACGTGTATAGTAATTTAGTAATGTTAGTGTCGCACTAGATTACTATATTTATTATTTATGGTAAAATTTACATGAATTTACTGTATATCACGTCATTAAATTTAAGCAAAGTGTATTTAAGTGTCACAAATGCAAAATTTACTGACGAGAAAGAAACCATGTTTTGAATCCATGCCTTCTGGCTATTTGGCCTTTATTTCTGATGTAAAATAATGTTTATATTTTTGCCGATAGTAATTTAAATAAAACTGAACATTTGCGGATTTTCTTCCTTTATAAAGTCTGCGTTTAAGTAAGTTACGAACCAATCGGGAGAAATGCATCATATTCACGGTAACCCGTACTGGATCTAAAAACCTCACATAATAAGAGAAAGGACATCACTCTCCGGCAGATTTGCCATGTTTTGGCAAAAAAAATACATTGAGGCTTAGTATCGTACCTATTACTAAGCCTCAATGTATTTTTTTTAATATTTCTCTAAAAACACATAAATCTGTTTACCCGACATTAATTAAAAGAAAAGCGTCAAATACTTTTGAAACTACCTTATATTCTGCAACATTCGAGTGGTTTTTGAACGAATGTCTTCTATTTTTGTTTAATGCTTGATCTCTCAATTAAAGATTTCTAGTTACATCTATTTTATCATCAAGTTTCGCTTCTCGAAGCAGAAGAAAACAAGAAATTTTGTCAGTGCAAAAACTATTAGGATGATAAGAAATTTCGAAATTATATGCAAAAATACAAAACTCGGACTAGTCGAAGTGCAGACGGATGCGTGAAGGATAAGTAAACCGAAATGATAAATAACTGTTAATTTTGTCGGAAAATCTTAAAAATGCGTACATAAAGTTAAAATGATGTCAGAAAAACTGGCTTTTGCGCATATGAATAATTAATGTTAAAGGAATTATGTTTTCTGTAGACAAAGGTATAAAAATATTCTCCTTAGAAACACCTCTCATGAGTCGTAAGATATTCGAAATCTTTTGTAACTCGCTGTGCACAATATAAGCAGCTATATGTATTATAATTTTAAAGGAAACATACCCTGATGTACTAAACTAACATTATATCAAATTTAACGAGTTTTAAAATTATTTTTGGAAATTAGAATACGTTCAGATAGACATACAAATTGAAACTCTAAACAATTATTTGATTTCTTCGAAAGTATTGAAAAGGGTTCTCCATAGTAAATATAGTACAATCATGTTTCACCTCCCCCCTGATCCAAAATAAATATAGCATAATTCATGTTTCATCTGCTCCTGGGCGAATAGCTGAAACTGTCATAACAGAGAAATTTGACATTAGAGTAAATGATGGCATTTATGTATTTATTTATTTATGAAACTTATTCCTACTTTGAAATCAATTGGAAACTAACAATCATTGACAGAATGTTTTCTCATTTATACTTTGTTTCAACAACAAATATATTATTAATATTAGTTAACAATACATTAACATACAATATTATTTAATAAGACAAAAACAATATATATATATGTGTGTGTGTGTGTGTGTATTTACTAGAACAAAAAATTCCATAATACAATGAAACTTGTCAAATTTACTTGTAGTCTTATTACATTTTATTGGAGATTCTTTTTCCTTGTAATCATTTGTTTTGGTTGAAACTTTTAATAAAATGAAAATGTGCTTTTTGAAATTAACGTAATTTTACATTAAGTAACCTTTTATATTGTATAACCAAATTAATTTCTATTGGTGAAGAGATTTTAATAGCACACATTAACTTATAGTAAAAATAATTCCCTTCGTCGTCGATGAAAGAAAACAGAAGAACTTAATTTTTTTTGTTTTAGATTTTGGCAACAGAATAAAAGTTTCAGTTTAGATTTTAGATTTTTATTCTTCGACTGCGTTAGAAGATTGAATTTTTCGATCTCTCATTATGAGAGTTTATTAGATTTGGAACTAATGTTCCTTTAAGTATTTTTTTCTGTAAATAATGTATAAAATGTACATAGAATTTCTAACTTCATTATAACTATTACATTTCAAGAAAAAAAATGCATCGTTCTCTCTTTTTCATTCTCTTGCTTAAAGCAATCCGGCATTTTAATTTTGTTTTTTTTTTCTTAGATTTCAAATACCACTGAACCGCGAATTATTTATCAAACTAATTATTTTTTCTTACATTCAATAGCTATTTAGATAATTTATTTTTAAGAGAAATGCATATGCATATTTGATACTTATATTACTAAATATGCTCATTTAATTACAGAAATATTTACGTTTTCAAAAGTTTTCCCATCTCTTAATTGTATTTTAATCATGTAAAAACGCATTTGTTTTTAAGTATGAAGCCTAATGAAATACAAAATCCTATGCTAATAGTTTATTAATGACTGGATAAGTATTTTACATATATTTTAAATTAGATTCTGTTTTTAAATATAACTTTACGAGCATTAAAGGCGTTAAATTAAATTCTGTGATGAAGCATAATTAAGCGCATTCTATGAATTATGCATATAAAATTTAGGAAAACTTAGTATCATAATAATTATTAATGTTATGTGGTTCAATACAGATACACAAATGTTCCATTTCGCAATAATACTTGTAAATTGTTTATTTGTTATGCTGCTAGAGGAAATCCTGCTTAAGTATTTTTATTTCCCTTAAAGTATAAATTAGAGTGGAATATTTAATAAAAACCTCAAAGCATAATAACAAGTACTATCTTAATCCAGATTTAAATTACTTTTATCTAATGCTACAAAACGCCTGTGCACTTTAATTGTTTATTATTTTAGAAATTGAATTTTATTAGTCTATGATAAAACAGCTTATATGGCTGCAATTATATTTCAATTAAAAAGTAGAAAAGGAAATTTTGGTATTTACAAATCATTAAAAAAAATAAATAAATAAATAAACAAGTTTTTTATTTATAACTAACTGATAAGATAATTTTCTGCATAATAGTCATTATATCTCCTTGTTTGAATCCTTCTTTAATATATTTAGGCTTAGAATACTAAAAAAATATAAAAGATTTATAGAAATGTGAAAAGTTGTCTTCATTTCTTTTCTGACACCTCATAAATCATATTTTCAAAAATAAATTAAGTAAAAAAATATTGATAATGATAGTTAAAATTAAATGATATTAAAATTGAAAATTCTTTGTGTGTGTGTGTGTGTTTGCTCCTTTTGTCTCCATTTTATTGTTGTGTTCCCTTCTGCTTGGTTGTTGCATACAGCTGCCTTATTGGCTGGTTGTGCTGCGCCTCCTCCTTAGGTTTTCCCTGTCTTCCAATCTCACTTTTGTCCTCAAAGTAATGTGCTTTCTTTTCACTTGAAGGAAAAAACCCACACCCTTTTGAAACTGGTATCCCTTCCATTTATTTTATGGAGTGTGCAGAAGTTTTTATGTTTCAATATTATAACTTCAGATCATTTCTATTTTTTAATGTTTTTTGTTTGTCACCCGGGGTTACATTTATACCTTTTATACACCTATATAAATGTACTAAAAAACTTCATTACTGAAATTATGAGTGAGCAATAGGTGTTTGTAAAATTCTATTTCAGAACGTGACACCGAAGAATCCTTCTTTTAGAAATCTTGTTCAGATATAGATATTTGAGATAAAGTTTTGTTTTTATTGCCTTAAATTTCGGTTTTTAGCATATATAGGAAGTTAGAAAGAAGTATGCGAAGAATTTTTGTTCACTATGGTCATGCAAATACATTTTTTTTCCCTTTTTCTGTACGTGTAGCGTATTTTAGTTAAATGCAATCGCCGACGTAGTGCGTGCAAGTGAAATGATGTAGAAGTCATTGTCGACCTAAACCGGCGTTTTTTTTTTTTTTTAGTTTTAATGTAATTGAAAAAAATTTTTAGGTTTTAAATTGATAAATGATAGGAAATTTCACAGTTATTTTTAATATTGTGTCTAATAAACTGGCTAATAATCGCTAGTATTTATTATATTAGATTAAAAGTCATATCTATAGAAAGAATTAAAATGTTTTACTTCACGTTAATTGTTTTCTTTAAAATACAATTCTTTTATATTGTGTTACATGCATTGGTGTTTATAATTTGTCAGTTTATTAGTACTTATAGGATCGACTAAATCAGTGCTTAATATATTACCTATAGTTATTTGAAATTAATGGTTACCAATTAACATATTTTATGAAAGATTGTCCGTATTATTTGTTATTATATTTTAATTCAAATTATTTTTTCTAGAAATTAACAATAAATAAATATAGAAATATTGTTCTATATAATTGTTAACAATTATCTGTTTTTTATTTATTTATTTATTTTATTTTATTTTTTTATTTTTTTATTTTTTTTTATAACGAGAAATTTTCCTGGACTGCAAATCTCTGAGATATTAAATAAAATGCACATTTTTCAATTAAAAGAATTGTAAATCAGTGTCTGTCTCTCTCTCTCTCTCTTTTTCTATTTTTATTTATTTATTTTTTATTTTTTATTTATTTATTTATTTTTTTGGCACGTCAGGTTTTTACTTAATTGATCTGGAAAATTACTACTAAAATTTCCAAAAGCAAAATACTGGTGGAAAATTGGAGAAAAAGATTATCGACACCCAGAACTTTCTCACTAATTCAAATACTTGGTTTACTTAATCATAGATTTTTTGTAATTTTTTGTTTAAAAAAAAGTGTACAAGATAATTTTTTAAGAAGTATTTAAAAACATATCAACACTCAGACAAAACTTATTTTTATTATTATTATATATATATATATATATATATATATATATATATATATATGTGTGTGTATATACATATATATATATATATATCATGCAACCAAATTATTCAAATTAAGTAAAAAAATATATAATATTTATATTTTTTTTGAAAAATTAATTAGTATCTTATATTTTGTAGTAAATTCATTGTATCTTTTTATTTTTTAATGACAACTCTAATTTAAAATACTACTTACGTTATTTATATTGAATTTTTATTACATTAAACAAAATAAATTTAGAAAATGGTTAAATTTTATATTTATACACAAAATTATTTAAATATTCGACATATTTCGTTTTCATTTATCTTTCAGAAAGGTTATTTAATAATTAATATGTAATTCTCAGTATAGTGCACAATTTTGCATGCATGAAAAATACTATTAAATAAAAAATTTATATTCTTTTCGAGCATTCTGCACAAATTACAAAATTAACTGGTATCAAACCTAAATTAAGAATCTCTAAGAATTTAAATATATATATATATTTCAAATAACTTAAACTTATATTTTATTTTTTATTTTATTTTCTTTTCTAAATGTAGATTATAATTGTACGGAGGAAAAAAAGGAAAAAATTAGTAACCATTAATCTTTGTCTTTTCGAAAAGTTAAGATGAAATTTAATCTAGCAAAATAAAGATGAATAGAAGAAAAAGTGTTATAAACCATTTTTCTTTCTTTTACTTCAGAACACTTTAGTGCAACACTTTGTAACAATCTATAAAAGATATTTCTTTTCTTTTTTTTCCCTTAATAATCTGGACAGAATTAAAAAAAAAAAAAAAAAATACTATTAAAGAAGCATTTTCTAAAATAAGGAGAAAGTGAATTGATTATAGAAAAATAAGAAGAAAAAATAATGTTTTCAAGGTTAAAAAAAAAAAAAAAAAAAAAAAAATGTTGATATAATATTTTGATAAGAGGAAAAAAAAAAAAAAAAAATTATATATATATATTTTCCAGGAAAAACAGTTTTTCACTTGTGTGAATTTTGTTTTTAATTTTTATTACTTTAAAATTCTTACTGTGTTTATGAACTTTTTCAAATTGTAATTGATATTTATTTCATAATTTTTAGTTCTTTACTAATAATATAATTTAAAAAATAAAATAAATAAATAAATAAAAACCTTCATTTAAAGAAACCTTTATAATCATAAAATTTAAATGTAAATTTATCTTTCACATCTCAGCTATTTAAAGCATTTACTTAAAAATTTCGTAAGCAATTTTTGTAAGTAATTTTTATTTATTTTAGGCATCCAAACTGTAATTGTTTTTGCGTGTATAATCTTATACGAAGTTTTTGGATCGATTTAATATTATTATTATTATTATACAAATAAAAATAACAACACTGCATGCCTACTAACGTCCTAAATAATATTCCCTTGTACTGTGTGTCCCGCCTATTTTTTCACACCAGTAATTTTTCTTCTAATTCAATAGTAATTGCATTTGCAGAAAAATACTCTAAAAATTTATTGGTGTGAAAGAAAGTGACGGACTGAGAACACTACGGAATGTTAATTAGGATATTGCCAGATATGATATTATAGAAATTTAAGCTACAATATAAGCCATATTCAAACTACAGTCGGTAACTGTATTAATTACCTAATAAATAGTTTTCCATGTAATAGTTTATTAAAAATTACAAAATACTAACATAGCTGCCAATATTTTAATTTTTTCCGGAGTCATTTTAGCCCCGCCTTTATTTCTTACCACTTATTTCTTAAAAGTATTTTTTTCTTATATTATCGAAGTTATATATTGAAGAAAATTTTTCTATAAATAAATTGGAGCGAAATATAGGCGGGGCAAAAAATACTCCGGAATAAATTAAAATATTGGCAGCTATGTACTAAACAAAAAAAACCATTGAGGAATTTTTAAATTGATTTGACATCTGAGAAACTTACTTTTCTTTAGTATGCTGCACTTATTTATATTTTTATAAAGATTATAGTACAGGGAATGATGAAATAAGAATATTTAATGGTGAAATATAAAATGTTTGTACTAAATTATCATTAAAAAATCATTTTGTACTGCTGTCTTGTAGTTACAAAATAATTTAAATTTTCATAAAATAGACTCAAAAATCTGCACTAAATTGTTATAGAAAAGATAAACTTAATTTAATTAATGACGAATTATTAAAAAAACGTAGAAGAATGTAACAATAAAAATTGTTAACAAAGCTATAAAACAATATTAAAAATGTTAATTCATTTCAAAAGAAATTTTTTCAAGCCAAAAATTCAATAGATTCAGCCAGTACCATCCTCTTCAGTAGGTGGGTTGTTTGTTTGACTGGTTAGTTGAGGGATTTAAAGCCAATTGACTATTCTAGGGCGTATGAGTCATTAGCAGGTAATAACACTGCAAATTCAAACAATCGTGTAATCCTAACAGTTTTCAAAAGCTATACTAAACTATCATACTCCAGACTGTATTAAAAAAAAAAAAAAAAAAAAAAAAAAAAAAAATCCTTATACAAGGGTACCATAATTTGAAATTTTAACATCGAAAGGTTTCGTATTAATTTCATTTAAACTTACGTTTTCTTTAGTATGTAAATAGATGATTCTTCGTTTTCAAAATGTGCAGAAATATTTATATTTTAGTTTTAAAAACATAAAACTAAATTTAAACTAATTTTTAACATATTCTTTGCCTTTTTCGGGAACCGAGATACACAAAATGTCGAAAGGTTATACATGTCCTTGCTTTCTTAATCGACGTGTCAAGAATAATCTCATGGGTGAAAATTTCATTAATGGGTTTTCCTATAATATAGAGAAAACCATGTTCCAATTCGGTGATAATAGACGAGGAATTTGGCTTTTTAAATTCAATTTTTCATTTCAATCCAAAACTTGGCACTGCAATGGGGAAGATATCATTGAAATGTATTTCATTTTGCTTCTGTAAGAAATATAGCCATGAACATCACGATACATATTAAGCAGCACATAATTGTATGTACACCCAACGTGTTTTTCTACAAGATTTCAATGTTCAGACACTGAGGAAGTCCACGCCCGAGTAGCTATTTGGATACCTCTGAAATCATAGAAAAGACTTTCGTATTCATAAGCTAGCACTTGTCGTTTAGGAATGACACCCTTGCCCCAAATGTTAAAAGCAAAGGGGAAAAATGGAAGCATTTTCAACTCTTCAAAATAAACATCAGATTTAACCTTATCGGTAAAATTAAAAAAAATAATAATAATAACAATAAGTCAGTTCTCATGCAAATGAAGACTTAAAAAAAAGAATTACCATGGGTAAAAACAACAAACAAAATGATATAGATCAGGGTGGTCAAAGGCCACATTTTCCCCTGATTCTTCCGCCATTATTTCACATTCGAAAAATTTAATAGTAAGATTTCACAATTCTTTCAGTAAAAAATTATCATATAAATGAATTGGTATAAGCATCAGGGAAAAAAAGGCGGGTTTGTAACCACCTTGTAGGTTTCGTAAGGATCCGCCTTTTTTTAAGGATTCTACCTTCACAACATTTAAATAATACAATTTTACTTAATCATAAACTTCTTTTATGACAAAAATTGCCGTAAAATTTAATTGGTGTGGAAATATAAAGACAGTACACTGTAAAAAACTAGTTGGCATAGGTGGACTCTGCTCAGTTCCCCATCATATTTATGTTCTAAGAAATTTCTAGTGCGAGACATATTATAATCATGTTAAAAGAAATGAATTTGACCAAAGCTTGATACAGTGACAGTATGAAATCCCCGCCTAATAGGCTATCCACTGTTCACTTGGATATAATTATCTTATTCTAATTTATTAATTTATTTTATCAGGGTCAATTCTGTTGTTTAGTTTTCATGCTACTATTTCCAATGCAATTAACCTCAAAATTCATATTTATATGAAAAATTTACAATTTCGCTATGTTGATAAAATCGTAATTTACGAAAATTTCCTAGTAGAATATTTGTATTCAATCATGTTCAAACAAATATCATAAACTTAATTTTGAAGTTGTCTAATGTATTTAGGATCCTCAAAATGGAAGTTTATGATAAATTTTGCCTTATTCTGACATGTTAAGTAAATCGTAAATTCCAAATAACTTACGAATTTTTTTTAATTGGAAAAATCATAGTCTATGATATTCATGCCAGTATCCTAAATAATATTTCGAAAGGGGTTTGACATTTTTACGCTGAAAATATCCCTCAAGATTGACGTTTATGTGAAATTTTGCTCTATTCTGACATGTTAAGAAATTCGTAAATTTCCAATAACTTACGAAATCTTTATCTTGGAAAATTCATAGTCATTAATATTCAAACCAGTGTCCTAAATAATATTTCAAAAGTAGTCTGACATCTTTACGATGAAAATATCTCTCGAAATTGAATGTGAAATTTTGCCCTATACTGCCATGTTAAGAAATTCGTAAATTTCCAGTAACTTGCGAAATTTTCAAAGTACCATACTTATAGTTACTGATGTTCATTCCGGCATCAAAACTGATATTTTAAAACTGGTCTGACATTTTTACAGTAAAAAGTTTTAATTTTATGCACGTTTAAGTGAATTTTTGTCCTATTCTCCCATGTTAAGAAAATCGTAAATTTCTAATAACTTACGAAGTTTTTAAATTTGAATGTTGCAAATGAATAGGGTTCTTGCCAGTGTCGAAAGCAATATTTTAAAACTGATCTGACCTCTCTGCGACAATTTGTTCTTGAGATATCGTGTACACAGACTAACAAACTAACGGACTGACCCACTAACAGACTAACAGACTAACAGACTAACAGACACCCTACAGACAGACACCATAGAAATTTTGTCATTTTCGGATTCCCCACACCTGAAAACGTGTAAAAAAGTCAAAAAACCGAGGTCGAAAATTTTCACGATTAGGGGAGACTGGGGAGGGTTGACCCTATGGGAGGCTTGACCCACCTTTCTTTACTCTGCTATTTCAAGCTTTCAAAAACTTCCAACACAGGGCAGCACATCCTACTGATGCATGGTAACAGCCATGTTTGTTTGAAAGTTGTTCCGTGCTTATTATTTGAACAAACTTAAAATTTGTGTTTTCCTCATCAAAAAGTAAGTAATTTTGATTAAATTTGTAAGGCATTGTGCAAATATTCTTAATCAAATATCAGAATTCAGATTTATATGATTAAAGTATATACCTTAAGCTAATATGTGCTATAATTAGTTTTGTTAAATAACTGTTTAATTCCCTGATTTTTTTTTATGAAATTGCAAATGAATATTAAGGGAGGCTTGACCCAGATGATATAAGGGAGGTTTGACCCATGGGTCAAGCCTCCCTTACATATTTCTTTGTTATTGTGGACTGAAAATATTAATTCTTCTATTATTTAATTGTATAAAAAATAAAAATAAATGATTTTTGTTTTTAGCATGTACCATTCTTTTACCAAAACACAAGCTGTTGGGCATTCCAATGGATGGATGACATCCAAAAAATTTGAAGTGTTTTTAAAACATTTTGTAAAGTATAAAAAATGTAGTACACAGAAAAATGTTATTATCATACTTGATAATCATGAAAGCCATGTATCTCCCAAAGGTTCTGCAATTCTGCAAAGATAATGGAATTGAACTCTTAACATTGCCACCGCATACAAGTCACAAATTGCAACCACTCGATTGATCTGTGTTTGGACCCTTTAAGAGTTTCTACAATGAAGCGTGTGATAACTTTATGGTGAGTAATCCAGGAAAAACAATTGGACTTTACGATATTCCTGAACTCATTGGAAAATCATATCCACGAACTTTCACCCCCATAAACATTCAAAAAGGATGCACTGTTACGGGAATATTTCCTTTTGATTCAGGGATTTTTACAGAAGCAGATTTTATGGCCTGCAGTGTGACAAACCGACCTGAGCCAACCGATTCTCAGACAACACAAATTGGTCAACATAATATTCACAACCTTGCATGCAAACAGATTTTGCCAAGTTCTTCGCAAAGTACTCCTTCCTGTACCTCTCAACCTAAAAATAATTTATCTCTCATTCTTGAAGATTATATTCCTCATAGTAGTAGTTCACAAGTCACTTCTTCTACTAGTCTCACCTGTCAGCCAGAAATTGAAAAATCTGTATTTTTGACCCCTGAACAGATTCGACCTTTTCCGAAAACTGGACCACGGAAACATAACTATAAAAGAAAGCAAGCAAAGTGTTGAATATTGACAGATACCCCAGTTAAAGAATAAATAGAAAATGAGCATGCATTGAGATCATCGAAGAAACGATCTTCTGTTAAAAATACTAAAACCAAAAGATTTTCTAAACGGAAATTTTTTAATCCGGCTGAAACCTCCTCAAATGATGAGGATGAATAAATCCCTCATGTGTCAGACAGCAGTGAAGATGAGTTTGTGATATCAAAGTCAATGTCAGAAGGAGATTTTGTGCTGGTAAAATTTGTGAGTCCTAAAACTGGTAGGCCTAATGCATCTCATTTCGTAGGAAGAATAATCAAAGAAAGTGGAGAGAGAGAGAATTTATTGTTACATTTTTACGCCGCACTGCTGAAACAAATTACTTTATTTATCCAGAAGCGGAAGATATATCTGTTGTTTCAATGGATGATATGATAAAATTACCAAATCCAATATCAGCTGGAGACTAGCTTAACTTTGTTAATAAATATTATAATATGTGAATATTGGTGGGTCAACCCTCCCATTGTGTGGGTCAAACCTCCCATATGTGGGGAGCCTTGACCCAAAAATTCTGCTTCAATAACATTTATTATTTCTCTTTTCTGTTGCAAAGTATAAAAAAATTTTATGTATGTTTTGATAATAGAATATATCAGGTATGAGATGGTGTACAAAGTTTTTTTTTTTTCTGGAAGTAAAATTTTTTTCTCTGAAAATTTTTTTGTAAAAAATGGGTCAACCCTCCCCAGTCTCCCCTACCTAAGTTCCCCATACCTATAGTATGATGGGGAACTAATATATCATATTTGATGCCAGAAATTTTGTGTAATTACAAAAAATACGTTCTGACAACGTGATTTTTTCGTAAATTTCGCGTATTTTCTCAAATTACAGAGACTTTCTGGCAGCAAATAAGACATATTTTTTTACAGTGTATGAACCCTGTAATTCGTCTAGCACAGACATGTACAGCAAGTGAAATGGCTACTTTTTATCCCGACAAGTACAGTTAAAATTATAAGACATTCCCACCTCTTTTGCTGCCACTACTTTTATACACTAAACTTTATCCTACTTAATCATGACAGATTACTATAAAAACACGATAAAGGTTTATGTTTAAAAATAGTGGTAGCTGAAAAGGCGCAAATTTCTCAAACCTTGGAAGCAGAGTTCTCAACTTTTATAATTCATTCACGAGCATTTTTAGCCTCGCCTCTTTTTCATAACGGAAATTTTGAAAAATGATTTTCTTCTTATTTAATCGTTGTCACATACTAAAGAGAAATAATCTACAAAATTTCTGGTGCGAAAAGAAGGTGGGGCTAAAAATCCTCGTGAATAAATTATAAAAGTTGGGAACTGTGCTTGGAAGTATCCTGAAAAAAAAGGCGGTGATTTCGAACTCTAATAGCTTGAACTCTGGTAACTTGCTGATATAAATAAATAATGTTAAATTAAGATAATCCAATATTCTAATTTATTCCAGAGCATTCTTGGTAGCCGACTTTTTTCAACCACTTTTCTTCAAATGTATTTTTCTCTTAATTTAATCGTAATTATATATTGCAGAAAGTTTCACTGCAAATAAAGTTGTGTGAAAATAAAACGGCGATTACTAGCAACGCTCCAGAATAAATTAAAACGTTAGCATACATGTACAGTTGTTAAAATATATTTAAAGCAAAATTACTAGTTTGTTAGTATTATCTGTATAATTATCATATTTTCATATTCTTCATTATATGGCATTTAAATATTAACTGTTATCGCCAATTAAATTAGTATTCTGAACATTAACATCCGCACGGAATAAACCTGGATGTTAGAGAATGCTCTATAATGTAATGTCGATGATTCAGACAGGTTTGCGTTTGAATTGCTCTGACAAGCTCACTTTGAATAATTACCAAATAGTGAACTTAGCTTCAAATACCGTATACTGAATAACCATGAACAATATACGTAATTTACAGAATATGTTTGTTGAAATATTATGCTGAGGTAGCACACATAAAATGAGAAGTACTTAACAAGGCAAACTACTTATAACGTTTATTGCATGGAGAACTATGAAAATATTATTATCGAAAAGTACTGTTATTAATCCGAATATACAAAGGAGAAACGTCACTAATATTCACTGCATTATATAATTTATTAATATGCAGATTTTCTGAATAATATATGCTGCATATTTAATAAATATTTGAAAGTATTAATTTATACTTTTGTGAATCAGGTTGAATTTCATATCAGCAGCAAAATTTCGGCTGTGTTACACTCTATTTAGTGTATCTCAAGTAGATAATTTTTAAATTAAATATTTTAAATAAAGTCGATTTTTATTACTCATATTTCATTTATATTTATTTTTATTTTTTATTTTATTTTATTTTTTTTAATATAAAACAATTTTTCAATGTTTGAAATGAAAATTAAAAAAAGAAATTGTATTTTTCTATCGAATCAAGTAATATCAATATTTCCATATAAGGTTTTGCTAGTTATATAGAAAAAATCACGTTAATGATAAATAAACTCAGATTTTAAGTTTTTTTTCTTTTTAGTCATAAAAAAAGTTTTTTTTTTTTTTTTTTTTTTTTTTTTTAAATGTGTTAGATGTGTTACTGTTGTTAGAATTACGGTTGTTAGAAAGATAACTAATAGGATATTTATATAGCAACTTTGAAGGAAATTAATGGAGCCATTTTCGAGATATTGACTTCGGTTCCACTTCTGGTTTTTCAATTTTCTCCAAAAGTTGGAAAATTCATCTGTACACTAGAACGTTCTCAATTCTGAAGCTTTGTAGTTCTATCTTTAATAGTTGCGGAGATATGATAGTCAGAATATTCCTCGCACACATACACACACTGACAATTACTGAAAATGAACTTTGTGATATTTATACATGTTCGTTACCTTTAAAAAAAACAAAATTCTAAATTTATGTCGTTTTAATATGATAAATTTATTATTAAGAAAAAAAAATGTGTGAATAGATATATATGGCAGTGGTTGTGAGAAGGATAGTTTAAAACAATTCCAAAACTACTCAACTCATCAAGCCAGTGATCCTAGATATATTCGTAAGATGTTCGGCGATCGTGGGGTGAGAGGGCAGAAAATGGTATTAAGTAGATAACGTTTTGATATCCTTGCAGTATATGGTCGAGAGTTTGTTTTTTGAAAAACGCTTTCTCGAAGCTTTATAATCAATGTCAGTACATGTAGCTTAAACACACCTCTAACTTAGTGAATGAATGTTAAATAGGACCGCGTGAAGTAAATGATCGCTACACAAAAGTATGCACCAAATTTTTAAGGAATATGCCACTGTTAAAAAAATACAGTATTGTATAGTCCAATATTTTCCACAAACATACACATTTTTTTATTACTGTCGAAATTAAATCTCGATTCTTACACGGAGACGAACTGTTTTATTCCATTTAGATCCCAATCCGAAAGAACACGACAACAAATCATAAACATACAAAAGTTATTGGATCTCATTAGTACCACATATGATATGAGCCCCATCGAAAATTGTTTTTTAGATAGATGACTCATTGTGATACAGACAGTTACAGGTTTTTACTGAAGTTGCTGCCAGTTTTCGGATACCGCACTGTCATGAAATGCTGATGTTCGCGCGCTTCTGATAAAGACATTTTTATCAGCTGTTAGTCCGTTAAGGATATCTCCAGTCTGTCCGTCGTGAAATAGACTTCAATGGCATCCGTTAATATAAAAACCACTTCACAATAAATCTAATCAGCCATTGTAGTGAGTTACTCTCTGAGCTTACGAACCACCCTCCTTTCTATCATACCAGCGTGATTAACCAACTTAAATTCTGAGAGCTGTTGGACAGCTGTAGTCCTCAGAAATAACAACTCCGAATGAAACAAAAAACATATCTTTAGTTCAAAATTCTCATACATAAGGGAGACCGGACTTAGTTTGCATAAGGGGCTAGTTGGCACTCAGCCTCTGTTTCCTACCCCATTCAAGGTACAGAGCTATAATTTTACTAGTGCATACTATATTCAGTCTACATGGAAACTTCATGAAAGAAAAAGCTTTGTTTCATAATTCTTTCCTAATTCTTTTGTAAGTAATTTTTCATCATTCTTTTTTTTTTTAGTGCTAGAGGCCTATTTCAGTCGGTACAGTTGTCGAATTTTTATACGTCACTCTTAATAGTGCTAAGGGCCTATTTGAGTCGGTTTATTGAATGGGGATTTATTGAATGAAGTCCGCCCAAGGCACAACTTTGACACGAGTCCCCCCCCAGGCACAACTTTGACATGAGTCCCCCCCAAGGCACAACTTTGACATGAGTCCCCCCCCAGGCACAACTTTGACATGAGTCCCCCCAAGGCCCAACTTTGACATGAGTCCCCCCCAAACTACAACTTTGACATGAGTCCCCCCCAAGGCACACCTTTGACATGAGTCCCCCCCAAGGCACACCTCCCCCTCTTTGGGAAAAAGAGAAAAAACGTTGTTTTGCGGCTATAAGACAGTTTGGACTTCCAACGTTATTTGTTACAGTATCTGCAGCTGAAACACATTGGTTTGATTTAATGAAAACTTTATCATGGAATTTAGATCGTCACGAATTAACTAAAGAAGAATTTGTCGATATTAACAAGTTTAGCAGTAGGCCTCTGGCACTAAATTAAAATCTGTCAATGTCAGATTTTCATGTTTTAAATAATGAAATAATGTCGTGTCTGTATAATTTTTTTTTTTTTCATTTTCTTTCCCATTTCAATTCTAGTTTTTTTTTTTTTTTTTTTTTTTTTTTTTGGTAAGAGAAATCTGTATATCAGATTGATACGCTTCCTATGGCGGCTTTTAAAAGAGCGGTTAACTGTTGTTCATGCATATGTCATAATATGCTGTTTTTCTTTTTTCTGATGTTTGGTATTCTGTGGTATCCATCTTATGTTAGTTATCCATAGTTAGGTATGAGGTCAGTTACCACAGTTAAAACAAAGCTGTGGCCTAGTTTAACTTTCCTTGATGATCGGCTGAAGGCTGAAAAACCTCTCCAAGATGAAGAGTTTTCCTTAGACTTCTGCCAAGACAATGAAGAGGGTTTTCATTCAACAGTTCCTGGGAGCCCTGGACAAACTCGAAAAAATATAAAACAAAATAAAATAAAATAAAATACCGATAGTCAGATAAAACAAGATTAACAACGATTCTTCAATAAAATTAAGGAACTCCTGATCACCTTGAATACAAAATAAGTGGCTTTATTTTGTTCAAATACCAATTCCGTCAGTACTTTAGAAAAATTGGTGAAATAGGTGATAATGAGATTCATATGACCACCGTAATCAAAAAGGGGAAAAATAAAGATGGCTATACAAAAATGATCCAATATTGAGCGACAAAATTATAATTGAACCAACCTATTCAAATAAACAAGTGCGCAAATTTAAAATCCGTGGTTCATTTCAAACATTCCATCTTATTCAATTTGAATAAATATAAGTAGCTATTATAGTAATCAGAATTTATTTTTCTTGATAAATTCAATATTTCATCAAGTAAAACAAAAATTATTAGTTTATATTTTTCTATACATTTAAACAGATTTTTTTTTTTTTTTTTTTTTTTTTTTTTACCAAATATTATTAAATAAAGACTGTTTGAAAAAATAAAATGTTTTTCTTCGAAAATTGCTGTGCTGTACATAAGTATCCCTATCTACATCACGTTATTCCAACTCGCCCCATCGGGTATACAAGTTAGCTTCACACCCTTGGTTAGATGGCAATGTTTGGAGTTTTTTACGATGTGTGTTTTGGGGATTATTTAAATATGTGTTTAATTGATTTGTCGTAACCAAAGAGTTAAACTTTCTGATGCATCCATCAGAAATTTTTTAAGTATTCCGCAAAAAACTAGTTAAATCATAAACCAAAATCAATGACAACTAGCCCCGCTCTCTTCTAGCTTTAATTTACGCCGTCGAAAACAATGTTCAAATATATCATGTAGATTACACAATACGCAATTACGCTGTATATCGTATCATTTAATATCTACAATATAAATACTCTGCTGTTACGACACTTCTGTGTGCGGATATTTATAGTGCACGTTTCTTATGGAAATTGCCACTGAAATAAAAAGAAAAATTATAGAACTCTTATTATTAAGAGCTTTTAATCATCTCAAACCTCCATCTTCTATATATTCCCTGTTTTTATATATTTACATATACACATGCAATCTTATATAAACACACACATACATGTATACATAGTTGAATAATTTAGTACTCGTTGGCTACCAGAAAATTGCAACAGAAATTTTTAGATATTTTTGTAACACTTTTCCCTGATTAAATAAAATAAAAATTTAAATTTAAATTTTTCAGTAGCCAAAACTTGCTAAAGCTGGCAACAACACATATTGATATATTCATATATATATGTGTATTTATAAGGAGTGCCCAAATGAAAAGGAGACTAAACTTATATGTGAAGAAATTGTAATAAAAATGTTGAAATTACAGTTCATGTGGAATAGTACAACTATAAATAATTTCCATCGACATTGATACACTGATCCCAAGCACGTTGGAACAGAGTGTATGGCTCAAGAGATGGGTCAGGCAAACACCCATTCTCTCGGTCTTTGACAGATGCTTGAGCACCCATTGTGCACAAACTTTGCCATAACCAAGCTTTATGTGGATTATGTGATCCACAGTTCCTTTACTTATCGACAGTTCAACAGCAATTTCACGTGTGGTGATCCGGCGATTCTGACTCTCATAGCGATTCTCATTCATAGCCGACCTCTTTATGCTGATCTGGAGGAATCCATAATGCAACGAACTGCGGAAATGTCTCTGCAGCAACTAGGACATTGATTTGAAACCGTTAACTACTCATGTTCATCTAGCAGTATCACCATGCCATCTATCGGCAAACACATTAACTGACTGGGATTTGATATAACCCTGCTACAGCTAAGGTCTCGTTTTTATTTTTCTTAATATCGAAGAAAAAATAGGTTCTAAAGCAGTTCAATTTAATATTCAATAAGACAATTTAGCGGTTTTTTTTTTTTTTTTATTGTTGTTGTTTGTTTTGTTTTATTATTATTATTATTATTATTCTGTACAGGTAGGGTTTTATTCTTTCTAGTATGCGATTTTAAAATTACTTTAATCTGGCACAAAATCTTGTATTAATATGATTTATATTTATTTTTCTTTACATTTAAATTTTGTAATTAGTTTTTGGTTTATCATTATAAATATCTGTCGCATATCATCTGATATAAGCCGGAACATACTGAAATTTAAAAGAAAAAAATCTTTATTATATTTCTAGAAACAGATTTGTTTAACATTCTGGAGTATACTAGCTTGCATACGTCCTGAAACCTGATAGGTTCATAATTTTTCGGAAAGCGGTATTCCCACCTGCTAGCGAAATAAACACTGCACTTATTGGTTTTATTTTCTTAAAGTAACTTTTATTGTGGATTTTGGTGATTTAAAGTTTTTTAATATTGGTCATTGTTTTTCTCAGTTGTTTGTGTTGATATACTCCATTATCAATTTTTCGTGTTTATCATTTACAATATTGAAATATATATACATATGTTATATAGTCTTTTATATAAATTCATTAGAATTATTATTCCTAATATTAATTCATTATAATTTCAACATCCTTTGGATTTAAATTTACCGAAAAAAAATATATATCTATATATAAATTTTAATAGAATAAAAAATATGAACAACAATAAAAAAAATTAAATGTTTTTTTTTT
Organism: Salticus scenicus; assembly: GCA_963930645.1. Taxonomy (NCBI): domain Eukaryota; kingdom Metazoa; phylum Arthropoda; class Arachnida; order Araneae; family Salticidae; genus Salticus; species Salticus scenicus. The sequence goes on from OZ005653.1 coordinate 279,455,860, forward strand.
CTTCTTCATCTTAAGGAAATGTTGAAATATAAAAGAAAGGGGAAGGGAAAATGGACGAAACATGCTTACATTATTCCGATTTCTATTTCTTTTCTTTTCTTTTTTTTTTTTTTCTGCATCGTCAAAACGAAATACGGAAGAATTTTCTGCTTTTATTACTACTTCTCTAAAAATTACTCGGAAATTTAAAAAAATGACGTTTTGTGTTGAAGTTACAGATAAAAAATTAACGCTTTATGAAAATGTTGATACTTTTTTGCAGCTAAAGAAGAAAATTTGAAGTTTCGTAATATATTTTCAAACAAAATTAAAAATGTATATTTATTCTAGTACAGATTAATCTTATGCAAACGAAATGTTGGAAGAAGAAGCTTTCAAAAATTTTTTTGAAAAGGAAAGGAAAAATAAACATGAAAAATACATATATATATATAGATTCAGTAACATTATGTGCCATTTTTCTGTAATAAAACAAGTGTTGTAATGTAAACGAGTTTTCGAGCTTTTTCACGATGAAACAAAAAGATTATTTTATTAAAACGTATGCCATGCTAATTTTTTATTGCTTTAAAACGATGTTTCTAAAACAACTCATATATTTCTTTAAGTTTTCTCTAGTATTTCTTTCAAAGAAATGTTTTGTTTTCCGAAGGGAATTGACAACCAAGAAGAAAAATTTAAAACTCCACAGCTTGTCAAAAGAATATAAATATTCCAAATGAATTTGATTATTTTACAATTCATTTCATGATGTGCAACAACAGCTAGAATATATATAATAAATTTTATTTATAATATATATTTAGTACATATATTGTTTTATGCTAAAACAATCAATTATTAAAAAATAATTAAGAAACTAAATAAAAATTTATTTGATATTTATAAAAGTTACTTTCGTTTGTTAAGCATTCAAACACAGGTATCTGATCATTTTTCTTCAGTGTTGGCTAATCAAATCCTTTACGATTGCAAATACATTGCCTTAGAATAAATACATGCAAAAAAAAAATTCCACACGTTTATGTTAGGCCATAGAGAAAGATGATCAATTCGCAAGTTTACACAATAAGCAACCATGCTTCATATCTAAGTATTTGAGATCTGACTAACATGTACGCGTATGTAATTATGAGGCGAAAATTATTTTTGGCGCAAAAATGCATAAAGCAATGAGTTTATTCTATAACAGAAATGTCCACATGACACAAATTTTCTGCAGTACTTAATATTAACACTTAAGTGCATGGCGATGTAGAACTGCATCGTATGTTTAAAATACGTAGTACCCTTCGCGTAGTGCTTGACATTTACGTTTGACATTTATTTAATAGCTTTGAGATCTATAATTACAACGGCTTTCTTCTCGATTGATGCATATTACGGAAATTTACAGAAACAAGTGCACAATATTTTGTTGATATAGGACATTACAAACATCCATGCCCACACCAGGAATCGAATCTGGTACCTGAAGATCCAGAAAGCAGCGCCCTACCGATCGACCCACCAGGCCGGCTCGCATAGTACTATTTATTTATTTATATATTTATTTTTTACTTAAACTGTTTTACCGTTTCCAAATGCAACTAAAATATTTGGCAGTTTATTTCTTTATCTGCGACAATTTTCATTGTTGGCGCTCTGTCTGAGTACAATTTCATTTCGGCGGGGGTGTTGCGAATTACGATAATTTATATGAAAAGTGATACAAACATAGAGGAAATATTATTTTCTTATAGAAACAAAGTAGGTTGGTTGGTTGGTTGGTTGTAGGATTTTAAGGCCGATTGACTCCTGATGTGTCCTAGGCCTAGAGGGGGAATGCCCTCCGTGGGGGTCTTTCTAAGGGGTCCTAGCCCGTATTTACGCAAGTTTCGGGGGAAACCACGGAAAACTCCGAACGGCTAGGTCGATGAGCGCGACCTGGGATCGAACCCGGCACCTCCCATCTACCAGCTTTGAGCGCAGAACCGCTCGGCCGCTGGTGGGCCGGAAACAAAGTAGGAGCAACGAATATTTATATTTTTGTTTATACTTATAAATTTATGCATGAAAAGTGTAGCTTTTATAGTGATTAAATATATGTCAGTATGTTTTTTAGAAAATATAATTAAAGAAAAACTTTTTTTTTTCTTTCCATGAACTACATCCATTTCCCGGTTGATTTCAAATTTATTTATTAAAAATAAAAATCCATGTAGTTAAGGGTTAAAAGTTTAAGATAAAAATTGTATTTATATATATGTATGAATGCATACACACACACACAGGGGTTGTAGCGCTAGTACTTTTTATCGTGTTTTTATTATTTTTCACAACTATTTAAAAAAAGAAAAAAGGTGAAGGTTTATATACTATAATAGTATATAAAATTTTTTGCTTGTAAATTCTGGTACCAAAATAGTAAAAATTTTGAAAAGAAATAGGATCTTTTAGATTCTTTACCAAAGGCACATGGTCTCATGTATAAAAAAACTATCCCGATATATGAGACCACAGCTAACATACTGTTCACAGAAATTGAATTAAAATTTTGTGGAAGGTATTTTGAAGTATACGCTCAAGAATCATATAAAAAACAGCAGTTAAGCTCTAATGGTTACAGTTGCAGTGACAAAATTTCAAAAATTTCAAATGGCAACACCTACTTTTTTTTTATTGGAATGGGATCGCCATACTAAAAAATCCTACATAGCGTTGGGACGGTACCTGTAGCGCGAAAATCGCCAGCACTAGGAAGACTAAGAAGAAAAGAAAAAACAACCGTGATGTGCTTCCCAGACCACGACATTCATTTTTTAATGACGTCGGATTTCATACTGAGTCTTCAACTCTGACTGAAGTCTACTGACTCTGCTTCGAAACGAGAAGAAGAGACCATAGTATCCTTAATTTCGTGTAAGGCTATTGAATAATGCATCTTATTTCGTGGTTAGTGATAAGACACTGTCATGACTGACGCCATCGCCCAAGGTGAAAAGGCTGCGTGATATGCATCTTGCTTTCTCGCTTTGTGAATAATATGCCGCTTACAGGAAATTGTAACGATTTATTTTCTAAACGGACAAAATGCCCAGAGATATTGCGTCTTTAGGTGAGTATCGCAGACACCATGGGCAGCGCTGAAGCCTGTGTACTGTAAAATCTGCACGGGATTTTATACGTAAATTTCAAGAAATTGGTTGCACATGCGATCGGTCTCAGCCTGAACGACCTTTCATTAATGTAGAGACTGTTGCAGATGTCCATCAAACGATAAGCGAAGTTCACCATGCAAGTGCTCGCAATGTTTCACACTTTCTGCAGCTGCCGAATTCTACGATAAGCAAGACTCTGCGCTTTGTTCTCCAAATGTTTCCGTATCGGTTCCAACGTGTCCAAAACTTGCAAGCGTGTGACAACTAACTACAGTTTATATTTGCGAACAAATTTCTTATCAGGTATGACGAGAATAACAAATGGCCTTCACAGATTCTGTGGACGGACGAACCTCAATTTTCATAATTTGGAAACATGAATTCGAAATTGCATACCTTGGTCTCTTCTTTTTTTTTTTTTTTTTTTTTTTTTTTTTCGAAGCAAAATCAGTAGGATTTAGTCAGAACCAAACATTCAGTTGGAAATCTGACGTCATTAAAAATGAAGGTCGTGTTCTGGTTGGCACATCAGAGTTGTCTTCTCTTTTCTTCTTAGTCAGCCTAGCGCTGGTAATTTTCGTGCTACAGGTACCGTTCCAACGCTACTTATGGTTTTTTGCTATGAAGATCCCATTCCAATAAAAAAAGTAGGCATGCAATTTTTGAAATTTTGTCCCTGTAACTGGGATTTTTCCCTATGATTCTTGAACGCATACCTTAAAAAACCTTGCACCAAAGTTTTGTTTAATTTCTGTGAACGGTATGATAGCTACGGACTAATATATCGGGATAGTTTTCTTATAATCACCCTGTATATAAATGTATGTAAATATATATATATATACTGAAAGAGGGAGGGAGAGAGAGAATCACTCTTTGTTGAAAACCAAACATATAAACCAAATATATAAACTATGTAAGAAATAAAATAAATAAATTTGCCAGACAAAATTAATACTTAAAAAAAAAAAAGGGGGGGGAAAGAAAAAGAAAAAAAAAGAAAAAGAAAAAAAAAAAGGAAAAAAAAAATACGCTTACATTATTTCAAGTTCAATTTCTTTTCTGAAACATCAAAATAAAATACAGCAGACTTTTTTTTCTTTCTTTTTTCACTCTAGAAATTCCAAATTTATAAATAAAGGATGTGTTTTTAAAGCAACAGAAAAATGTATCTCATTTTGAAAATTTTTATATATTTTCCTAAATAAAAAAGAAAATTTGAAGCTTCATAATAAATTTTCAAATAGAATTTAAAATATATATTTATTCTAGTAAATATTAGTCTTACAAAAGGAAATTTCTAAAAAATATTTCGAAAATATTTTTAATAGAAACAAGAAATAAAAATTTTAGAAAAGATTCAGAAATTTTCTGGAAAAAAATTTCTGTAATAAAACAAATGTTGTAATTTAAATATTTCCGAGGTTTATATAACAATGCATTGTGTTATTATTATTTTTAATACAATAATGCTATATTTATTTATTTATTATTATTATTATTATTGGTTAATATACCTTCAACCAAAAATTGCACTAATGTTTCTTTTATATTTTCTAAAGATTTGTGTGAAGGATTAAAAGGATTGATGCTGGTGAATTTACATAATTTTAATATTTCACAATTTTTATCATTACTTGTATTTTTATTTTTATTTATTTATTTACTTTTTTTTTTTTTCGAATATTCATGTTCTTTATCATCTACTTATATTGTGAATATAAACATTTATCTCATAATAATGTCTAACATAAATAATGATACAAGATAATGGAATACTTGTGGTTACATACAATGGTTGTATTTATCTTTACTTTTATACATAAATAAATATGTTTTTACCTATGTAAGAAACAATGTTGTATACTGATTATAATTTTAATAATAATGCATATTTTTAACAATCATTTCTTAACTTCATGATCTCAAAATTAAAATCAACTTTATTTATTATTTATTTATTTTTGGGAATATCAATAAATAACATACAAACTTAAATTTCAAATTTAAAAAAAAAAAAAGTTGAATTTTTAATTAATCTTAATCCTATGAGTTTAATAATTGAAACTTTTTGAAGAAAAATAAATCAAACAATAATTTAAAAAAAAAAAAAAAAAAAAAAAAAAGGTTTTTAATAAGTTTTCGTTAGAGTTAACTACGTTTTCTGCATTATATTGTATTCTAAATGATATATTTAAATTTCTACTGAACTTTCTACATTAGCAGTTCATTAAAAGTATTAGTTTGAGTAACATAAAAAGCGTTTCAAATTTTTGCACAAATCTATATTCCTAAAATTGTGTATGTTTAAGTAATGTTTATTCATATTTTCAATTTATCATTCAAGATAGTTCTTTCCGGAAAGCGTACTAATAAAATATTAATACGAACAAAACTTAAGATACGCAGAGAAGTTTGAATCCTTTTAGTAGAAACTGTTAATTGTTGAAACACCCCCCATTTATACGATTATTTTGTATATTTAAACTAAATAAAATATAATTAATCATCATTTCAATAAAATTCATTCACTTTAGCTTTTTCTGAGAAATGATATATATATATATATTTTTTTTTTTTTTCTTCAATGTGTAATATAGAATTTCTCTATATGTAATATACAGAAAGTATTGCATTCGTGAAAATTTTCGACCTTCGTTTTTTGATGGATTTACACGTTTTGGGATGTCCTGAAAACGAATTGATAGTTTTTAGAAATTGTCTGTCTGTCTGTGTGTCTGTATGTATCACGATTCTTGTGGACACTGTATCTCGCGAACCAATAAATGAAATTTAATCAAACTTGGTATTTAGTTGCACCCTGACGTAAACTGGTGCTGATTAGATTTGGTGATCAATCGCTCAACAGATGGCGCTGTGATCTTATTTTTTTAAACTTTTAACATGGCAGTATAGGACAAAATTTCGTATAAATATGCATAATGAGAGTTTCTTTAAACTTGTGATTGTAAAATTAATATGAATTATTGATAAGAGTAGTAGTTAACTATAAGAAAAATTGTGCATGTGGGGAATCTCTTCCCACCCTGGGGGAAATACACCTCCACCCGGGGGGTAAATTTTTAAGATGGGTAACTTTCGAAAGGTCTCGTCGATCCTTTAAAACGAATGATTGAACCATAAATATGTGATAATTTAAAACAAAGTTATTGATTTTTTTTTTTTTTTTTGTTACTGAGTGAAATTGTATAGGAAAATATGGAAGAAAGTCTTGTGGTGGCCACAATATACTAGTTTTATTTTTTTACAAATAAAAATATCTCTTTATTGCATATACTGAATAATACAAATGACATTTAAAAGAGATTTATGTGACACATTATTATCTATATATATAAAAGAACACTTCCTGAGTGAGTTAGTGAGGGGGTGATCTATCAACGCCCAGACCAAACCCCTAGACCTAGAAGCATGAAATTTTGTGACAATATTCTTTCTATGACGTAGGCATCCACTAAGAAGCGATTTTACAAAATTCGCCCCCCAAGGGGGGGAGGGGGGCAAAACGTGATTTCACAAAATCCTTCATATCTCAAACAAAAAAACAGATATCCGTAAAACTTTTGCTTTAAAATATAGCTAATACAAATGTCAAAAAACCAATTTCTGGAATTTTCAAAATTCGGTCCCCAAGGGGGGCGGGGGGGCAAAACGTGATTTCACATGCGTAAAAACGTGATTTCGCATAATCCTATATATCTCAAACAAAAAAATAGATATGCGTGAAGTTTTTGCTCTAAAATATAGCTAATGCAAATATCTAAAAACCAATTTCTGGAATTTTAGAAATTCAGCCCCCAGGTGGGGCAGCAAGGGGGGAGAGAGGGGGGGGGCAAAGAATAAAAAGAGAGTTAGATCGTTCAAAATTGGTATATAGAGGTTTTCGATACCTACAAATCGATTTCGGATATTTTCGAATTTGTAAAATTATTAGGAGGGGCGGGAAGGGGGGGGCTATGGGGCAAAAACAAATAGAAATACAGTTAGGCCGTTCAAAATTGGTACAGTTAGGTTTTAGATGCCTGCAAGTCGAATGGGGATATTTTCGAAAGTGTAAAGCTATTAGGAGGGCAGGGAAAGGGGGAGGGGAGAGGGGGGGGCAAAAAAATAAAAATAGAGTTAGATCGTTCAAAATTGGTATATAGATGTTTTCGATACTTACAAATCGATTGCGGATACTTTCGAATTTTTAAAATTATTAGGTGGGGCGGGAAAGAGGGGGCGGGAAGGGGGGGGGGCTATGGTCAAAAACAAATAGAAATACAGTTAGGCCGTTCAAAATCGGTACAGATAGATTTTAGAGGCCTGCAAGTCGAATGGGGATTTTTTCGAAAGTGTAAAGTTATTAGGAGGGCCGGGAATGGGGGGCAGAGGGGCAAAAAAAAAAGAAAATAGAGTTAGATCATTCAAAATTGGTACATAGAGGTTTCCAATACCTACAAATCGATTGCGGATATTTTCGAATTTTTAAAATTATTGGGAGGGCGGGAAGGGGGGGGGGGGAGTAGAGCGGTAAAAAAATAAAAATAGAGATATATCGTTCACAACTGGTGCATAGAGGTTTCTGATACTTACAAATCGATTGCGGATATTTTCAAATTTGTAAAATTATTAGGATAGACAGGAGGGGGGGGGGCGAAATGGGAAAATAATAGAAATAAGAGTTAGAGCATTTTGGGAATTTTTTCCGAAGGCAGTGAGAACCCGGAGCGACATTTTTCCTACTCAGATTTTGTTTCTCTTTTTTTTTCATGTGATAAAAATTAATGCAATTTTGAGAATTCATTATAGTGATTCATTTAAAAATAGGGACCAGCGAAGCGGGCGTTGCCTGCTAGTTATATATATATAATACAAAGTCTTCCCCAGACAGTTTGTCCTAGTTTATAAATATATATATATATATATATATATATATCGTATTTTCCGGTGTATAACACGCAAGTATATTTAATGCGTTATACCCCGAAAATTTAAATTTACAGTAAAAGCTGTATTTTAACAAGATTTTGATCCTTACAATTATAACTTTATTTGTAAATTAAATTTTCTGGTTCGTAACTCATTTAAGTTGCCTGCGCGTTATACGCCGAAGAATACAGGTAATAGAAATTTTCTAGCCCAACGCACACATGTGAACACCGACTAATTAAAATAAAATAAAAACAAGCTTTGGTTGTAAGATAACCTTAAAACATAAAAATCTGGTGACAACTCGATATCAAAATGTTTGACCAAGAATAATATTTCTATTCCTTACGATAATCCGCTAATGGAAATTCAAGTCACTATATAATTTTATTTATCTTGCTTTGTCAATCATTTTTTTTTTTTTTTTTTTTTTTTTTTTTTTTTTTTTTTAGGAGTAGCATATTTATAATATAAACAGTCAGATACTTTAATATTATGTGATACACATGTCCTTTATTAAAATATATTTGCACAACACTCCTCAGATGAAAAACGATTGTTAAAATAATCTGCTTTACTATACATTTCATTAATATATATACTATATATATATATTAAGGTGGTCCTTAATAATAAACATTTAAATTTTTGTATGGCGCACACACTTATTTTGTTCTATGTATAAAATAATGATTTCCAGAAAAATTTCAAAATTTTAAAACAAGTTTTAAGGGTGGCTACCGAGGTTTGAAAAAATTAAAAATTGACAAATTTGACATATTTTGTAATTTCATTACAAATTGTTATGTTTTAATTACATTACAAATTGAGACAATATACAATAAAATGCTCAAATTAAACAATTAAAATACTCATAACATAAATTTAAACATTTCGAGCCTTATTTTAGGCTCTTCATCTGTAAAACACATCAAAAGTAAAAGTAAACGCTGAGAAGAACAATAGATTTCCTTTACGAAATTACAGCATATTCAGCAGGGACTGCCCAAGCCTCATTAAGCAGTGAAATATGCTGTTTTTAAAAATAATTCTTGAGTGATAATTTGTACAGTTAGATATGATTATTTTAGTATTGTTAAAATCAAGTAGATGGTTGGTTTCTATGGTATGCTGCACTATTTTAGAATGAATATCGCGGTTTTTGAAATTTCTTTTATGTTCGAGAAAACGAGTATGAAGGGAACGGCCAGTTCACCAATATAGAACTGCGACATTTACAAGGGATATTATAAATAACTCCTGTACGGGTAAAGGTGTGTGTGTGTGTGGGGGGGGAGGTATAACAGGTTTAAAATTAGAAAGGAAATTACAAATCAGAAATTGAGGTTTATACGATGCAGATATATTAACAGTGCGTAAAATCGTAGCTATATATTCAGGAATTTTTGTATAGTATTTAATAGTAATGAAAGATGTAGGTAATTTGGAGGAATTAATATCGTGATTATCAATGTTAAAATCGTACTCATTTAATTTTCTTTTAAGCCAGCGAGGGGGATAATTATTGCGTTTTAAGTCCAATTGTTTTTTTTTTTTTTTTTTTTTTTTTTTAATTCTAACTGGAAAAGCTCTTCAGTACAGCAATATGATTTAGCACGGGGAAGTAAAGTATTGAAAACAGCAGACTAATGTGAAGAGGAGTTCACTGAACTGCACGTAATAATTATCCCCTTCGCTGGCTTACAAGGAAACTGAATAAATAAGACTTTAACATTGGTAATCATGATATTAATTCCTCCAAATCACCTAAATCTTTCGTTACTATTCCATACGATAGAGAAATTTCTGAATCTATAGCTAGAGTTTTACGCAATGTTAATATATCTGTATTCTATAAACCTCAATTTCTGATTCGTAATTTCCTTTCTAATTTTATATCTGTTATCCCCCCTCTTTTCGCATACAGGGGCTATTTATAATATTCCTTGTAAATCCTGCAGTTCTGTTTACATTGGTGAAACTGGCCGTTCCCTACATACCCGAATTCTCGAACATAAAAGAAATTTCAAAAACCGCGATATTCGTTCTAAAATAGTGCAGCATGCCATAGAAACTAACCCTCTACATGATTTTAGCAATACTAAAATAATCATATCTAACTTTTCAAATTATCATTCAAGATTTTTTCTAGAAGGATGGTGTACGAAACAGAATTTTTCACTGCTTAATGAAGCATACACAGGCCCTGCAGAATACGCTGTACTTTCGTAAAGAAAATCTATTGTTCTTCTCAGCGTTTACTTTTGGTGCATTTTACTGATGAGGAGCCTAAAATAAGGCTCGAAACGTTTAAATTTATGTTATAAGTATTTTAATATTTAAAATTGAATATTTTAATGTGCATTGTCTCGATTTTTAATGTAATTAAAATATATTAATTTATAATGAAATTACAAAATTTGTCAAATATGTCAATTTTTAATACCTCGGTAGCCACCCTTAAAACTTGTTTTAAAATTTTGAAATTTTTGTGGAAGTATTTACTTTATACATAGAACAAAATAAGTCCAATACAAAAATTTAAATCCTATGTGTTTCAACAACCTTAATACTATTACACGACAGACATGTCATTTATTAAAATATATTTGCACAACACTCTTCAAATGAAAAACGATAATGTTAAAATAATTTGCTTTACTATACATTTCTTTTTTTTTTTATGATAAATAGTTTTCTTAAAATAATATAATTAAACTAATTTTTTAGAATAATTAGACTTCAAAAGAAAGAATATTATAACAATACAAAACATGTTGGCATAAAAATATTTCTTAAAAATCTCAAAATACTTAAAAAAAAAAAAAAAAAAAAAAAAGTAAGAACCTGATTATGAGAAACAAAGAAGAAATTTAAATTACCTTCTGTACAAAAGAAAAAAATTGCATAACGTTCGAAAGTACTGCAAAAGTTTCAGTCTTATGTGTTTCAAAAACTTGGCTCAAAGAACGTTTAAATAAACATTAAGCTTAAAACTGCGTTAGAAACAATCAAATGAAAATTTACAACAGACACAAATTTTTCGCATACAACGTACGAAAAGAAACGAAAAAGTATTCTAAATATATTCAAACAAATACATGTAAGTAATTGTAGTTTTTGAATTCATTAAAACAAATGTTGTTAATTACCTAAAACAATATAGTATATATATATATATATATATATATATATATATATATATATATACCTACACACACGTTAAATTTTAAGAAACTTTGTGTATTAAACAAAGTTTTTTAAAAATGACCAAAAAATATTTAGTTCTTACCTATCACAAAACAGTTTAGAATTTGCATGCAAAAAAATTTATATTTTAAAACGGTGCAGTGAATTTAACTGAAAGAAATGTATTTTCGTGAGCAAAAAACAAAACTTATTCCTATATATTAAATAAACATAGTTACTGATGTTAATCTAAAAAGGTTTTTATAATTTGCTTTAAACTAAATTATAATTTATATTGAAAAAAATTTACTTTATAAGCATACACATAAATTTGCAAATACATACATATTAGTACATATCGCTGCATTTAAATACATACTCTAAATATAATTTCTTCTTAGATCAATATTTCAAGTTTGAATTAAAAAATGGTGTGCCCATATAATTCTAATATCCATATAAGCTGAAATTCGGATCACTAAATCTGGCATAAAAGTGTATTCCAAATACCTGTAATAAATCACAGCATAACTGGTAATTTTTGCAATTTATTTCGGAGTACTGTTAGTAAATACTTTTTTACATACCAGTCTGCTTCTCGAAAAGTTTTCTCCATTAGAAAATTCGGATGAAGTATGAAGAAAAATTCTATTTAAAAATGGTTGTGTAAAAACAAAGGTGGTTATTAAAAAAAACTCCGAAATAAAATATAAATTGTATGACATATGTCAGAGAAATAGGAAATGTTCTAAAGAAATAAAAGTCAAGATATCATGAGGAAGAAAATTAAATTATAGAAAAAAAATAGATAGGTAGATAGATCAATATTTTAACAATATGCGCTTTACTCTCGGAAAACCATAACTCGCATGCATAATCTTTATGATGAAATTGTGAATTCAGCAAACTTACATTCATTTGATTTCATCTAATTTTCATTTTTTTCAACCAGCCCTTTAATAACATAGATTTTGATCATTTTGTATCTGTTCATTTCTATGAATATCCATATATATATACATAACATGACAACCATATGTTTTGTACCATAACTGCTAACTCTTATACTGTTTGCTACCAGAATAGTTAATTTTTTATAAATTTCTGCAACAGTTTCCAATACTTGCTAACATAGTAATTAATATTCCGTAGTATTGTTATCTCCGCCTTCTTTTTCACACCGGTATCTTTTTAGAGTATTTTTCCTCTTATTTAATCGTAAATGCATTTGGAGAATATTACTCTAAAAATTTATTGGTGTGAAAAAAAGGGCGGGAGTAAAACGACTATGGAATATTGATTAGGATGTTGGCAAATATGTTTTTCACTGTTTAAACTATTCCTGACCTGGTTACATTAACAATTTCATTCGAAGTTTTCTTAGCACACGCCTTTTACTTTCGCACAATTTTAAAGAGCATTTTTCAACTTATTTTATTGGAATTACATATTTGAAAAAATAAAATCTGTTCATGCAAAGAAGTGCAACAAAAATACGCTAATAACGCTAAAAAGATATTCTAACAACGCTCCAGAAATATAAATTTAACTAGCAATGTACATCCAAGATGTTTAACGTTCTTATCTGCTCCTTCGTTCTTTTCAACTTCTTATGTTCTTCATCGTTCTTTTCAAAGTCACAGAAAAAAAAAATAATAATATATTATTTAAAATTATTTGTCATAGTAATATGTGGTTTACACTAAAACATGCAAAAATGCATATATATATATATATATATATATATGTGTGTGTGTGTGTGTGTGTGTGTGTGTGTGTGTGTATGTATGTATACATATATACACAAGAAAAAAATAGTTAAATTTTTCATTAACAAATGGCGCTGTGTTAAAAGAAAAATTTTGATGTTGTTAAGAGATAAAACTTTGTTCGTTAACCTTTATTATGCGATCCTGAATGAGCAGCGTCTGCCGTTCATTCTCATGAATGGCGGTAATCACACTGAAATATTTATAGTACTAGTTGCACCGTTGAATCTACTGCGCCATTGTAAAAAATAATCTTACTATTCAAGCAGCACCTGTTGGAGAAAAATTAATATAATTTAACAATAAGTATTTTGTTACTTAATAAAAATTCCCATGTCTTCCTGTGCCTACAATGAAAGCCGCATAGTTATACAGGCAATACATTTTGCATAATATAAGGTAAAGATAGGAGAGTTTGAGCACAATTCAACAAAACGTTATAGAAAAAATCTTAGTTTTAATTTTTTGCTAAACTGTTGGAGCATAGCTTTGAAGTGATCCTTCTTCTGCGCATTTTCATTACTATTTTGTTGTTATACTATGATTTAAAGCAAGAACTGTAATAAAACCAAGAGAGCTATTTTGCGCAATCTCTCCTTATATGGCAGGAGAGATAACAATTGAAGTGTTAATAAAGATAATTGCACTTAGATGACATTGGTATAAGGTTTGTAAACAAATATTTTTGTATTAAATGTAGATATTTTATTTTAATAATAATAATAATAATAATAATAATAATAATAATAATAAAACAGAAAAAAAAATTAAAAAGGATTAAAAGTTTTTATTTAAAGAAAATAAATTAAAGAAGCAGATAAAAAACAAGACTAGATGATAAAAAGTAACATTTAGTTACTAGATAATATGTTCAACATAAAATTGATAAAGTTCCTTTTCAGTTTGAATGATTTCTTGTTTGTTGACCTAATCTGTCGTTTTCTATAATCGTTTCACTCGTTGTTATAAATGATGCAACTTTCATGCAACCACCTGCCACAAGCAAAACTTATAAACGAGTCCATGGGAAATCGTTTAATTAAAAAATATTTTGTATTTCTACCATTCTATAAAAACTCATAGAAAGGGTTTTGAAAATGTAAGCAAACATTTTTTTTTTTTTTTTTTTTTTTTAACGAGACAAAATAACCAAGCTCAATCTTAGACTGTTCAAGCAACGAACCTGCACATATAATTGGGCACTCCGCTATCAATATAGTAGAACTACTTGGAGTTTCAGAGCGCCCATTGTACTTCTCACTGCCGATCCCCTATGTGCGCAATCTCTCCAACTTGACCATATTATTTTTTCTGAGACTTTTGGATCACCCAGTACATACAGTTATGTTACAATAAGTAATTTGAGTAATAATAAATATGCAATAAGTAATTTGTAATTTCTAAACAAATAATTAAATAATATATTTATAACTTTTAATACATATTTGTTTACATTTGTTTCCAATACATTTTTTTTCACGCACGCTTAAATTACACACGCTTTTATAAAAATTTATATGTTAATTACATTACTCCCAATTTGAAATAAACCATCTTATGCTCTTATTTATACGATAATTACTTTATTCACAATTTGAAATAAACTTTATGCCTTATACTATTTTTTATATCTATTTACAATCTTTCCTATGAGATTTTATCTTCTTATACAACGTTCACGTTCTTCTTCTAGCTTCTTTTCATAATAATAAAATTCATAACTTAAGGGCGCGAGGAAATTTAATCTTAAAAACAGCAAATGTAATAAAGCAACGCAATATCTTTCAAAACATGCAATATATTAGTTAAACGGAAGAAGAAAGCTGCAAAGAGATTTCTCGATTAGAAGATGCATGATTAAACATCCGGAATAGACGGAAATAGAAACAGAATTTTGTAAATTAAATAACTTAATATAAATACCAAATTCTTAATGATTAATGTATTAAATTTTCTATATAGGACTATGTTTTTTTTTTTTTTTTTTTTTTTTTTTTAAGATATATATGTAAACATTGTTTATCATGTAACTCTTATTGAATGAAGTTAAATGAAGGAATGATTAAGTGCTTAATTTTCCGCCAATTTTTCTACACCACTTAGTTTTTAGCGTAATTCTATTCAAATACATTTACGATGAATTAAGAAAACAAATACTATAAAAATTAAGTGGTGCTCTAAAAATGGGCGGTAGCTACTAACAGTTTGCCAGATTAAATTGGCATCTCTGTATATATAATCCAAACATTTATTTTTTGCTAAACTATTGATGCATAATTTAGAATTGATCCTTCCTCTATGCATTTCCATTACTATTTTGCTGTTCTTCTATAATTTAAAACAACAGCTGTAATAAAACCAAGAGTATTATTTTGCGCAATCTCTCCTTATAGGGAAGGACGGATTGAGCACATGGAAAGAACAGATTGTACGTATTTATAACTACGATTTCATTGTTAATAATAACATTTGCTCTTAAATGACATTGTTGTAGCATAGCGTCCTTAACCAGTTGCCTGTCGCGAGGCTCGGAAACTTGGCAACAGTTGAAGCGGTAGACGCATAGCTGCCAATATTTTAATTTATTCCGGAGTCATTTTAGCCCCGCCTCTAATTCGTACCACTTATTTTTTAAAAGTAATTTTTTCTTATTTTATCGAAGTTATGTATTGAAGAAGATTTTTCTATAAATAAAGTGGTGCGGAATAAAGGCGGGGCTAAAAGTACTCCGAAATAAATTAAAATATTGGCAGCTATGGGAGACAGCGTCACCTGGTACAGATTACGTGACTTTTTATTCCACTATCACCAATAATTTTAGGAAGAGACATATGCTATATAAAATCGACGTTTCTTCGATTCTATTCGCCTTTTATGTATATCATATCCCACTTTTAAAAATTTTTGATGGCTGTTGAATAAAAAAGTCACGCAATCTGTACCAGGTGGCGCTGTCTATCGCTTCAACTTTTGCCAAGTTTCCGAGCCACGCGACAGGCATCTAGTTTAGGAGGCTATGGTTGTAGAATATTTGTAGTAAATATTTTTGTATTGGGAGCAGATATTTACATTCAAAATTCAAAAAAATATTAAAGAAACAAAAATATAACCAAGACCAGATAAAGATTTCAAAATAACATTAAGTTACTAGATAACACGTTTAACTTAAAGTCATAGCTACCAAAACTTTAACACTTTCGTGACCGCTGACATCGAACCACGTCATTTGAAAATCTCTAACCTCACCAGTGGGCGTTTCTTTCGCAATTTGTATGTTATTTATTTCTTAAAAATGCACCCAATATTCATATTTATACTATCAATATACTATGGATATAAATGCTTTGATTAGAAAGAGTGTAACTATAATGTCTATCAATTTGTAATATAAAGGTGAATACGGAAAATCTTGTTCTATAAAATTGCAACTGAAGAGAATAATGCCCACGGGTGGACCTTACAGCGAAAAAGACAAAAACATGAGGTCGCTAAAGTGTTAACATATTCCGAAGTATTCTTCGTCCTGCCTTTTTTTCGCATTACTTTATTTATAGAAAAATTCTGTCCAAAAAATAACTTCGATGAAATAAGAAAAAATTATTCTTAAAAAATAAATTATATGAAATATAGAATCAAGGCTAAAAATACTTCGGAAAAAAAATATATGCTGGCAGCTATGCTTCAAATTTGTACATTTCTTTTTCAGCTTAAATAGTTTCTTGTTTGCTAACCTAATCTATCGTTGTCAACAATCATTGCACTTACTGTTGTAAATTTTCATGTTATCTTTCAACCAGATGCTGCAAGTTAACTTGTTCGAGATAGATTGCCCACCGTCTGCGCAATGCATGTCCGAGTCAAAAAGATAGGTAGCACACCATATGCGCAATGATCAATTGCCAGATCTGGCGGGTTTTTTATTCAATAATTACCAATAATTTTGAGAAGTAATATTTTATATACATAACAGTAGTTAGGCTAACGTAACAATTAAAAATTATTGGTGATTATTGAATAAAAAATCCTCTAGATCTAGCAAAACTGGCAATGATGTATGGCTAGTCCCGCCCACTTTTAAGCGCAGTATCCTCCCACTGTTTGTTACTTATTAAAGTTTATTTTTTTCCTCAATATCTTACGCACAAAAATGTTCAAAACGCAAAACCTAACTTTCACTTGATTCGAAATCTTCTCGTTTAAACTTTAAAATACTTTATATTTAATTCATTTATTTTACTATATTAAAATTTAAACAATTACAGTCGTTAAAAAAATTTTTAAATAGGCCAATATTTTTTTCTTGCATTCTTTTTTATCCTTTTTATTTAAACATGCGACAACTGCACAAAATTTGAGCATCATGCTTGAAAATATTGTAAAATTAAACAGATAAGCAATAAAATTTAAATACTTTGCGTTAAATTTCCCATGGGCTAACATTAGAATCCCATCCGAAAGCTAAATCCCATCAGAGGTGCGGCTTTTGTAGACCATGCCACGCCTCAACAACATACAGTTTCAGATTCTATGGACAGTCTCCAAAAATATGCGCCGTTTCGAATGGGTAGAAGTAGTCCAGTCACTTGTTGACGTTTTTTCATGGTGTAGTTCCAAACATTGAACAAACTCATCCTCACTGTCTTGTTTTTAACAATAAACTGCGAAATCTCTTTTAATATAAATTTTAATTGCGCAGTCTCTCCTAAATTGCAAAAGCGCAAACTCTCCTAGTTAGGTAGGAGATAATGTGCAGTGTTTTATAAAATAATTGTTTGCCTTTAAAGAAAATCATGGTCCTTATACCATTAGTTACCCTCCTTAAGCAGATACCTGTCGCATAGTTCGGAAACTAGGCAACAGTTGACAGCGCCACCTAGTGCAGATTATGGGACTTTTTTATTCAACTGTCACCAATAATTTAACGAAGTGATACACTATATATATAATCGGAGTTTCTTCGATTCTGTTCGCCTTTATGTATATCATATCCCACTTTTAAAAATTTTTGGTGGCTGTTGAATAAAAAAGTCGCGCAATCTGTACCAGATGGCGCTGTCTACGTTTCAACTGTTGCCTAGTTTCCGAGCTATGCGAAAGGCATCTAGTTAAGGAGGCTATGGTTTAGGTTAGTAGCTTATGAAAAATAGTTTACATATATTTTTTACTACTACCATTCTATAGAAAGTCCTAGGAAGGGATATGAAAATTCAAGCACTTATTTTTGAAAACGCGTCCCCTTAAAAAAAAAAAAAAAAAAAAAAAAAAGAACAAAAACCTCGTTTCGTTGTAGATTTTTGAAGCAATCAACATGCACATTCAAGACGACACTTCACTCTTGATGTTCTACAACAACCTAAAGTCGCAACTCGTCCACTGTACTCTTTCCTGTCAATCCCTATGTGCACGATTTCTCCTAGCTTTACCTTGCGTTAATTTATCCTATAATTATTTTTATAAAATCCAGATCGGTATAAAATATTGTAAGGATTACCATTACTTTTTACTGATATTGTAATCTATAAATAAAAAGTAATTTTTTTTTTTCTGAATTCTATATAATAAAAAAAAAATAATAATAAAAATAATAAAAATGAATAGCAATGCCAAATCTAGGCATTTTATTGAAAATTTGGACAAAAACACTTAAAAGAAAAATTCAGAAGAAACACGAACTTTATATTTTAAAATATTTCACATATTTGTTTTTTAAAGAAATTTTCTGAAAATATTTTCATTCATATTTCATAACTAATAATTTAACATTATATGTATTCTATTTT
Source organism: Salticus scenicus (assembly GCA_963930645.1). NCBI lineage: Eukaryota > Metazoa > Arthropoda > Arachnida > Araneae > Salticidae > Salticus > Salticus scenicus. Next base: position 279,474,670 of record OZ005653.1, read on the forward strand.
TTAGTAAAAATATAAATGTCTATCATAGTTAACGTCACAAATAAATATAATGAGTATGTGTTTTAAATTTCTAAATAAAGATGTTCAAATAATCGTTACGTTAAATTCGATTTCCTCGTAAAATGTGTCTTATTTATGTAAAAGAAACATCATTAATGCATAGAAATACGAAAGATATATTTCGTCTTTACTCTTTTAAATTAAGGCTACACAACTGCAATGACATTCAAAGAATCACTAACATTAAAAGTACATTAAAACCAACTTCGTATTAACTTAAACTTTAGTCTAATGAAAATGGATAACGCAGAAAACTTGGGAACAATTTTATTTTCTGGAAATATATATATATTAGAATGGGACAAATATCTCTGAAACTAGCGATAATACAGTCACAATAAAATTTCTAAATGATGGTTATAAATATGTTACAAATAAGCAGTACAATATGGATTATAAATACATTAGAAATGAATGTTAATTTTTTTAGGAAAATTTAAAATAAAATAAGTTAAGACTTTGTTTAATAACAGCATAATTCAAAATCGGATCAAAATTCTACAAACTCTACATTTATCTAGTTGAAATGAGCTTCTTCGTAAATAACTAATATTTATAAAATGAAAACAAGTATTTTGTGGCCACAACATGATTTTCTACTATATTTTCCTATACAAATTCACCTAATAAAAATAATTTATTAAAATTATCTTCCATGACATACTTGCCAACATACTAATTAATATTCCGTAGTATGGTTAGCCCCACCTTCTTTTTCACACCAGTATCTTTTTAGAATATTTTTCCTCTTATTTAATCGTAATTGCGTTTGAGAATATTACTCAAGCAATTTACTGGTGTAAAAAATAAAGGGCGGGACTAACATCACTACGGAATATTAATTAGGATGTTGGCAAGTATGCCATGATGAATGCCGACGATTTCCATGCTAGAGCAGAACTGCGAACCTAATCCGGAGGATTGTTAGCACCGATTTTTTTCCTACGCCAGTACATTTTTAGAGTACTTTTCTTCTTAATTCATCGTAAATATTTTTGATGAGAATTACTCTAAAAATTAAATGGTGTGGAAAAAGAGGCGGTACTAGCAATTTCCCGGATTAGGTTGGCAGCTCTGCTAGAGAAGTAGTATAATACAGGCCTCGCAGCGTTCCTAAAATTTTAGGAATCATTTTGCTACATTGTCACCACTATTTTAAAAGAACACTTATTTACCTAAAACTTTAACATTAAAACTTTCAAGAAAAACGTTTTTAACGATAGTGGTGGCAGTATGATAACCCTTCCTTCACACCAGAATAGTTGTAGAGTAATATTCAACAATATGTTCTCATGATTACATAAAAAGACTATTGCTCTATAACTATTCTGGTGTGAAAAAAAGGCGGGGCTTAATACCATTACGGATAAACTAGCATAGTTAGTAGGTCTATTATGGAATACACTAGATCAAAAATTAAATTTTGATGAATATCCAATGTAGCTCAGTTCGTAATCTGAAGATATATGCAGACGTTTGAAAGTAAGGAAGATGATAAACAGCAAAGAGTAACAGTTTAACCAAGAAAACCATTCGCCAAGATCAGAATCTGCCGATACTTGTCTGATGTTAGAGAGGCAATTAAACCAGAGTATTAGATTACGTGTTTTTACATCGTCATATACTCGCTTATTCTGGTTAACATCAGATAGCACTATGTGTGGAGAACATTGAATTCCTTACCACACTAAAATAAACTACAGATGGTTTTACTATCAGTAACGATTTTCGTTCTTACCGGTTCCTTGCCTTTGAATGCCATTGTTTTCGTTTCAAAAATGGATATTTTCATATTATAATCTCGGCATATTTTATGAAGTATATAGGAAGATATTTGAAGATCATCTTCATTTGATTGAATTAAGATTTGGTGATCTGCAAACTGCAGATGAGGCTGCACAATTTTGGTCAAAATCAGAAATGAAGATATTAGAATTAAAAAAGTTTTAGCTTTTATGACAAGATCAATGAACACCGCACTAATTGGAAAAATCATGTCCAAGGTATGACAAAAGGAAGACTACCGAGGGATGCCTTCTGCTACATTCCAAGGGGAAAGCGAGACCACAGCAGACCTAGAAAACAGTAGTTAGACCAAGAAGCCGGAACAAGTTCCCATCCTAATCCTTGAAGAAGAAGAATAAATAAACTACAGTAATAAAATAATTATTCTTTCGGATATTTATCATAAGGAAAGAATTAAGGAGTATAACCACAAAGAAACCAATGTTTTTCAGGCAGGATTGTGACTGCTTAAAATGTAAAGAACGAATTTCATGAGACTTGAATTATTCTTTTTTCTGGTGAATTAGGAGAGTATTCAGGGAGAATCTATAATGCTAAAGTCCTCAAATTGAAACAAACCTTCGTAAAAATCCGACGGAAACGTCAGTACTATTTTTCGAACCTACGAATTTGTAAATGTCCAACACTGAGTACAGTAGTCCTTCTTGAATGTACCTTGGTAGCTGTTCAAGATTCGTCATTACATGCCTTCGTGTTAGTTAATAATGCTACACAATTGACAATTTACGAAATTTGCCAACCCATGTTTGCATGCGAAATTTCGTCGTTGTAGCATATTTATTCATTAGAAACACAGTATCTATCTATACATACACATATATATATATATATATATACATATACAGTCGAACCTCGTTAACGTGAACACTGTTAACGTGAATTACTTTTAAAACGAACTGATTCCACAATCCCAGTCAAAATGAAGATTAGTTTAGCTATATGAAGGTTAGTTACTGATAGCATGAACTACTGATAACATGAACTAATTTTTTATCCCCCTTGATATTCACGTTAATGAGGTTCGACTGTATTACACAACATAAATATTCATCAGAAGCAGTAGTTTTAATAAATGTTTAAAAGCTATACTTATTACTTCCATTACCCGAATGACGTGGATAATAGGAGTACTGTATTTAGTCCAAAAATTCGATATCAAATTTTCACCAGATTTGCATGTTTTAAAGTTTTCAATCCAGAAATGTGGTTTTCGGTAATGTGTGTGTGTGTGTGTGGGGAATCTTCTGACTTATTTTATCGCTAAAACTAATAAAGATAGAACAACGAAACTTCAGAGTTGTAATAGGTCTGGTGTGCAGATATCTTTTTTTTTTCACCTTTCGATGAAAATTGGAAAAACAGAAGTGGGACAATAGAATCGAAGAGAGGGACTGTAAGTCCGTATCTCAAAAACGACTCTAACGATTTTCTTGAAAGTTGCTATATAAACACTTTTTTAAATGCCCTTTTATGTGAATTACTTGATTATTTCCAGAAAATTGATAGGCATCTTGTATAAGTAACTCAATTTCACTTATGGTAAGTGCGTTCCATTAAAAAAGCAGTACGATTTTTTTTTTTTTTTTTTTTTTTTTTTTTTGTAACTCCTCACAATTGCGTCCTCAAATACATTTTTACTTTCTTCTATATGTATATATAGAGAAAGTGTTGGATTCATGAAAATTTTCGAACTCCAGTTTTCGATGGATTTGCACGTTTTGGAATGTCCTGAACACGATTCGACTGTTTTTAGAAAATATCTGTCTGTCTGTCAGTTTGTCTGTGTGTCTGTGTGTATGTATCACGAATTTTGGGGACGCTGTGTCTCATGAACCAATGAACGAAATTTAACCAAACTTGGTATTTAGTTGGACCCTGACATAGACTGGTGCTGATTAGATTTGGGGATCATTCGCTCAACAGGTGGCGCTGTGATTGCATTTTTTCTAAATTTTTAACATGGCAGTATAGGACAAAATTTCATATAAATGTACAAAATGAGAGTTATTTTAATCGTGTGACTGTAAAATTAATATGAATTATTGATAATAGTAGTAGTTAACTAGGAAAAACATTTTGTGCATGTGGGGGCATCGCTTACCCCCATGGGGGGGAATTACCCCCCGGGATAGGTAAATTTTCAATATGGGTATCTTTCGGAAGATCTCGTCAATACCTTTAAAACGAATGGTTGAAGTATAGATCTGTGATAATTTAAAACTAAGTTATCGATTTTTTTTTTTTTTTTTTTTTTTTACTTTTAACGAAAAACTAACTTGGAAAAAAAATCGCATTTCTTCTGATAATTGCAAAAAAATGACTTTCTTTTGGCATTTAGTGATATAATTCTGTCAGATAAAAATCGTTTGCACTTACAAAGAAAAATAATTTGATAATTTAATAAACATTTTTTATTGAATAAATTTTGTGTAAAATTAAATAGAAGAAAGTCATGTGGTGGTCACATCATACTAGTTTTATACGTAATTGTCCGGTCAATAATTGAGTATGCAAGTTTTGGTGAAAGTCGGAATCTAAAAAAGGAAAACGATTTTCTTAAAAATTAAAATGTAAACGTAAATCAGTTTTAGATATCTTTTGTCGTGTATTACGTGGTTATTACAGAAAAATAAACAATTATCTGGATTAGCTAGGTCGTTTTAAATCTCAGCAATTGTTGTATCAAAAAACGGTTCTACCGATTTATTTATTTATATATATATATATTTTTTTTTTTAAACTCACAATATAAGTTCTTTTTTATGTGTCTGTACACATATATCTGATTTCTCTTACAGAAAAATAGTTACATGTCTAATTTTTTAGGCCAATTTTATGTCTTCTGTTCACATTATGTGGAAAAAATGTATTATATATATATATATATATATATATATAATAGTGGGTACTGGAAATCATGTGGTTGTTTCAAGCCAGGTTTTTCTTTTTACTTTATTTTCTTTTTTAGATTTATATTTACATATATGCAGATATATATATATATATATATATATATATATATATATATATATATGCAACATATATGCATAGATATGCAGCATAAAAATGACCAGCAGTATATGTATATATATATATATACTTATTTATTACTGCTGGCAGTTTTTATCGATTCTGAATATTTTGCCATTAGCGGGCCAGTAGTGATTTATTTATGGTTAGTTTTTATATTTTATTCATACGTTTTTGTGCATCCTAAATTTTACCAGTTATATTTGCTATATATCCAACGTTTAATTCGATTTCGTATTTATTTATTTTTTAAATATTATTTTAGAGGTTTTTGATCAGATACTAGGATTTTAAATTTTAAATGTCTGTTACAACCCATGAAATATTTCGTTGATCCGTGTTTCATTAGTAAAAATTCTGCAATCATAAGTTATTTTACATGCAAATATTTCTACATTATATTCTTTTGATTTAAACGTTTTTTTCATTTTAAATGTTAGAATTTCAGTATGAGTGTTTAATTTTGTTAAATTGTTTATGTAAAATAATTATAACTTTTCATATTAATTTTATGTTTTATCGATACTGAAATTAAGGGTCAAAATAAAAAGTGCTATACATGAATATAATTTTAAAAAGTTCAAAATAATTTTAAAAACTATTAAACAATTTTATTTAAAATATATTCTAAATGTATTCTATGTATTTTTTCTACCATACGTGGGTAAGAGAAAGAAAATAACAACCGATTATCTCAATTTTTATTGTAAATTTTTTTATTATTATTACGTTATTGATTTATTTTTCAATAAAAATTAAACATGAATATCTCCACTTCATAAGAATTATTGCAGAATATAATATTTCTCCATCAATAATTATTTAAAATAATACTTGCCATTTAAATATATATTATATAACTTTTTTTTTTTTTTTTTTTTTTTACATTTCCATTTTTATTTTTTTTCTGTAATTTTACATGAGACTAGTTCTATAATTAATATTTTACAGTACATTTTTGTAAAATATTTTTAGAGCACTTTTAATCTTAATTTAAAAGAAAAAAAAAAGCGCTCGTGAAAGAAAAAACCAAATTTATTCAAATTCATAAAAAATGATAATAAATTACTTAATTAAATTTACAAGAGAGATTATTTCGATCTCGATTAGATCTCGATTCTCTTTAGATCTCGATTATTTTTTTATTCTTTTCTTACCCACGTGTTACATAGAAAATATTCTTTCAGTGTCTTTTTTTTTTTTTTTTTTTTTTTTTTTCATTTCTTTTTGTCTATCTTACTAACATATTTATTTTCTTTTCCAGGATCTGACTAATAAATACTCCAATTAAACTATCACTTTGAAATAAGATGTTTTAAGGGCCCGCTGCATCAACACGTATTGCATAGTGGACCTCGTTCATTGGATGTATCCTCTATTCTAAAGCGTTGTAGGCTTTACACAAGAGATCGGGAAAAAAATGTATGCCAAATAAGCGTTATATGAGATACTACCAGGCTTTGCCCGCTTCGCTGGACATTAAACTTAAATGAGTTGTCAAAATGCCATATCTTTATTAATAACCTAAGTTCTCGCTGTGATTGGTAGAGGTTTTCTCGCTCCCAATGTGAGGAGTCTGGGTCCCCACTGTCTTCGGCACAACTTACCCACTTCTTACTTCCCCACCCTCAGCGGGTGAGTTCGTAGTTTTGCAAAATCCCACTAATGTACATAATGCGTACACTTAATCAATATCCACACACCAAAATTCGCCATTCTAAGATAATTCAAAGCGAATTCAAACGAAAAAACATGTTTTTACACATGTTTATTGCCCTCCGACTCCGAGAAGGGGGGGGGGATTTCGAATTTCGTGAAATGCAGTTAAAATAAGTGCCGGATGTATATAAACAATTTACACACCAAATTTCGTGACCACAGAAGTCTTTAATAGACAGTATTATAAATAAATAAATACAAAAAGCACAGCTTAAGTATCGGAACCCTTTGGTGACTTTAAATATTTTAAGCCATTTTTGCGATGAACTGAATTGGCTATCTCAATTGTGCAATTAAAGATCTTGGCGAGAAACGTCCGAGCTACTTCGGTGCCGAATTTCAAATTTTGCCTAAGGGATCCAATACTAAAGCTGTTCCATATCGAATCTGGGTTGAAAACGGAAAAAGGCAAAATAAATAAGAAATATCAGACCTATATTTATAAATTTGATACCGAATGAAAGGGGCGATTTTCCTGAATCTAGGGGTTCAAACAGTTTTTCGATGCGACAATTAGATTTTTAAAAAATAACTAAAGTATGAAATTTAAAGGGCAACGGAAAAACGGATAAAGGGAAAAATAAATTAGAAATATCAGACCTATCATTACAAATTCAGTACCAAATGAAAGAGGTGATTTTTCTGAATCCTGGGGTGTAAACAGTTTTTCGATACGACAATTACATTTTTTAAAATTAACTAAAGTATGAAACTTAGATGGCAACACTTCATTTAAATCTTTTCATAATTTGTAGTGCGAATCACGCGAATACAAAAGCCTTTAACTTAAAAAATTATTTTTATATTTTATTTTTCCATTCAAAGCATTTTAGTGAAAAAATATTTATGGCGCATGCGCAGGCGTTTTTTACCCACAATTTAAACACTAATCATAATTTTGAAAATTTCTATAGATATAATTTCTAGTTGGGTGAAGACCTAAGTTTCTGCCAAGCGTCGTTGAATTCCGTCCAGCCGTTCTCGAGCGATGCCCGGACAAACGTGTTTTAGTCTTTTACCCCCTAGGGGGGAACGGGGGGGAATTTCTGAAAAGTTGATAGATATAATTTTAAGTTGGGTGAAGACCTAAATTCTTGCCAAGCGCCGTTGAATTCCGTCCAGCCGTTCTCCAGTGATGCCCGGACAAACGTGTTTTAGTCTTTTACCCCCTAGGGGGGAACGGGGGGGAATTTCTGAAAAGTTGATAGATATAATTTTAAGTTGGGTGAAGACCTAAATTCCTGCCAAGCGCCGTTGAATTCCGTCCAGCTGTTCTCAAGTGATGCCCGGACAAAAAAAGCGGCATTCGGACACGATGACACACACACACACACACAGGCAAAATTTTCTGAAGTCATTTTCGGCTTTCATGGGATGTAAAACGTGAAGATATCGCAAATTTTTTTTATTCCGACAAATTTACAGACAAAAGTCTGATTTTATTAATATAGATGGAGTGTTTGCCCTGTAAAAACAAACGGTAGGTTTTACAGCAGAATGTGTTGGCATCCATATTGCCAACACATTCTGCTATTAAATAAGGAAATTTACAGTGGAAACATCTGTAAAGAGAGACTCTTTTACAGTTGTTTCTGCTTTAAAAAGTACTTTTTTTTTTTTTTTTTTTTTTTTTACAGTGGGATATTTAAACTTATTTTATTATAATAATCTGAATATACGGATAATTAATATATCACGTATGCATGCATATTGATATCAAACGAAATTTTGCTCATTATTACATATAGTTCCTTTAAACATGCTCTCAACTCGACCAGACATATTAAATCTCAACTAAAAAAAGAAGAAGAAGAGAATAAAACTCACAACCCAGAATAATATGAATCGAGTCAACCCGAATAAACGCCGATTCGCAGAGAGGAAAGTAAGAGTGATCTTAAAACGAAGCACAACATTAGTCAAAAATCCTTATTTTACTAACAAAATTGTCTTAACGAAACAAATACCTTTTAACATCTACTTAAATATTTTAATAAATTTTCTCTCAATCGAATGTTTAGATAATGATATTTACAATACCAGCATTTGAATCACTTTGGGTTCATTTGTGAAGTTGTGTTAATTTCTGCAAAATAGTTTAACGATGTTAAACGATCATGTTGAAAATTTCACACTTGATAAGAAAAATATAATGCCCTTATTTCAAAACTTTGAAATATAGATATTTACTTGCATAATAAGAAAAAATGACGAAATGGGGTAGAATTCTAAATCAAGAGGAGAAGAATATTGAATCACAGCGCCCTCATTTATATTTATGCATACAGATTGCTAGTGATGTCCTTCACAGGCTCAATGAATTTTGACCACAATGCGATGAATATGCCGTTGGCCGTGTGCTGGCAGCCGATCTAAATCTTGCCATATTTATGCCACTTCTGGGCCACAGGCCTTTTTACTGTCTGCTCCACCACTGCTGGTAGCAATAAGTGGCCTACTGCTTCAGTTATGTGTGGCAATCTGCAACTGCTGACAAGTGCAGAATGGCAACTGTTGGCCAGAACAAGCGCATCTGTACGAGTTTTTCTGGGGATGTATAATACCAAGTTTGGCCTTCTCGGTAACATGTGTTCTTTAGTTTTGCTCATGACAGACACACGCATTAAATGCTAAAAATTTTCGGATACGGGAAATATCAAAACGTGTAAATATAGCAAAATCTCAAAATCAAAAATTAGATTCAGTAACAATCCTTCTCTACATTTATCAGTAAGAGAAATTAAACAAAGAAATTAATAAATAGCTGATAATATTTTTAACAATTTTCTTATTTACAATGTTGTCAAATAATCGTTATTTTCTTTATTTATTTTACTTTATTTAATTTTTATTTTGTAAATAGCTAATATTTTTTACTAAAGGGCAAAAAGTATGATTTCATGTCAAATAAAATAAAAATTAATAAATAAATAAAGCGAATGTGTGTGTGTGTGTGTGTGTGTGTGTGTCTGTGTGTCTAGATATAGTATATATATGATCATAGACAATTTCCCCTAATCCAGAAAATATCATTTATTACAGAGCTAAAAGCTGTTTTTATTCTAATGAGTATTTACAGTGAGTATTTTTATTACAATAATTTCTTAAAGTAATTTTAAGCAAGTATTGGTAAAGAAAAATACTAAACAATCCCACTAAAAGAATTTTAATACATTAAATTGAAACAAGCAAAAAAAAAATCAGTTTTTTTTTTTCCCCTACATCTACAAGAAAACAGTTTTATTTTTATACTAATAACTGTTAATGTTACTAAATTTATAAAAATCGATACATTTGTTCAACCAAAGTTATTTTAAACAGAGATATATTTCTTCTTTTCAGATCAGTTCACTCTGCAAATGATAAAATATCAAAAGAAAAAATTTGTTTGAATAATATATTTACATTAATAAGCTCAGAATATAAAAGCAAATAGAAGATTTTTTTTTTTTAATGTTTAAATTTATTCTTACTATTTAAAACTGAATTGAAACAAGGTATTTTGTTTTTGTTTCTAAAGTTAAATAAATTAACAACAATATACTTCGTGCAAAAGAGTATTGATGCAAATAAAATAATAGTTAAAAGTTCATTAGGATTAAAGCTTTATTCAAACATTTATATTATAATGAAATAAAATAAAATTTACTTTTTAAATGGCAATTTCTTTTTTATATTCTTGCACATTGATTAGATTTTTAAACTGGTATTTCTATTTTAATATTAAAGACACGAAATCAATAAAAACAAAACCTTAGATATTTATATATATGTATGTATGTATATATATATATATATATATATATGTCATATTAATATTGACAGATACACATTTAAATAATTAAAATGCAGTCGGCGTAAATATGTCTTTAATGAAATTCCGGTTTACAATCCATCACGCGAAGGTGAGCCATCCTTGTCAACTTACATCCTAAAAAAAACTATAACTAGCAATCCCTCGCCTGAGACCGACTGAATGTATTCCTTTTCGCGGGAGCGATCACGTGATGCTGAGAGTGCTCTAATTGGCTTAGGGGAGTCATACGATACCTAGGAGGGGTCAGAATATTCTGGATTACATTGCATTGCGCAATATAATAAATAACAGTTTTGTTTCATCGGAAAATAAAATAAAAATACCTTTAAGAATTGAGAACATGTTAAAGAATTTGTAATTAATGAATTATCTAGAAAATGAATTAATTAGGGCGCTATCAGTGGATTAGTGGGAGGTAAAGACATTTAAGTTTGAGAAATAAAGCTATAATTTTAAGGGGGCTTTTAATTATATTTCATATATATATATATATATATATATATATATATATATATATATATATATACAAAGTTTTGTTTTTTTTTCTTAGTGATAGTACATAGACTGAATTCTGAAACTTCCGATAAAATAACTGATATTTTGCGTGTTTATAAGCAAGCTATTGATCAAAGTTATGCAGTTAAGTTTGTTAACTTTTTGCTCATTGGTTTTATAAAAAATAAAAAAATTAAAAATACCGAAGTGAAATGTTGTTAGTTATCGAGGTTGGTGGAGTCTGAGTTTCAAAATGGCAACTGGATTTTAAGGATTAATTTCAGTGTAGATTGTTATTTTTTCTGCTCTTGGCAGTCTGGGGGAGTGTTGCCGGCATGAAACTAGTTTAACCACAGAGGCAAGTCAAAAGTCTTGCCGCCTGCCTCTTTGCTTCCTTTCTTAAGTTTCTTAAATTATTTGTTCATAAATTTCGTTTCAGTTTATGTTTTCTGTTAAAATCTTGTTGAGTTAGTTTATTGTTTCGTTTGTTTTGCAAGTTGTTAATTAATAAATTTTGGTTTCATTAAATATGTGTATTTCAATACACGGTACTGCGTTTACAAACTTCAAGAGAGATAGAGTTTACCTAGATGAGGGAAAATCACATAGCAATGCATGGTCGGAAATACTTTACTGACGCGGTAGTGACGATACAAAACACCAGAAAGGAAGGACACGAACAGGGTAAGAAAACACGTTTATTATCATTTGTACAGCAAAAAACTAAGAAAATGAAGCATAAAGAGACAATGATCGTCAACCAAGTAGCAGGTGTTCGAAATTACGACCCCGGGCCTTGATGCAGGCCTCACATCTCCGGCGCATTGAATATCTAACTTTAGCGAAAATATCGGGCGTGTCCCGGACTTCTCAAGCAGCTGCCACGATGCCGTTGTTGGACGGCGCATACGTATCCGCTGCTATGCGTTCTTCCATCTGGTTTCACCATGATGGGGCCCCCGCGAATTACAGAGTTCACATGCGTCGCCACCTGAATGCAACGTATGGCCAACAGTGGATCTGCCGGTGTGGTCCAGTGCATTGGCCCGCTCGATCACCAGACCTTACTTGCCTTGATTACTTCTTGTGGGGGTACATCAAGGCCCTGGTGTACGAAACTCTCGTTAACAATGCTGAGGTACTTGTTGCACGCATCGTGGCCGCTATCGGGTAAGTCCGGGACACGCCCGGTATTTTCGCTAAAGTTAGATCTTCAATGCGCCGGGGATGTGAGGCCTGCACCAAGGCCCGGGGTCGTAATTTCGAACAGCTGCAACTTGGTTGACGATAATTGTCTCTTTATGCTTCTTTTTTCTTAGTTTTTTGCTGTACAAAGAATAATAAACATGTTTTCTTACCCTGTTCGTGTCCTTCCTTTCTGGTGTTTTGTATCGTCACTACCGCGCCAGGAAAGCATTTCCGACCATGCATTGCTATGTGATTTCAAATCGTCTAGGTGTACTCTATATCTCCTGAAAATATGTAAACGCTGTACTGATACACCCTGTATATATATATATATATATATATATATATATATATGTTGCACATATTTACGCGACGAAGTAATTTTTGTAATTAAATTTTAAAATAAAATGATACATTCTTAAATTCAATTACACAGCTCTGCATTAAAATCGGCCCCACCACCATTTTTTGCAAATTCTTATGTGAAATGACCTCCTGTATCCGAATATGACGGCCATTTCGCCCTATCACCCACGGCTTTTTGGGGACGCCCCCCCCCCCATTATTATCACTTTCCGGTAATTTTATTGATATAAATTTGATTTGTAGGGGAGAAAAGGATTGTTTTAACTGTTCAATATGTTCTGAGGGGCTACAGAAGTGAAAAAATAATACATAAAATATTCTAAAATATTAACATCTGCGGCACGAGGATAATTTAGGGGGGGGGGGGGTGCAACTGATATTATAAATTACATTTATTATATTCTATTAATCAATTATTTTAAGATTTATTATTCATTATATTTTTTCTGTTCTTAAATCTTAAAATAATACTTGCTTTTCCATTTTCCAAATCAAATTCATGGCCATAAAATTACCGAACAGTGATAAAAATTGGGGAAAGCTGTGGCGTCCCCAGAAAACAGTGAGCGATTGGGCAAAATGGGAGTCATATTCAGATACAGGAGGTTATTTTACATAAAAATCAGCAGGAATGGCAGGATTTTTTTTTTCAGCACAGTGTCATTAATATTATAAAGGAGCTACAACAATTGTTTTATTTTAAAAACTATGCGTTGGTTTTGAATGTTAATATGACACTGCAAACTGCAATTGTTATTTATAAAAGTGTAGAATTTAAAAGCAAGTACGATATTTGATGTTTATAATTTGTAAATTATGATTAATAATTTTAAGAATTAAAAAAAAAAACGGGCGAATTTAAAACCTCCACCAGTGATACAAATTTATTCACAGCGATATAAAAGAATTACGTCATAAATTTACAATGACAAAAAAATAACCTATGGTGCGGGCATCTGGGGAGGCCACCAGATTGAGGAAAGGAAAACAAAATTAAATTCCATTCAAAGACCTTTCCTTTTACAAATTGATAGGGGTTACAGAACCATTTCTACTGACGCCTTGACTGTTATCACAGGAATCCTCCATGCCCATTTGCAACTTCTTTATAATTATCAAATATCTAATATACTCCAGCTTCAAAATTCTGATCTAGCATCTTCCCTTTTCCCCAACAAAACTATTCAACCACTTTCTTTCAGCTGGAAAATCCACCCTGCCCAGGATGCTGTGGCTTTAGTTATAAATTGCAATATTAATAGCTTCTCTCAGTCTGCTCCTGCGGCGATTTTCACTGACGGCTCAAAACCCGAACAGGGTTTCGCAGCCGCATTTTGCGTGCTTAACAACAATAACCCCATTTTCCAGTGGTCGTGCAGACTCGAGAACTACAACTCCATCTTTCAGGCGAAACTCTTCGCCATTTTAAAGGCGGTTATCTGGACGGAAGAAAAAAATCATAAGTTTCCCAAAATCAATATTTACAGTGATAGTCTCTCGGGTCTGCAGGCCATTGCCCACTACAGGAGTAGACATCCCTTAATTCTAGAAATAAAATCCAAAACTTCCCTTTTAAAAAATAATTTTACCCTGGCACATTCTGCCCACAGGGGTGTCGTTGGCAATGAAATGGCAGATCAACAAACTCTAAAAACATCTCTCAAACAAAACTGGCAAAATCTTTGGGACTATTCTGAAAAAGGGAGACATACCTTTAATCTGTTTCCAACGGTTTCTTTAAATGCTTGGTCTCTCTCCCCTCAAATTACAGCCTTCCTCACGGGCCACGGCTCTTTCCCCTCTTACCTTAATAAGTTTCACCGTCGACGCTCACCCCTGTGTTCTTGTGGTCAGGAAGGGACTGCTTCGCATTATTATTATAGTTGTCCGCTTACATCTTCCTGTCACTTAAGGAACCCTCCTACTAAACCTCCCAACTGGTTAGAGAACATAATTACTAGACCCTCTTTAATTCAAAAGCTAAACAAAATTTTTTCTCTTCTTATGGAAATTTCAAACTTAATAGACTATGTCAATTAAATACGGCTTATGTTTCTACTCCTCTACTGATTTTCAATTACTACTGGCTCAATGCACATATCACAATTTTACCATAAGCAATTTCAGTAAATCTTTGCCTGCAATTCAACAGCATCCTGACCAAGTACCCTTGTCGAGAAGGGTTATGCCCGGCACTATCTTAACCAATCTCTGCTCTGCATGCCCCTTGTCGTGATGAGTTCAGTAATAAATTGAAATATGACTTCTTTACCGCCGCTTCTTGTCGCGTGGGAGACCTGTCTCCTGCGGCCCTTGTATATATTTTTTTTAATTTTTTTAATAAACGTTCCGGAGGAGGGGACTAGCATAGCTAGAATCGCTCGACGCCACTCCTGGAGTGGTGAGCGGCCTCTCCTTCCTGTTAATCCCTGTTAATGCTTGTAATTCGTGAGGAATGTTTCTGAACAACTTGAACATCTTGCACAGATATGTCACGACACAAAATGTCCATCACTTTGAAAATGACATCGCGTAGGTGCCCCACCCTTTTTCCTTCACACACACCCATCTTTCTCATCATATTACCCGTTTCTTCAAAATTCTGTACCCACAATTTGATAGCATGCGCCGACGGAACTGCCCAGGTAACACATAACGTTGTTATAGCGTTGCAAATAAGTCTGAACAGTGAAAAATTGGTTACGTTATTTTATGTCCGTTGAAAAATAGTTTTTATTTCGCAATATTCTCACTGAACAATTTCGAATATTTACACAGTAATAAAGAAAACCTATAACAAACGTTATTTTATGGTTGTACTTTTTCTGTTATTTTTTCGACGTTTTAAAATAGGTATTTTATTAGTTTTTGTTTTCCTTTTTGATTCTAATAAAAAATATGTTTTTTCAACGAATTAATAGGTGCTTTTTATAAGTCATTATTTCTGTCAAATGACGTTGAATCTCTTCAACTTGATATCGATACACGATTGTGAATTGGCGGGATGTGCGTGTTATAATATAATTTTCTATAGAGTTTTAGAAGATATGGTGTGCTGCGAAAGAACTTCTAACATGATAAGAAGGGACGCTTTCGGCAAATTATATTAACAAGTATAGTAGAATGTTCTTTGGCTTTCGGAAACCGTAGCTAACGAAGGTGTTCTAATGTACGCTTTCTCCCTCCCGTTCTACATGCGAAATCGCCAAGTATATTGTGGCAAACCTTAAAATCGTCTTACGATACGACGCGTGCCATTTTGAAAGTGAATGTGATGTGAAAGAAGATGAATATCGCTTTCCTGTTAAAATGGTACGAAAGTTTTCTGACATTTTACATAATTTCCAAACAACTTGCTAGCTGGTAAATTCCCTTAAAAGCTCAAAGTTATAATATTCTTTGGTTTTGGGTGTGTTTACCTGCTAGCATAATATTAAAAATTACAGAGTTCTCGTCTAATTCTGGATGCTGTATTTATTTAAACAAGATTTTTCAAGTAATGAAGGGAGTGTTTCTTTTTCCCTTCTTTAATTTTATGTTTGATTTCTTGTCTTAAATTTTCAGGGGTCGATCTAACTTTAAATATTTAATACTCTTTTTTAAAACTGTACTTTTGTAAAATTTTACTTTTTTCATATTTCTGAAAAATAATCTATATATAATGTTATTTAACATGCACTAAAGTTTTATACAGCTTCTCAGAATAAAGGTTTTATATACAGAATTTGCAGCAATTTTAATTAACTGATGTTGAGATGTCATGTAAAAATCTCTGAAAGTGAGTAATGAGAGCATCACCTGTCTGCTGATACACACTCTTAACAAATTCAGCATTCGTTTTTATATTGGTTGTCTCACATATTATATTTTGTGCAGTTGTATGTACTATGAAATTTAGCTTTCCTCGAAAAACGGAAGTTGAAAATTTTTACGAATCTAATATTTTCGTATATTGAGTATTAAAAAAGTAATAAAATTAGTAATAAAAAAAGTCTAAAAATTAAGTAAAAAAGAATGTTCCATTTTTTTTTTTTTTTTTTTTTTTTTTTTTAAATTGTTAGCAATATTTTAGAAACAAAAATTCAATGGATATATGGAGATGGCTATTTTTCTTGGATTTCAACGTTTATAAGACATAAGAAAAGCCGTTTAAAACTGATATAAAGAGCACGACAGTATTGCGATTCTGAACAACCATTTTACAACCTTTTTTTTCAGGTTATAAAAAAAACGACAGTATTGCGTTTTCGTACAACCCTTTTACAACGTTTTTTTTTACGTTGTAAAATGTATTAAAACAACCGTTGAAAGATGAGGAAATCAACGGGACATATTTTCAGATTATTAACGTTACGGAAAAACTATAATTCAACGGAATGCATTGCCGTTTGTTCAACGTTGAAAATACCATACTGTGCTACCTGGGTGGGGCATGACGTGGGAGATTGTAATGAGAGCGAAATACACGCTGCGTGGCCATGTAGCTGTCGTTGTTTTTGTAAAACGTCTTCACAGCAAAAGCGCGTCGTTCACCGGTCCACTACGCCATTTCAACTACACACCGATATCAGGGTCAACGCAAAAAGTTTTGTTGTCCAGATGGCACCACTCTTGTTTTCTGATTCCTAATGTAACTTACTATTTCCAGGGCTTCAAAATTGCCCGATTCACTGCTGCACCTGTTAGAATCCAGGCAATTTTGTGTAGATGTCACTACTGTTTCCTTTACTGCTAAAATAATTTGAAATTTGCACCATAGGCTAGCATTCATTGTTTTACAAAAAATAGTTATTAAAGAGTTTTGACAGGAAAAATTTTGTGCATTGGAACAGAAGGTTTACATTGCAGAGGAAAGCTTTTCCTATTACTTTTCCTATTACGTGTTCGTACGTAAGGTTTACATATTACTGTAGTTACATATTCGAGAATCGTATATTTATGAATGTTCCACATTATGAATTTTTCTCAGTAAAAAATTTATTTCCCAGTAAAATGTTTCATTATAATATTTTTTTATTATTTGTCCCCAATTACTAACCATCAATATCCTCACATCTGTTCATTTCAAGCACAGAAAATTACTGGTTACTGTAGGGATAATTCAGGGCTAGCACAAAAATTTTAAACGTGTGGAATCCGTAGCAAACTAAATTATCCATCTTAAAATATAAATAAATAAATATACATGCCGACGGAAAATTACTCATACTATTCTGATTATTACATGTTAACTGTTTAATTAATTATTTTTTGATTTAATACAAATATTGTTTTTGTACCTAAGATGATAATTTAAAAAATATTCTACTGGTATAAGCAATTTAATAAACAGTTAAATTATATGCAGACCTGCAAACAGAATTTCCAACTTTTATACTTTATTCACGAGCATTTTTAGTCCCGCCTTCTTTTCGCACCAGAAATTTTGTGGATTATTTCTCTTTAATATGTGACAATCATTAAATAAGAAGAAAATCATTTTTCAAAATTTCCGGTATGAAAAAGAGGCGGGGCTAAAATTGCTCGTGAATAAATTTTAAAAATTGGGAATTTTGCCTGCAAATAACTTTAATTTATTCCGTAACATTGTTAGTATCCACCTATTTTTCACACCAATTTTTTTTTAGAGTAATGCTTCTCTCATTTAATCGTAATTGCAATTATAGGAAATTACCAGAAATGCCAACATTTTAATTTATTCCGGAGTATATTTAGCTCCGCCTTTAATCCATACCACTTAATTTTTAAGAGTATTTTGTTCTTATTTTATCGTAATTATATATTGCGGAAAATTATTCTATAAATAAAGTGGTGCGAAATAGAGGCGGGGCTAAAAATGCTCCGGAATAAATTAAAATACTAGCAACTATGAATTACTCTACAAAAATGTGTTGTGAAAAACAAATGTGGGCACTAACAATGCTACGGAATAAATAAGAAATATTCTTTGTTCTGAATATATATATATATATATATATATATATATATATTAAGTACTAGCTTACTGATTACTTTATAATTACTATTTATCTAAAAACAATTTATATTTACATTAGCCATAGTATTTGATGATAATAACAACTATATTTATTTTAATAGATTTTAATGAAAATTTTAGTATTTTCCATTTATTAAAAAAAAAAAAAAAAAACCAAGAAATTTATGTAATAAATGAATTAATCTCTAAAATGAATATGAAATAAAATAGCTTTAAAAATTTCTTAGTAATTACATTATAATTCTTACAGGAGGTTCTCGTTAAGTTACTTTAAAAGATTAGAGAGAGAGACTTGTGTACAATATAGTGATATATTATTTTAGAATTTTAGCATTTCGTAACTATTTTGCCCTGCAACAAAGATTCGTTAATATTTGTTAAACCCCCTTTTTTATAATTCAAAAATTCTTGTTTTCAATATATATATTTATTTATTTATTTATTTATTTATTTATTCCAATAAATTATTTATCAGTTTATTATACATTAATTAGAATATTGTTAACCACTGACGTAATTGCTCAAGTACCACAAATTTCAATTACCTTAAGATCAAATACCACAAATACCATAAAAGTCTTATGACTATCAAAAATTAATTTATAAAAAATCCTTTTATATCTGTAAAAATATCAAAAATATGTAACTGGTAACACTAACGCCGCCACACTCAAAAATAAATGGGTTTATTTCATGTAATTATCCTGTTATTAAATTTTTATTAGAAAACTAAGATTAATAAAATATATTTCTTAAGGTATTCTATAGATTAATACACACATATATATATATATATATATATATATATATATATATATATATATTATTATTATTATTATTACTATTATTATTATTATTGTTATTATGAAAATTTTGGAAAAATCCGAACATTTTTGAAATTAAGGATAGGAAATAAAATAAATACTTGTACGGTTTTTTATACTAACTATTTATTTCTAAAACATTTCCTCACATTAAATCACAGAAAACTGCAAAAATAATTATTAAAAAATTTACGATAGAACAAAAAAAAGCATACAAAAGTTTGAAGCTATATAAATATATCTTTATTAGTAATATCAAAGCAATTTTGTTCAAAACAAAAATTATTAATTAATTGTTTTCTCATTTATCTCTGATTGCTTTTTCAAGCTATAATTATCCATTTATCATAGGAAAACAATTACATGACTGAAGGAATGAAATAAATTAGGCTTGAAAATAACGGTTCACTGGAAAACTAATTTTTAATGAATGAATACCTCGGTAATTTATAATAGCTGAGTGTCATTAATTAAAACATTTTATCCAATATCATTTAATAACCCAGAAAAATCTATTTTTAGAATAATTGCACTAAAGTATAATCTGAGAATATTATCTTTCAGTAAAATATAAAGCAAAAATTATTATTTTCCAATCGAAAAAAAAAAATAAATAAATAAATAAATCTTCAATTCTTTTTTTTTTTTTTTTTTTTTTTTTTTTGCGTTTGACGTTGTTGTTGCATATATTTTGACCCGTAATTAAAAACTGAATATATTTTGTTTAATTTTCTCTGTTACTTTAAAAAATTTTCTTCGTTATCTCATGCAAAACAAAATAAGAAATGGCTCCTTATATCTCTCCAAGAGAAAATATTTATTTATATCTCGAAAACTAATAACTGGAATGATCTGCAAATTTGCACACACATATTTTTCCGTGTTGTGATTCATTTTATGTAAAAATTAATATAAGCCACAATTGATATTTTTTAATATGAAATTATTAATATTTTTCATAATTAAAAATATTTCTCTGAATCAAAAGTGATCGTGGATTATGTTTGAGTTTCTTCACTATATCTCGTGAATATATACATATATAAATCAATCAAGTTAATTTTTTTTGAAGATATTAATAAAAGTTTGCAATATGATTTTAACATTAGCATCTTGAAAGCTTAAACGTTTGTAATTCAATTAAAAAAAAAAAAAAAAAAAAAAAAAAAAAAAAAAAGTTAAATATACAACCAATATACTTTTTCACATTACCGCAATCCTAAAAATTCAAATATAAAATAAATAGTGCATTACCATTGTAAAAATCAAAGTTGGTGTGCTTTTTAATATGTAATCGACCCCCATTTCAAAATTTCACTTCCTTTTCTGAAAGTACTCACAATTCCCCGTTGAATCATACCTACTACATTTTTCTGCATCGATTAACAATGGATATACGTCAATCATTACTGTGTTTCTTTAAAAACAATTTTCAGAAATTGTATATAAAAAACTCCTTTTATATAGATATAAAATTTCATATGCTACGTTAAATTGAATGTTTTAAAAACATTACTTTATTTTCTCCTTATATACAGACAAATAGTGCGGCCCTTACTATGAAGTGTAAAAGACTTAAAAGTTTCTATTACTATAAAAAATAAAATTTATGTGTTTCTGGTTGAAATATTTTTTTGAAACATTTAATTTTGTTATTTACAATTGCAATAATAATTTTGATGATTACCTTGGCTATAACGGAGACCGTTATAATATACTACTGGCCTTTAAAATTGCTACACCAAGGAGGAATAATAGTAACGGAATGAAATTTGTTGGACACATACATTATAGTAGGAAGAACAATTGATTAAAATTTCAGGAAATTTGGAGTAATATGTACTGAGAAAACAGTACATAAATCAGCGACCTCTGTGAGCAATAACAGCACATATCTGCCTAGGCATTGAATCGAACAGCGATTGGATGACATGTACGGGTAGAGCACTTTCTGAAGATTTAACACGATGCCACAATTCATCGATTGAAGTTATTGGTGAGTAGTGTGGGGGGGGGGAGTCGCTTTTCAACGATTAAACAGTCACATTCATTGGTGCGAGATCAGGAGAACGCGCTGGCCAGAGCAACAGTCGAACACATTCTGTATAAATGAAGGTCCGGACAATACAAACAACTTGCGGTCGTGCATTGTCTTGCTTAAATTTTGCGCTTTGGAGGCCTCGAATACACGGCAGAGGGGCGGTTCTTAACTAATCAGAAATTTAATGGCCGCTGTTCAGAGTGCCAGGAATGCGAACATGAAGTAATCGAGACGTGTATCCAATGCCCATACAGCACAGAATGTTTCAGTTATGTTGCAAAAAGCTTACAATCTTTCAAAAACGTAACACGTTTTAGTATGCTCTCTGATACCTTTCTGAAACATTCACCCTTTTTGATTTTCTAGCTGTTAAGTGATTGTAACGTTTCTGTTACGTATCTGATTTTTTGTTACGATCGCGGACATTTCTACGTTTTTGAAACTAATCGGAAAGTAATCTGAACGGTTTTAAACGTTTCGGAAGGTTTCATAATATTACAATGTTATATGATTGTTACGTTTCTGGAATATTTTGTGCTGTTAGGGTGGGAACCCATAACATCATTGCGAATGATGAACAGTATGATGATGTCGAATCCCAGCTGGCAATGTGCATTATTCATAATGCCGTTAAATACGGATAAGGCAATCTTGATGCTGTAAACAGGATTGTGATTTGTCTGAAAAGTGACTTCACGCCATTCCTGCGTCCAGGTTCATCGTTGATCACACATTAATGGCGCCCATATCAGTGATGCAGTTTTTAGGGTAATCAGAATTTTGGTAGCCGCATACTGTGTCACCACCTGGATTGATGGTATGTGGTACCATTGGATACACGTCTTGGTTACCTCTTGTTTTCATTCCCGCCACTCTGAATAACAGCCATTACGTTTCTGACGAGTTAAGGCCGATCGCTCTGCCCTATGTTCAAGGCCTCCGAAGCGCAACATTTAAGCAGAACAATGCACGACCGCAAGTTGTCCATATTGTCTGGACTAGGGCTGGATTATTTATCAATATATCCCCAAGTATCGATATTTTTTAAATATCCCGATAACAATATTTAAGATTTTCCTCAGCCAATATATCCCTTTAACGATATTACCAAATGCGCACCTACCGCGCGATCAACGATATACCGATAAGTACCGTTAAACGCAAACCACGGATTAATAGAATAATGCTTCCGCGCTAGCGCGCATCACGAATGGAACCCGAATGAAACCCGAGCGAAGGAACCACGATCAGCGAACGAAACCCGAACAAAAAGAGCGCGCAATCTTATATCTTATACTAATACCCATTCTCTTATTTTTCTCCCATCCCTCACTGATAAAAAAAATATATATATATAACTCCACCCCAAACGATCACTCCCCTCCCACAATGCATACACTTCCTCTTCCTTCCTGCGTGCGAAACCTCAAATCTAAAATATCACTGCTTTAATAAGTCCACCGCATAAAAAAAAATAAAAAAAATAAACAGTATTTATTGAAAGCCATCTGCTTTTACCACAGTATATTCCATACCTTGAGTATATTGACTTACCACAGTATATTGATACATTCATGCATTTACTGACGCTAAACGATAATATGAAAGAATTTATACTACCGTTAGTATTTGATAATATTGCACATCACTTTTCGTGGATCATAGGTGTAATACCACAGTAACCAAACCACAGACAAGGCAATATAAAAACAAACGCTTATTATGACGAATGAAAACAATATCTTTTGTTTTAGCTCATTTCCTGCTATTGGTTCATTGATATTGGTTTATTTCAGAGTATCGATAACTTCTGGTTAATAAGATGCGACCTTCAACATTTGTTTAGGGTCAGTGATGCCAGATTGGGGATTTTGTCCCCATTTTGGGGATTTTTGAGGCTTTTGGGGACTTTTTGGGGGAATTCTAAAATTTTTGAGGACAAACCTGGAGAGTCCTTCAACTTTCTGTCAATGTTGGCAACGTAATGATTTATCCCTACGACCAGGGATTTTCAATAGCTTTATTGTTATTTGGGGATTTTTTTCAAAAATTACCTTCATTTGGGGAAAAATCTGAGCTTGAATCCACTTAAATCTGTTTGATGTTTTCTTTTGAAAAATTATTTTCCCTTTTTAGTAGAAATCAAGTTGGCGATTTTTTCGAAAAATAACCCTGATTTGGGGATATTTGAAGACCTGTTTGGGGAAATAATTTTCGACCATCTGGCATCACTGCTTTGGACTGTACTTCAGTCAGATAGCTCTCCCTTTCTCCTTTCCCATGTTATCCAATGGGATTTTCGTTGCTTCGTTTTATAAAAATATCTCATTCAAAAATGAAGTTTTTCGAATTCTGTTTTTTGAATATTACTCTTTGAACGAGTCGCCTTTTAGCTTGATGAACAATTTTTCGAAAAAATTAATTTAAATATTTTATTTCAATAAGTAAATTATGGACTCTAAGTGTGGACCTCTAAGTAAAATATTTAAATTTATTTTTTCGAAAAATTGCTCACTAAGCTAAAAGACGACCTGTTCAAAGAGTAATATTCAAAAAACAGAATTTAAACTAAAAGACGACCTGTTCAAAGAGTAATATACAAAAAACAGAATTCGAAAAAGTTCATTTTTTAATAAAATATTTTTATAGAACGACGCGACAAAAATCCCATTGGATAACATGGGAAGGGAGAAAGGGTGCTATCTGACTGAGGTAAAATAAAGTTTTATCTTCAGTAATTTTACAGTGACAGTTTCTTTATAGAATTATATAATATTGGATAGTTTATTACTTTTTTTTTTGTAGCATTTATTTTTTCTCTTTCCTTTTCCTTCTTTCTTTCTTTCTTTCTTTTTCTTTTTTTTTTTTTTTTTTTTTTTTTTTTTTAAGCCGTACATGTTAAATAAAATTGGTTTAAATGCAAAATGAGTTACTTTAAATAACAAAATGAAACTTTAACATAATTTTGTTTAAATAATATAATTTTTATACTGACAATGCATACATATATATATATATATATATAATATATATATAATTCAATTTTCAATTGTTGTGAAACTATTACGAATGTGAATTGAACACATATACATTTTTAAAATATTGCAATGATTTGGTATGCAGATACAAAAATGAAAATGACAAGTAACTGACATTTAGGATGCATATAAGAGTTTTAAGTAAAAAATATTACTCTCTACGACCAAAAAAGGTGTATCCAATGGCATTTCTTAACTATTTAAAA
Source organism: Salticus scenicus (assembly GCA_963930645.1). Lineage (NCBI taxonomy): Eukaryota > Metazoa > Arthropoda > Arachnida > Araneae > Salticidae > Salticus > Salticus scenicus. Next base: position 279,499,258 of record OZ005653.1, read on the forward strand.
TGATTTCCTTTTTATTTAATACCTACATCTTAAGACAATTTTTCTTAAGCTTTGTTTTTAGTAGAATTATGAATTTTGATATACTTGGTACAAATAAAACACAGAACACATATTAGCTGTGTTAAAATATGATTTTAAAATAATTAAAGCTTAAAACAGGAAGAATAGAGGATAAACTATACAGAGGTATACTAAAAAGCAATAGTATAAGTTATAAGAAACACAAAATATTGATTCACTTTTTATGCATTTATTTTTTATTTATTTTTTTTTTTTAATGATAAAGTTATGGTAGTAATATACCAGAAAATACATGGAAAACACTCTATACTTGTATACTTTAAAATTCGTGTGCATATGTCTTTAAAAAATAACAAATTTCTATTTTTTCCTATCTTGAAAGAAATATCGCAATATATCACTAATATCGATATTAACTTGGTGATATATCGCGATATTTAATTTCTGATATCGTCCAGCACTAGTCTGGACCTTCATTGATACCGAATGTGTTCGACTGTTGCTCTGGCAAGCGCGTTCTCCTGATCTCGCACGAATGAAAATGACTATTTAATCGTTGAAAAGCGACTGGCCCCCCACCACTCACCAGTAACTTCGATCGATGAATTGTGGCATCGTGTTAAAACTTCATAAAGTGCTCTACCCGTGCATGTCATCCAATCGCTGTTCGATTCAATGCCTAGGCAGATAAGTGATGTTATTGCTCACAGAGGTCGCTGCTTTAAGTATTGTTTTCTCAGTACATATTACTCTAAATTTCCTGAACTTTTAATCAATTGTTCTTCCTACTATAATGTATGTCTCCAACAAATTTCATTCAGTTATTATTATTCCTTCTTGGAGTAGCAATTTTAATGGCCAGCAGTGTACATATGTACTTTCATTTCGTAAATTTCAAAAATCTGATTGTATCAATTGATCTCTTAAAAAAATTGTTTAAATATTTTCTTTTATATTATTAGAAAATATAATTAATATTGTTCATAAATTAACAAAAAATTATACATTCTTTTAGATTAAATTTCCATAAATCAAAAAACAACGTAAAATGAATTATTTATAAAAATTCTATTAAAGAAATAAAGTCTTAAAAAAAAATTCCAAACAGGTAACATCAAAAATACACTTTTTAAACAAAGGCATTTTTCGATTTAACAGTTTTATAAACTTTGAAAATTTTAAACTCTTCAAAACATAATAAATAACAAACAGGTTTTTAAGAAAAATATTTTACTTCTCCTTTCAAATAAAAAAAGATACGATTCTTTAAAATATACTCTTAGCAAAAAAATTCAAGACAACGCCATTCATAAAAATTGGTTTATTTACCGCGAAACTTATCTAAAAATTTATTTTTCCATTAACTATGAAATAAAAGGTTCTTGGTTGAAATTTCCTTTTTTTAGCCACTTTAAGAAACATGTTACCTCTTTTTCTTTAAATCTTTATTGATAACTTTGAAGGTTTGAACTAATTAAGTTTATAAACATTAATTGTTAAATTTTTGCAAAGTATTAAATATTTGCCTATCGATTGACAACTGCAAGATGTTTAAAAATTGTGATGTTGTGCTTTTTTTTTTTTTTTTTTTTTTAAGAATTAAAAGTTATTTGCACAGTTTTATAGTTTAATAACACAAAGAACTAATAGAAAAAATAGTCTTTAAGCGTCAACGATAAAAGTGTCAATTAAAATAGGATATAAATTAGTAAACACGTAGCAAAAGTTAATTCTGTTGTTTTAAAAACTTGACTAATACCCTTTATAATTACTTGATTTTAATCAAGACCATGAAATAAAATTTTATTGAAACGCGTCACATCATACAAAATACTTAAAATATACAGGGTGTAACGAAACTAAAGGTAGAATTTGCAAAAAAAAACAGCTTTCAATACGGAATTCGGGATTACGACAGCAACTAATGAGTCACATTAGAGTGTTTTTTCTATAGGGGATAAAATACCCTTTTTCACGTTACCCATCTTTTAGTTGTTATTCGTTGTCAATGAGTAAATTGGGTATAACGTGGTATTGACTCTAAGAGTGCCTAGCCGCAGCACACTGAATGAGCTCTCTAGCATTTGAAATGCAAATACGGCATTTATCTTAATTTTCTCAGCAGAAAAATGTCATAATTTTACCTGTCTTTTTTTTTTTTTTTTTTTCAATAAATAAAAAATTGCCAGTGACTGAATACGTATAATGTAAGTATATGTTGTGAAAGAAATATAAGTTCCAGAATTAAAATAATATCGATTTCGCACAACGTCTATTATTTGAATATTCCTTCCTACAACAGTAAATATTTAAATCACAGTTACCAGTATCTGTCCTATTTGTGGACGAGTTTACGTTCCCATCTCCATGGGTACGATGTCTCCCTTTTTTTCAAAGGACACTTATTACCAGATATTTTTTATACTTGATCACGATTTATTCAATCGACGAAAATACATGGTAAAGTTTTTTTTTTTTTTTTTTTTTTTTTTTTTAAATACTGGTGTTAAATCTGACTTAAAAATTAAGAATATTGGCAGCTATGCGTCTCATATGTTACGACATATTCAATATTCTTAACAACTATGTAAAGGGCACGGTAAATACGCATTTTACACGTTCGAGATACCGTCGACAAATGCTATCTGTCAAGCTGTAGACGGGGATTCTTTATTATCTAGTAGGGGACTATTTATTATCTAGTAAATTGATTTTATCTTTAACAAGATCACATACATGGATTAATATTTTATTTTCTTTAGACGGTTGCTGCTAGATTTACAACAAAATACACCAAAAAGTATTGGAAAGGAAATGAGTTTTCAACACAGCTTATCTATTTTATAAAATCGTTTGTCTTGAGTGAGTGCATGAGTGAGTGAGTAAATGAGTGATTCATTCTCACCCAGCCCAAACCCGTTGACTCATAAGCATGAAATTTTGTGACAACGTTCCTTGTATTACGTACACATCCACTAAGAAGCGATTTTACAAAATTCGCCCACCAAGTAGGGAAGGGAGGGCAAAACGTGATTTCACAAAATCCTTCATGTCTCAAAAAAAAAAAAAAAACAGATATCGGAGAAATTTTTGCTTTAAAATATAGCAAACTCAATTATCTGAAAACCAATTTCTGGAATTTTAGAAATTCGATACCCAAGGGGGGGAATGAGGCAAAATGTGATTTTACATGCGCAAAACGTGATTTCCCATAATCCTATATATCAAATAAAAAAACAGATACACGTGAAATTTTTGCTCTAAAATATAGCTAATACAAATACCTAAAAACCAATTTCTAAAATTTTAGAAAATCAGACCCCAAAGGTGAGGGGGGGGGGGGTGGCAAAACGGGATTTCATATAATCCTTTATATATATATTAAAAAAAAAAAGATATATGTGAGATTTTTGCTCTAAAATATAGCTCACACAAATATCTGTAAACCAATTTCTGGAATTTTTGAAATTTGCCCCAGGTGGGGCGGGAAGAGGGATTGCTATGAGGCAAAAAATAGAAAATCAGTTAGATCGTTCAAAGGTGGTACAGATTTGTTTTAGAGGCCTGCAAGTCGAATGAGAATTTTTCGAAAGTGTAAAATTATTAGGAGAAGCGGAGGGGCAAAAAACTAAAAATTAAAATAGAGTTAGATCGTTCAAAGTTGGTAAATAGAGGTTTTTAATACCTACAAATTCATTGCGGATATTTTCGAATTTGTAAAATTATTAGGAGAGGGAGAAGAGGGGGGGGTGAGCGAAGTGGCAAAACAATAGAAATAGTGTTAGACCGTACAAAATTGGCACGTATAGGTTTTTGGTACTTACAAATCGAAAGCAGATATTTTCAAAAGTAAAAAATTATTAGGATAGACGGGAAGGAGGGGGGCGAAGGGGCAAAAATATAGGAATATGAATTAGAACGTTGAAAATTAGTATTATTAGGTTTTAAGGCCCGAGAAAACGATTGTGGATATTTTGGAAAGTGTAAAATAATTAGGAGGGGCGGGAACGGTGGGTGAAGGAACACGTGCGCCGCGTGCACTTGTATACACTGCCGCAGGCAATGGGGGCCCGGACCTATTATTCCACCGATGACAGAAGAATTTTTTTGTATTTCACATTTTTTCCCTTACGATAATATAATGATTCATTAAGATTGTCGAACATAAATGCGCCGAAGACAGTAGAGGCCCGGTGCAATATTTTTTCCGATCAGAATTTTTTTTCTTTTTTTTTTCTTCACATGATAAAAATTAATGCGATTTTGAGAATTCATTAATTATATTCATTCATTTAAAAATAGTGATCAGCGGATCGGGAGTAGCCTGCTAGTGTTTACATATTTCAGCAGGAATGTGTGGAACCTGCACATTATATTTTTCAACAGAGGGATTGGAAGCATTGGCTATTCGCTTGTCAGAACAGATTCTCTAATCTGTTTTCTAATGAGTTTTTTTCTTTTTACGAATTACAAAATTTAAATTATTCTACGTCTGACATTATATATATAAAAAAAAAAAACAGAAAGAAAGAAAGAAAGAAAAAAAAGAAAAGTAGGGGTGGGGGGTGGGAGGGAAAGATATGTGTTTCATACTCGACACAAACTTTCCGCACCGTGTCCTAAAATCTCAGGATATATAACAAGACACGTTCATGTAATTTTTCTTTCAATGTCTCAGCATAAGTTCTCTATACCAAAAATTAATCTTGCATTTCAGGAGTCAGACAAATTTTGATTGAAAATAATTATGAATATAAAAAAACGTTTGCATTTTAATCTGCATCCAACAATAATGGTTAAATATATATATTGCTGGAAAATTGAACATGACGTTACTAGTAAATAAGTCATATTTTCTTCTTTTTTTTTTTTCATATAGGACAGCAATTTTTTTTTTTTTTTTTTTTTTTTTTTTTTTTGTAATTCAAGGTACTGAATACACTAAAATTTTTATTCACAGCTAGATTTGCCATTGCCCATTACATTCTCAACCACATTTTCCAAAAAAGTTTTTTTTTTTAATGCATTTACACGATTCAATAACTGAAGATAGATTTACAAAAATAGTGGTGATGAGAGTTACAGTCAGTCGAAAATCTGTATATCTTTGTAATTTATCATAAATATCATAAATATCATAAATAAAAAGATGAATATTTGAGGTAATTGAAACAATGATCAATGATTTTCGAACATTCTGTGTATATTATTTTACATAACTTCATAAAAATGTTTAAAAATGCGTACAGATTTTTAACATCTTACGTTAATTGTACGAGAATTTCGTTAAAATAAATAAATAAATAAATTTTTATTATGATTTGCTATTATCTCCTGAAAAAGAGTATATTTATACCCAAGAGTTTACATTTTATTTAAATCAGCGAGATGATGATCATTTAGGAAATGTTTGAACAAATTGGTAATCCAAAAAGCATAATTTAATTTTGGAAAGCACATAAAGTAAATAAAAAAGTATCTTTCAAATGATGAATACGTCGTTAATGCACTTTTCTCTAATTTTCATTTCTAGTTTCAATATAGAAATAATTTCTGGAAAGTAAATTTAACAAAATAAAACAAATAAATGAATAATACTCATTAAAAATATTTTTAGCAATTACCTTGGTGAAAGTACTAAGTGGAATGAAGTTTTAAATTTCAAAACGTGAAGTGTAAGGATTTTATTATTCCCATGAGAAAACATGTTTCTAATACAAAATGCATTTTACTGAAATTAACAACGTTTCTTTAAAATTTTTTATGTTTCCTTTGTATTTTCCAAGCATGTTAAATTACCATATATTTTTAATTATTAATTTAAACTGACCTAAAAACATATTAAGCGCACACATGCATGTGTACAAGCACACAATCAGGAATATAAAACATTTGCATTTAAACATGCTTGCATGTATATTCCCGCTCACGCACATGCATACTGAAACACATCCTTACATGCATGAATAACAGGCATAGGTGCATGCATAATGCATACAAGCATATTTACGTTACAAGAAGCCATTTTTGCTCAAGAAATAATTTAAAAAAGTACTGTCGCTTTTTTTTTTTTTTTTTTTTTTTTTTTTGGGGGGGGGGGCACTTTTTGTGGCTTCATATTCGTTACAATTAAATTATATGTCACCTCAAAAATTTATTATAAATATTAGTAAAAATATTAGGTTAATATAAAGTAAATACAATTTTACACTTTTTAAGGTACTAAAATCTTTTATGACCTCTGTATCTACCAATAGTACAGCAAAGTGCAACTCAATAAATTCTTATCATAGCTGCCAATTTGTACGGGTTTTGCTACCGTAAAGTTTTAATCGAAGTTTTTAATACTTGTTTTAGCAATTAATTGCGATTAAACATGAGTAAAAATTTTATTAAAAATAGTGGTTAATCCACATATCTTTATAAAACAATCTTTAATAACTAAAAAATATGTTCAAAGTACATTTTTTGTCTGTTACATAATATAAAAAGTAATGGTTTAATGTTTTCAGATTAATTTGGATGTCACTGGTGAAAAGCACACCAATCAATACTTTGTAATACTAATTATTCTTTATATAAATTAAACATCACCAAAATGTATGACATCAGAAATTGTAGCAGCAGTAAATTTCATAACATTTTCGATTAACTATCCTCCGGCGAAAACCGCCATAAAGTTTTCTCAGCCATTCTGACATTTTCTAAGCCAAATGAATACACTCATCATTGGAATTTAATTAATTTATGTAAATGATGTTTCATTTCTACATGTATAAGAATGCAAAATAAAATAAATTTCAATTTTCGATTTGCATAGTCTTAGGTTTGGGTTAAGTTGTGGGGATTAAGGTGCTGGACCTGAAGGAGAGTGCCCTCCGTGAGAGTATTTCTAAGAGGTCCTAGCCCCTATTTACCCAAGTTTTGGAGAAAACCAAGGAAAACTCCGAAAGGCTGGACCGACGTGCGAGACCCGGGATCGAACCCGGCACCTCAAGTCTACCAGATTTGAGCACAGAATTGCTCTGCTGCTGGTTGACCCTGCATAGACCTAGGATAGTAATTATTAGAAAAATATAAAATAATTAACAAAACAAAATTTATTTGCACTGAATATTGATGACCAATATTATGTCTATTTTTTATACTAAAATTTTAAGCAAGTAAGTTTAGCATCATACATATCTGAAAATTATATTTTTTACTCATTTTAATATAAGCTTTATTAAGATTATTTGTTTATGAATTTAAGTGTAATTTTCTTTTTTACTTTCTCTTACCCATGGGGTCTAGAAAGTATTGTCTTAGTTTCAAATATTCGAACGTGAGTTTTTGTTATATTTACATGTCCTGAGGTCCCCTGAATACGAAAATCATGTTTTTAGCGAATGGACTGTGCGTCTGTCTGTGTGTCTCTTATCAGCATATCTCAAGAACAAATAGTTGCAGAAATTCCAAACTCGGTATTCTAAATGTGTATCATAAAGGGATGCTACAGTAAGCTTTTCTTTGAGATGAAGCAAATGGTTCGTGTACAGGGATACCCAAAAGTATTCAAATACATTACGTCTATGGGTAAAATTGCAGGTAAATAGAGTTTAACATCTATAAACTGCACTAAACCAAATGAAACGAATACATATTTTTTGTAATAGAAATAGTTAACTGGGAAAAAAATATTGTGTATGTAGGAGCCTCCCTTCCCCCACCCCTTGGGAGGAAGACCCCCCTCGAGTGGAGTAAATTTTCATGATGGGTATCTTTCAAAAGAGCTCGCCAATACCTTTAAAACGAATGGTTGAACCATCCATCTGCGATAATTTAAAACAAAGTTATCGATTTTTTTTTCATTTTTAACAAAAAAATTAATATTGAGAATAAATTCTTTTTTTTTTTTTTTTTTTCGATATTTAGTGTTATACTACTTCTCTAATATGGAAATCGTCTGCATTATCATAAAAGATCATTTGATTAAATAATAATTTAAATAAATTATTTTTTAAAAACAGAATTATTTTTAACAACCGAATTAAATTCTATGTAAATGTAGGTGCATAAATGAAACGGGGGGCTGAGGAGGGCGGTAGCCCCCTTCACACAGAACTAATTATCATATAAACTCTTCCGAAGCCTAATTTGAATTGTTTAACATAGGTTTGCATAACAGTGCTCGTTATCTTACCGCTTAATCTCCAACCTGTTTTTATAGCATTAAATTTCAGGGTAAGAGAAAGTCGTGTGAGTGACACACCAGATTATTATTCATGTTTAAAAATTAAAAAGAAATCTAAATCTAACTTTCGAAGTGTCGGAAAATGTTTCTTTTTTCGATTAATGATTAATTTTCATTTATCGCTTCAATCTCTCACTATAAAATTAAAATATTTCATAAAATACGTTATTAAATTAATGTATTAGTTTATCTTATTTCAAAAGTTTAAAAGCGGTACATATTAAGTAAACTTTAAAATTTATTCGCAGTACATTTTTAAGCTTTATGTTAACTTAATATTTCATTAATTAGGTGAGTGTGACCAAAGTTAATTTTTCTACTTACACAACACATTAATTATTATTTTATTTCTTTTTTAAAAAAATTCATTGAAGATTTGTAATTATTAAAAATTAATTAACTATATTCTGCACTAAGGATAACATAAAATTTGTGTAACATCATTGTTTATTTTTTAATATTATAAATTTAATATATGTAAATTTTTATTATAAGACTACTAAAGTTTACAATGAAAAATCTTGAAAATTTAGTTTAATTATATTGATATTGACAATCAAGAGACTCGGCAGAGTCTCAAGTGACGCAAGCGCAAAAACAAACGAACGCCACGACACTCAGCAGAAACGGAAAAACGAACGAAACTGCGACACTTATATATACACCAATTTAAAGATCAAAGAAACCGCTGAAAGCCGACACTTAATATCTCAGGAAATATGGGAGGTTATGTTCTGATAATTTCAAAATAGTCTTTCACCTTCTGTCTGATCCTACCCTGAAATCGCTACATTTCTGCGTGCAATATATTTCGAGATATGAATTGGCTCTTTTAAGCTATAAATGGGCGGCCTAATGTGTAAGAATTTTTTCTCGAATATGGCTCGAGCTAATTTAGTTTAATTTATATATGATATTAATCGCTTTTATCTGATGTGCCTGACATCTCCCTTTTCCCTAGGAAAACTCTTGTTTTTTTTATACTCAGTTTAAAAATCGAACTATTTTTACTACGCGATACAAAGACTTCTATTGATAATTCTCAGAATTCTGAACAGGTGTTATTCGGTTTGGTCTTGTAGTTGGTTGGTTGGTTCAATCTGAATGCAGTCAATAAAAAATTAAGATTTTGTTTTTTAATGCATAAAAAAAAAAGAAACTTTATTGTTTCTGTTAAATATTTATTGTATATATACGAAATAAAATTTCACTTAAATATATATATTTTTTTGTTATAAAGGAAATATTTAAGATTTCAAAATTTCGCATTTCGTGAAAAAATTATTTCGATAATATTTTAAATAAGGAAGTATTTTGTAATTTTAGATATTCCATTTTATCATAATAATGATGAATTTACAATTTTTTAAAGCAAAAAATTTTTAATCATTCATAAACATAGATTTTATAGTAGCTCAATGATTTGCGATTCCTATTCATGTATCATTCCGCGTAGAGATGGAAAAAAAAATGGTGTTTTGGCGCCATCTTTTGTCTTTAATTTAAATTAAAACATACACTTTTGCAAATATATATATATATATTTCTTTTTAAAAATTAAAAATCTCTTTTTAAAATACAGTTAGTTTATTCATATATTTACTTTTCTGACTTTAAAATGATACATATTTTAAATATTAGCATAATAAAACTAATATTTTTATTATTATTTAAAGCTATAATGACTAGGAAATGAAAGGAGGGATATTCATGACACTGTATGTTAAAAAAAAAAAAAAAAAAAAAAACATGAAAATAGAATTAAAATTCATGAAAAATGTGTCAAATAGCAATTATTGAAAAACACGTCAAAATAAATAAATAACATCTTTACTTTGAAACCCATAATTTATTTTTAAATTATAATTCTCTCTTTCTTTTCCTTTTTTTTTTTTTTAATTAATTAATTTCTGCATGAAAAATTCCATTTTATAACTATATTTAAAACTACAATAAACATCCTCCTTTAATTTTAAATATCCATTTCTACATTAGGGTGGTTCGAAAAAATCGATTTTTTTATTTCGAAATCGCGTTACCTCTCAAAAGTTGTAGTTTGGTATCCTCAATTGGGGAAAAATAAATAAAAAATTCTAAGTTGACATCTTTAGTTCGCGCATGAGGCTGAAAGTTTGAAAAAATATGTTAAAAATTGAAATTTTTAAAAAATAATGAAATTAATTTTTTTGTAATTTTTTATAATGCAACAGCCATAAATTGTTAGTATATAGAGTAGTTTCAACCTAAAAAAAAAATTATAACTTTTAGATGATACATTCTGTTCGCGCATGAGGCTTAAACTTTGAAAAAAAAATGTCAAAAACTGAACACGAAAAGTAACTGACCGGCAAGCGCAAAGCTTGCGCCGCGCCATCGCATTCTTATTCTATTGCCGACTGGTCTAAACAGACTGAGGAAAAATTCTGTAACTGACATCTAGAATCTAAATTGTGGCTCTAGAAAAAATAGTTCCATGTCATCCTTATAAATTCTTGTCCCCTTGAAAAGCTAGTTCTAGAAGCCCGTATTAGAATTCTAGAGAATTGCCTATATTCTCGAGGGCAAAGTTATTTAAAAATCTCTGCAAATAAATGAGACTACAAGAGGTGGGTTTCAGCAACTATAATCTTGGTGTATGATCCAATTCTAGGTAATAAAGTGTGAATTTCTCGCAATACAAAAAATTCAAAATATTCGGAATATTCAGAATATTGTTTCACCATCTAGAAATGTGTAAACAAGAAATTCTTGACCATTTCGTCTATTCAGTTTATTGGCGTACCTTATGCGCGTAGTTTCTCAGGACAAATTGGCAAGAAGTTGACTGACTGTGAAAAACTCTCTGTTGCTAATTTTGAAACGATTAATAGTGAGATAAATGTGTTCAAAACTGACTTAAACAAGGACCAACAGTACTTACTTGATATTTATCGAGCAGTCAAGACAGGAGAGTGTGCGTCAGATCTCTCTGTGAAAGATCCAGGTCCTCTTAGTAACTCTAGGTGGTTAACTTGTGCAAATAGGATCTTAAGACTATACATTTCCGAAGTAAAACCTTCTGACGAAATTAAACTGCTGGTCAGCTATATTATGAAGATATACGCTCCAGTATGGTTTTGAATTAAAATGCATCCCTCTGTAAAGTCTGGAGCAGTTCACGTGTTTAAATTAGTACAGAAGACCAGACAGCTGCCCGACATCGTACGTAAAATAATTGATCCTGTCATTCAGAGGAATGCGTATTTTTGTCATCCCGAAAATCGTTTAATTTCAATGGTACTAGATGAGAGAGTGCACGTAAGACATCTAGCTTTTCGAAGATTGCTAAAAGCAAGAAAACAAGAACCAAAAGAGAAATCGGTGCGAAATTTTCAACCACCGACCATCAATTTTGCAGCTTCAAATTACATTGAACTTATTGATTCATCCATGTGAAAACTTACACCTCCTCCAATAATGAGCAATGTGTTAACGCAAAGCCTATAAGAACTTATTAGTACTAATGTTCACCCAGAGTTCGAACTAATTAATTTTTCTTGCCACACGCAAAGTGTCGAAAGAATTGTACAGCTCGTAACAGAATCTTGTACTAAAGTATGTGGAGAAGAGAACAGGGACTGTTTCATAAAGACAACTTTGCTCTCAAGGTAAACTATGCCATCATTTGACTATAAATCTCAATTTAAAACAATGCTCAACACATCTGAGGAATCTTAAAAAGACAAAAAATAGGTAAAATCTATATATCAATATGTAATTAGCTAGGACATGTAATGTTATTATTTATATATACATATAAATGTATGTGTAACTATACTTGTACGTATAATACTGTAATAAAAGGTTATATTCAATAAATTTAAAATTTTTAAAATACTTTTGAAACGTAAATATGCCATGTATGTATTATTGTATATTAAGCACGTAAATTTCAAAATTTAGAAGATTTTAGCCCAATTTAAGGCGTATGTGCGAACTAAAGATATTATGTAAAAGCTATAAAATATTTTTTTAGGTTCAAACTACTGTATATACTGACAATTTATGGCTGTTGCATTATAAAAAATTACAAAAAAACTATTTTTATTATTTTTTTGAAAATTTCATTTTTTAACATATTTTTTCAAACTTTCAGCCTCATGCGCGAACTGAAGATGTCAACTTAGAATTTTTTTGTTATTTTTCCCCAACTGAGGATACCAAACTACAACTTTTGAGATGTAACGCGATTCCGAAATAAAAAAATCGATTTTTTCGAACCACCCTATTCTACATGTTTCTAAGCAATTAAGTGTTTTTTTTTTTTTTTTTTTTTTTTTTTTTTTTAAGAAAAATAGCTTAAATATCGGAAAGTATATGGTTTTATCATAAAGGTAATAATTTGGCCATCTAGTGGCGCCATCTCGTAGCTTGTATTGAAACCATATACATTCCTATATTAAATTTATTTTTCTTTAAAAAAAAAGACACTTTTAATTGCTTAGAAAAATGTAGAAATAATTATTTACAATTAAAGGAGGTTTTTTTTTTTTTTTTTTTTTTTTTTTTTTGCTTATTGTAGTTATAAATATATTTATGAAATGGAATTTTTCATGCATAAATTAATTAATTTAAAAAAAAGAAAGAGAGAATTATACTTTTTAAATAAATTATTATGGGTTTCAAAGTAAAGATGTTATTTATTTATATTGACGTGTTTTTCAATAATTGCTATTTGACACATTTTTCATGAATTTTAATTCTGTTTTCATATAGATATAGCGTGTTTATCCCCTCTTTCATCCCCTAGCCATTGTTGCTTTAAATACTAATAAAAAAATTAGTTTATGTTAATATTTAAAATATGTATCATTTTAAAGGCTGAAAAGTAAATATATGAATAAACTCTAACTGTATTTTAAAAAGAGATTTTTAATTTTTAAAAAGAAATATATATATAACTTGTATTTTCCATAAAACTTAAGCTTAACTTGTATTTTAATTAACTTGTATTAACTTTAGCTTAACTTGTATTTTCCATAATTTTTTTCTCCAAATGATTTTATCTTATTTTTAAAATTATAGAAATGTAGAGCTTAATTTATATTTTGTCTATTTTTTTTCAACCAAATATTTTTATGAAATAATTTTTACCTGCATTTTTTAAGAAAATTAAAATTGTGAATATTGGAGCTTAGCCTCAAAAGGGAAAAGAAAATAAATAATTTTCCATTTTTAACATTAACTTGATTTTTTTAAATTGTTTAATTTGCATTTGTAATTCTCTAAAAAGAAACTTGCAAAATGTAAATTACGTAATTCTAAAACTTAAATTTGAAATTTCCCACTTATTATTATTATTATTTTAAAGAGTTTGAGAATCCCATTCAATATTTTTTTCTAGTGTGAATCTTCTCCATTTTGTTTCCAAGTGGCAGGCTACTTGAAAATTTGTCAGCATGATAACGTTTGAAATATTGAATTAATTCAAACTAAATTTGTAGTTTGGATTTATCTCAGAAATGTATTTGTTATGTCCATTTGCCAACTTAATCTACCCTCTTGTTTCCCTGTGCCAGCCCACTGAAAATTTCAAATTTACATTAGAAAGGTTCTATGTTAAAACTCCATATATACAAGACTTCATTAATAAATCCACCAAGTCACGCTATCCAAAACTGCAAGTAAAATCTGTGTAAATATTTTCTTTACGTTACACTACCTCTTTGCGCAAATTTTCACTCAGCTGGATACTATGATAATGATACTATTTTTTGGATAGCGTGATGCAAAAGATAAATCAATTTATTGAAATAAATAATTTTAATTTATAATGCAAACTCAGTGAAAGTATAATTATTTGACAGTATATTTGAAAATTAAAAGCACTGTTTCAATATGTAAATATACTTTATTAGACAAAACAAAAGTAATTTTAATGGAATCTAAAAACAAATCTTTTAAAATAACACCGAGGCGCCACTGGAATTTTTATATCATTCCTTTTAAAACTGTTATTTTGAATTTGAAATGCGAATGAAAAAGCATCAGTGAGTGTATTTTATATATCTGTCTGATCTTGAAGCTAAAAATATTACGTTTGCATTATAAATATAAATAAAAGTAGAAAGTAAATGATCAAATAAGAAAATCTAAGTATATTTTAACTAATTGCAAAGCGTCACTTAAAATTTGATATCATTATTTTTAAGACTCATATTTCTAATTCTTATAGCCATAAAGTAGCGGCGTCACAAACTTTTAACCCGTTAAGGGTTTTTTGTACTGATAAATATACAATAAACGATTTGAGTTTTTCTCTTATTTTGATATTTTTCTATTAGTTACTAGCAGGCTTTGCTTGCTCCGTTCATCAGTATATTTAAAGACATTTTCAAAAAATATTAATCATTATATCTTAGATCGCTTTATAAGTAGAAACTAAAAATAATTTCGTTGAAATCGCTTAAAATCTCACTTCGGATCTCTGTCGTTTTCATCCTCCCCGCCTAAGCTACATCGGATCCGGGTACCCACTGCTTGCATTTGTGCCTTAACCGATAATTTCAGTTTAAGTGCTAATCTGGCGATAAGTGACGCTGCTGTTAATCAAAATTTATGTTTATCGGAAGATTATCATCTTCAGTGTATGCAATAGGTAGCAGAACAAAACAATCGTACCACCTGAAATTTTTTTAATTTAATAATAATAAAAAGATAATAATAATGATGAAAAATTTGAATATAGTGATCTAGGATACTGTGAAGACACTGGAAAATTTTCCTATATCAATTGCCGCCTTTTATTTATTTATTTATTTATATTTTATTTTATTTATTTATTTATTTATTTATTTTTTTTTTTTTTTTTTGGGGGGGGGGGAACTAACGCATTGGCCCTTAGAGTATCGAACCCACAACTTACGCGTTATTAGCCTTATGCTCTATCCAACTGAGCAAATGGGCCACCAAGTCTTTATAATTTTACGTTTCTAAGTGTAGACATGATCATTAAAGAAACTTATAGGTTTAACTGATAAAAAATAAAAAAATAATAATAAAAAAAAAAAAAAAAAAAAAAAAAAAAAGCTAATCAAATTTCGGAAATCAAGCTTTGAAAGGCATCAGGAGAAGTCAATACTGACCTCCATGCGATATTCTGTAGCTCTGGGATGAACCGTTCGTCTACAAAGCGATGAACATACACATATGTATAGATTTCTTTTTTGATTATAGATAAATCCATGTATTTGGGATTGCTCATAATTCAATATTTTTTAATCTTTCATAAGTTTTACTAATGAAATCAGTCAATGATTCTCAAAAGGTGGGCCTAGTCACACTAGTGGGGCCAGAAGATTTCTTGGTGGATCTAGTGGTATTCTAGAGAAATACAATAGTTTCCAACTGTATTCTAGGAAAAAGTCCTTTTATTTACACTTTTTTCTTCTTCTTTTTTTTTTTTTTTTTTTTTTTTTTTTTGAATGCATCTGATATTCGATTTTCCTGTTTTTAACAGCATTTTTGAGAAGTTATTAAAAAATTAATATAAAAAATTATAAAAATTTATAAAGGAACTAAATTATTCCTGACTTTATCTCATTAAATTTAGTTGAAAATTTTATGAAAGTCATTTTCGTAAACAAAGTTCCTTTATTTGATTATTTGCTTTTCCGTGACTTGAAAATATAATACAATTAATATTAATAACATAAAGTTATTCCCCAGACATAAAATATGGTAATTAAATCTGAAAACCAACATTATAAATATTTTTTAATGAGATTTTAAGGATTAAATAAATGTAAAAGCTAGAGAAATTCCTTTTGAAATGTAAAATCTGACTTTTTTGAAAACGTTGTTTTATTACATATATACGCAGACTGTTATATTTTTATTTGTAAAAAAGGAATGCAATAAGATTAATTTAAACTAAATATAACTAGCATATGTTTCTAATAGTTAAAAGTTTTATAAAATGTAAATAAATAAAAGAGGCAATATTTGTTGCATTATACTGCCATCAAAAATTATCCGTAACATAGATTTAATAAAATATTAAATTTGAATTTACTTTTTTCACATTATTTTTCGTAGGATATATTGAGATAGAAAGTTTGAATACATGATAAATTTATATCATACATATGTAAGCAGTAAAATACTAATACTTTATATCGAAAAAATTAAAATTACAGCAATTAAAAGAGATTTTTTTAAAATTTATTATTTTATAATGTTAGTGTAAAATTGAGATTTTAGAATGCTTCATAAAAGATTGATCTTGTATAAAAATTGTAAAACTTTTTTTTTTTCATTTACTTTCCGTTCATCTGAAAGTCTACCAGTCTACCCTTATTTTCTTATGATGCCTGTAAACTTTCTTAGAATATTTCTAATCTAATATATGTTATTGAAAACAAAGAATCTTGTTTTTTATACAAAATTATATATATGGTGCTACGATATTGTATGCATGTACATACAAAAGAATTTATATAAGTTTTGCTGTATGGGAACATTTTTAAGTGCTTTTGACTGCTTTACAGGCTCTTTAATATACCAGAACTGGCATACATTTTTCAATCATCGTTTCTACTGAGAATGGTATAATTAGCATTAATGATTTGTTTACAAAGTCACGAAAAACAGTTCAGACACATTACGGACATGTAAAAGTAACTGAAAGTAAATTTTTAGCATTATTAGCATTTTTTATATTTTTCATCATTTTTTGACATGTATTTATGGTTCTGATTAGTTATCCTTTTTTTCACTACGTTCAACATTTATTAATTTCTGTCTTTTAAATTTATTTGCATGATCTGAAATTTCGTTACCCGATATTCGTTTGATAGGATATATAAAGCCTCTAAAATATACGATACTTAAATGTTCTGCAGTAGAAATGTGTGCATTTCTTTTTATTATTATTATTATTATTTATTCTTTCTATTCGGCTAGCGCAGCCTTATTTTATGGGATTTTGAATTATTACTTAATAAAGGAGTCGGCCCAGGACGATTTTTTAGTTAACAGACTGGGCCCTGACTGGGAAACCGACAATTTGCCTGTGCATTAATTTTTTATAAATTTTTAAAGATTATACGAATGTATGACGCACCTGGTATTTCCATAAATGTAACGAAAATCTAAAACAATGTGGAAATTTGAAATTAATTTTTTTATAATTTTCTCAATAAATAAAAGTTCTCAGACTTCAGAAATTTGAATATTGGCATTTCTACTACATTAAACTCACATTGATAACACTATATACTGATAATATTATTGATATACTATTGGGTTGTTTGATAAATAATGTCGTTTTTTAAAACCTTCGCTTCTAAAAACCAAGGCTTCTTCGAACGTAGAATTTTTCAACTTACCGAAAGATGGCAGAAGGTCATCCAACAAAATGGTCAATATATCATTGATTAATGTTTGTTGTTAATACAAATAAATTCACTTTGAAAAACATGAAAAAAAAAAAACGAATTTATTTATCGAACAACCCAATATTTTAAACACATATTGATTTCTTAAGCAATAGATGGCTTAAGAAAGAAGATATTTCTCATTCCAAAAGTATGAAACGATTTCCCGTGTAAAATATTTAATACTGGCAATTTATCATTTATCGTAAATTTCCCTCAAAAAAATTATTTATTATATAAAAATAACATTTGTATTATGTTAGGCACACATAGACAAATGTAAGAAAGAAGACATATTAGAAGCAAAAAGTACGATAAAATTACCTTAGTAAAATAATTAATGTTGGTTATTTGGCCCTTAAAAAAAAATTTCCTCAATAAATTATATTTTTTATTTATATGTAAAAAATATAATATTTTAAACATACATAAGGGGCTGTCATAAGAAAGAACCTATTTCATTTTCAAAAAACATGAAAGGATTAGCTATATAAAACAGTTAATTTTAGCATTTTGGCATTTGTCGTAAAATTTTCTTAACACAATAGTTCTTTTTTTTTTTTTTTAATTAAACTAATATTTATGATATTTTAAATATATACATGCAGATTTCTTAAAAATTAAGATATTTCATTTTCAAAATGTATGAAAGGAACACTCAAATAAAATAATTATTGTTGACAATTTGACATTTATCGTAAAACTTTCTCAACAAAAATTTTTTATTTATTTATTTTTTTAAGTGGCTGTTATTTTGTTATAACGTTATGAATTTTTAATAAATAATCTGGTGTATCACTCAAACGACTTTCTCTTACCCTGAAATTTAATACTATAAATACAGGCTGGAGATTAAGAGGTAAGATAGCAATGTTATGTAAACCTATGTTAAACAATTCGAATTAGGCTTCAGGAAGAGTTTCATATGATAATTAGTTCTGTGTGAGGAGGGGGGGGGCTACCGCCCCCTCAACCCCCCGTTTAATTAATGCACCTACATTTACATAGAATTTAATTCCGTTATTAAAAAATAATTTTGTTTTTAAAAAATAATTTATTAAAATTAATATTTAAAAAAATTATCTTTTATGATAACGCAGACGATTTCCATATTAGAGAAATAGTATAACACTGAATATCCAAAAAAAAAAAAAAAAAAAAGTCCATTTTATTCTCAAAAAAAAAAAAAAAAAAATACGATACAATTTTTCGTTAAAAGTAAAAAAAAAAAAAAAATCTATAACCTTTTTTTAAATTATCACAGATCGGTGGTTCAACCATTCGTTTTAAAGATATTGGCAAGCTTTTTTGAAAGATACCCATCATGAAAATTTCCTCCCTTCGAGGGGGAATCCCCCCCCCCCAGGTAGGGGGAGACGAGGCTCCTACATACACAAAAAAAAATTTCCCAGTTGCCTATATCTATTACAATATATATATATA
Organism: Salticus scenicus; assembly: GCA_963930645.1. Lineage (NCBI taxonomy): Eukaryota > Metazoa > Arthropoda > Arachnida > Araneae > Salticidae > Salticus > Salticus scenicus. The sequence continues at coordinate 279,518,371 of OZ005653.1, forward strand.
TTCGTTTCATTTGGTTTAGTGCATTCTATAGATGTTAAACTCTACACTCCTGCAATTTCCCCCATAGACGTAATGTATTTGAATACTTTTGAGTGTCCCTGTACACGAACCATTTGCTTCAACTCAATGAAAAGCTTACTGTAGCATCCCTATATGATACACATTTAGAATACCGAGTTTGAAATTTCTGCTACTATCTGTTCTTGAGATATGCTTATAACAGACAGACACACAGATCTTTCACTAAAAACATGATTTTCGTATTCAGGGCACCTCAGAACATGTAAATATAACAAAAACATGATTTTCGTATTCAGGGCACCTCAGAACATGTAAATATAACAAAAACTCGCGTTTGAAAATTTAACCCTAAAACAATACTTTCTCGACCCTATGGGTAAGAGAAAGTAAAAAGATTAAGATTTTTTTTATTATTTATAATAGTCGGAGAAATCAATACTATTTAAATAAAATATAGCCTAATAATATTACCTAAATAAATATATAATTTTATTTCGGTAATATGTTTTTAGCAAAGCGGTTACAACATACAAGCACATGTTATAACAATAAAAAATGATATCTTAGTCTTCTTATATAAATGCTAGAAAATTAACGAAAAAATTGAGAATTTCAGAAAAAAATAAATGAAATAAAAGAAAAGAAAAATCTCAAGCATGTAAACTAAAGCATCGTAAAATTAATCAAAATAAAATAAAATATAAACCGATAACAAGATCGCTTTCCATTATAAATAAACGAAAAAACTTGTTAATAAAAATAAAAAGAAAGAAAGAAAAAAAAAAGAAAGATGATTAAATTTTTATTAGGAAGTTAGTAAAAACTGATAGGACATAAGTGATAAGAAAATAAAATGTCAGTTATTAATGCTCAAGTAAACATCAAAGAATAAAAGTTTGCGAAAAGTTGAAGAAAGGCAAAAATAAAGTTCGAAAAAAACTTCGTAATCAATTTTTCATTAGAGTTTTTCGTTAACCATTTTAATGGCATTTTGAAATTTCTTATTCACTTTTCTTTAATTACAGATTTGGATATAAAAGTTTAGGATAGTTTTTGTTAGGATATTTATATATATATATTATTTATTTATTTTAATTTAATTATGTATTTTTGAAGCGTAAATAGTTACAAGGTAAGGATGAATCAGTAAAATGCCTACTACAAATTTGCCAACAATTCTAATTCATACTTGCCAACCACCTCATTAATAACCAGCGTTCCCCACTTTTGTAATTTATTCACGTGTATTTTTAACCTCGCCTCTTCTTCATACCGGAAATTTTGAAAAATGACTTTCCTCTTATTTAATCGTTCGCACATAAAGAGAAATAATCTGCAAAATTTCTGGTGTGAAAAGAAGGCGGGGCTAAAAATGCTCGTGAATAAATTATAAAAGTTGGGAACGCTGTTAATAGCCGTACAGTTGTTAACGCCCCTTGAAAAAATGCCCCCTTTTCCACACCACTTTCTTTTTAGAGTAATTCTCTCCAAATTTTCCTACGATTAAATAAGAATAAAATTACTCTAAAAAATTACTGTTGTAGAAAAAAAGGTGGGTACTAAAAATTGTACGGTTCATAATCTGAAGGTTGGCAAGTATGCTAATTTATTACGAGCATTAATGTCTTTAAAAAAAAAAAAAAAAAAAAAAAAATGGTTTATAGCATTTTTAAATATTATTCTGAATATACTCTCAGAGCTGCCAACCTAATCCGGCAAATTATTTGTACCGTCCCTTTTCCTACACCACTTAATTTTTAGAGTAATTCTTTTCAAATATATTTACGACGAATTAAGAAAACAAATACTCTAAAAATTAAGTGGTGTAGAAAAAGGGGCGGTACAAACAATTTGCCGGATTAGGTTGGCAGCTCTGTACTCTCCCAATTTAAGTTTAATTATGTGAAAAGAAAGTTATTTTGTAAAGCCCATTCGAGAACTTACTATATTAAAATTGATCAATGAAATTATACCTAAGAAAATTCTATGAAAAGGAAATTTATTATACATTGCTCTTCTTCATTCTTATTATTTCAATGTATAATCGTTATTTTGATTTTTAAATGCATTATAACAGCATTTCTGCAAATCGCTCATAATACACTGAAAACATTTAATACATACCTACAGAAAATAATATGAAATATTTTAAAACTCTAGTTGAAATAAGTAAATTTTATTTATTTAATAATCTGAACAGGGTGATTATAATTAAAGTTACTATTTAAAACGCTACAATTTTAAAACTACCCATCAGAGTGATTTGGTATTTTACCTGAGCAATCATGAGGCAATGAAATTTTGTTAGAGGAAGGGAAAAAAGTAGTTTCAACATATAGAGGGTGATGTCTGGGTAATTTCAGGGAAAACGCCTAAATGGACTCTATTAAACACAGGAATGTTGTTAGCAACACAATGGAATAGCAAGAAACAATCGACTTCAAGCTTTTACTACATTTTATTTATTTATTTATTTATTTATTTATTTATTTTTTAAGCAAAAAGACAAGAATGCGTGTTTACAGCGGAAACAGTCATAGTGAAAAGAGAAAAAGAGGAGCTTCATGAAACAAATACTTTACGGATAATTAACGGCACATTTCGGAACTTTTTTTTTTCCCTTTCTTTTGTCAAACAACATTTCATTGTCTCACGATTACTCTGGTAAAATATCAAATTGCTCTGATGGCTATGTTTTAAAATTATAGCATTTTAAATTCGTAACTTTAATCATAATCACCTGTACATTGTGTCCTAAAAATAATATTTTTAATTTGTAAAAGTTATATTTATTCTTAAAAATAATTACATTATTAGAAAAAAAAAAAAAAATCTCTACTAAATAACAAAAAGAGAAAGTTACAAAACACAAATTAAATTTTTGTGACGGAAATTATGTTACTTAATTATTAAATCTCCTGTCCTGCAAACAAAATTTTTTTGCCTGTCATACACATTTTATCTATGCCATTATCATATGCTAGAAGAAAATAATTTTTATTGTGAAACAGCGCTCGCTTATCTTTTTATTTTTACTTTTTGTACAGACGTTTTCCCTTCTTATAATAACTTAAAAATAAAAGAAGACACGATATGCAGGGCCTGATTAAAGGGGAAGCTCGCTCTTCACACATTATTTATACTTACACCGTTATTTTTTAACAAATACTTTCCTCCTATAATAAACAGAAAATCTTCATTAAAAATTATTTTAAAAGAATTCTGGTGTCTAATAACGGTGAGTAAATTGGATTGTTTTACACCGTTCATTTTTTATAAAAAATATTTCCTCGTCAAAGCGTGGAATTTTTATGACATGAAGTAAAAAATAATTGTAAAAATATTCCGGTATGAGCGAGCTTCCCCCTTAATCAGGCCCTGACGATATGAACTAAACGAAACTTTAATTACTGTTTTCATTACCCATAAAAATGAGCCATTAAACTAAAGCACGCATACATTTAATGGCTAACTATTTTATGTTTATAAATAATGCTAGGATAATTTGGAAATTGATGCACACAATACACAAAGGAACCGATATATTTACGTGGAAAAGAAAATCGCTTTATTTAAATTATTTAATAAAAATCTAAAATGAAGCATAATAATAACTATAACTATGTCAGACTTTAGAGACCCTGTCAGATCGCCGAACTGATATACGGGTGGTGTCGTATTCGATCCTAGGTTGCACTGGTCAAATTAGACGTTCAGTGTTTTTTGTAATTTTCTTAGAAACTTCCATAAATTTGGGCAAGGGTCCTAAAGGAAGAGCCACCTCCGACCCCCCCCCCCCCACACACACACGCCAGGCTTAGGTGTTCATCTTAGATATCTAGCTTATCATCTTAGCTAATCTATTATCTTAGCTTGTCATCTTAGATATCTTAGCTATTAATCTTAGCTCTTAAATCTTAGGCACTTAATCTTAGCTACTAAAAATCCCTTCCCTAGTGACCAACACTACAGAATCTCCAGCCTTTAATGTCCAATTCATTTCCAGCAGCTGTTTATTCCAACCCTCATTTTTATAAAACGTCACAGGATTACGTGTGAACGCCCTCTTATGGCAACTTTAGATTTAGTATAGATAGATAAAAAGAATACAGTGACCGTCTAATCATATTTCGAGAAACCGACATTTTTATTTTATTTTTTCTGAGCATTAATTCATTACTTTTTTTTTTTTTTTTTTTTTTTTTTACGAATTTATGACGCACTTGATATTTATATAAATGTAACGTAGACTAAGGCAATATGGAAATTTGATAGCAATTTTTTTTATAATTTCCTCAATAAATAAAAAAATCTATGTCTTCAAAATTTTTAAAAATAGAATTAATACTATTTTTAAAACACATAACTAAATGTTGCAAAAAAGAAGAAATTCCTATTCAAAAATTATCAAACAATTGCCTGAGTAAAATAAATAATGTTGGCAATTTGACATTTATTGTAAAATTTTCCTGAAAAGTATTGACACATTTTTTATTAAAAAGTAACATACATTTATATTATATTAAACACACATAAAAAAAAATGTAAGGAAGAAGATATATTATCATCAAAAGTGTAAAACGATTACTTGTGCATACTTGCCAACATTCTAATTAATATTCCGTAGTCTTGTTAGCCCCGCCCTTTTTCTCACACCAAAGAATTTTCAGAGTAATATTCTGCAAATGCAATTACAATTGAGTAAGAGGAAAAATATTCTAAAAAGATACCGGCGAAAAAGATGGCGGGGCTAACAATACTACGGAATATTAATTAGTATGCTGGCAAGTAAGCTTGTGTGAAATAATTAATGTTTATTATTTGACATTTATAATAAGAAATTTCCTTAATAAAATATAGTTTTTATTTAAAAGTAAAATTTATAATATTTTAAACGCAGATACGCAGTTGTCGTAAGATGGAAGATATATTATTTTCAAAAAATATGAAAGGATTAGCTAAGTACAATAGTTATTGCTGGCAATTTAATGTCGGTTATTTGGCATTTATCGTAAAATTTCTCTCAACTAAATATATTTTTTATTTACATTTTTCTAAAGTGGCCATTATTTCGTTATGAATTTCTAATTAAAAAAAAAAAAAAAAAAACTTAAGAGTTTTATTATTATTATTATTATTATTATTACAGTCGAAGAAGTCGGAATATATATATATTAGTAAAACTGTTAAAATGTACAAGTAAAACTATTAAAACTTACAGACGTTATAACAAAAATAAATGACATTTTAACCTAAATTAATGATACTTAGATAAATGACATACTCGACAAATGATATTTTAGACTTCATATTTAAGTACTAGAAAATTAACGAAAAAAATAAGGAGAGAAATAGTGCCGTTCAGAAAAAAAAAAAATAAATAAATAAAATAAAATAAAACAGAAACCTTAAGTAAGAAAATCAGAGTATCGTAAAATAAATCAAAATAAAATAAAATAAAAAGCGATAACAAGACCGCTTTTCATTACAAACGAACAAACGAGAAAACTTGTTAACAAAAATTAACAAAAAAAAAAAAAAAAAGTTAAGAAAGATGATTGAATGTTTAGTAGGAAGTTAGTAAAAACTGATAGCACTTAAGTGATAAGGAAACAAAATGTCAGTTATTGATGATAAAGTGATCAAAGAATGATCAAAGAATAAAAGATTGATAAAAGTTGTTGAAAGACAAAAAATGAAGTTAGAAAAAACTTTGTAATTAATTTTTCATTAGTGTTTTCCGTTAAGGGTTTTAATGACATTTGAGAATTTCTTATTCACTTTTCTTCTAAAACATTTTCTTAAACTATTATAGATTAAAATATAATAGTTTAAGAAAATGTTTTTTAGAGATTTTTTTTTTTAAGATAAGAATAAATCAGTAAAATGCTTACTGCAGATTTGCCAACAATAATAATTTATTACGGAGCATGGTTAAATCCCGCTTTTTTTTATACCATTTTGTTTTCAGGATTATTCTACTTACACAATCCTAATTAAGAGAAAACTGCTCTTCAAAAAAAGTAGTGTAAAAAAAAAGAGGTTAAAAAAGATTTATTTATTTTATTTTATTTATTTATTTATTTCGTACATTCTACACCAAAAAAGGGGGGTCTTTTGCATTTTTAAATATTATTCTGACCATACACTCACCATTTAACTTTAATCCCACACAGAAAAACATCAATTATTTTGTAAATTACACACAACTACTTACTAGGTTCTGTAAAGTTAACCATTGAAAATTTTAGAAATATCCTTAAAAAGAGTTTTTAAGCCTATAAAATGGAAATTAATTATACATTGTTTTTATTCCTTATTTTAATACATAATCGGAATTTTGTTTTTTAAATGCATTATAAAATATTTTCATCAATTCACTAATGCAATTACACTATAACACTTTAATACATAGGGTAAGTTCACCAGTGATTGACACTTTTAGAGCAATCTCTGATGTTTTTAATGTTCTAGTCATGAGAAAATATTTGTAGAAATCTTAAGTTAGCACATATTGTATGAAAGACATTCACAACCACATATTATGTTAAAATATATACATTTGATAATTTTTTTTTTTTTTTTTTTATGAATTTTTATTTGGCACCCACTCAATGTTCCAGTAATTGACACTGTCAGTTTTCATTTTATCAGTAATTGGCCCCCTATGTTCCACTGTTTGACACTGCTAGTTATTCATTTTACCAGTTATTAACACTCTATGCTCCAATGTTTGACATAAAATGTTAAAATTCTTATATGTAAAATATATGATTTTATTATTTTTCTCATTTATTTATTATTTCTGGATAGATGCCAGTTACTGGGGCATGCCAATCAGTGGAGCACCTAAAACCTACATATAGAAAATAATATAAATAATTTAAAGCTCTACTCTTAATAAGTAAATTTTATATATTTAATAATCTTTACAAATTATGCGTTGTGTCATAAAAATAATATTTTTAATTTGTAAAAGTTATATTAATTCTTTAAAGTAATTTCATTATTAGAAAATAAATAAATAAATAAATAAAAATCTCCACTAAATAACAAAAAAAGAAAATTACAAAGCATAAATTACAGTTTTATCATGGAAATTATGTTACTTAATTATTAAATCTCCTATCTTACAAACGAAGTTTTTTTTTTCCCTGTCATACACATTTTATCTATGCCATTATCATACGCTAGAAGAAAATAATTTTTATTATGAAACAGCGCTCGCTTATCTTTTTAATTTTTACTTTTTGTAAAGACATTTTCCCTCCTTATAATAACTTAAAAAGTAAATGAGGACATGACGTGAACTAAACCAAACATTAATGTCAGTTTTCATTACCCATAAGTTGAAAGCACGCATACATTTAATAGCTATTTATTTTATGTTTATAAATAATGCTAGGATAATTTGGAAATTCTATTAAAAAAAAAAAATTAATACAGAGAATACACAATGAAACCGATATATGTACGTGGAAAAGAAAATTGCATTATTTAAATTATTTATTTAAAATAGTGAAATAAAATTTAATAATAACTTCATTAACTATCTCACGTTTTAGACCCCACCAGATAGCGGAACTGCTTGACGGGTGGTGCCGTGTTCGATCCTAGATTGCACACGTCAGCCTACATGTTCGGGGTTTTTCATGGTTTTTTCAGAAACTTGCATAAATTTGGCCAAGGATCCCGCAGAGAGACCCTCCCCTCATGAAGATCGATCTACCGAGGTATAGTTTCTAAAGTAATTAAACGTACTTGACCCACTCAACCAAAAAAAACAATAACGATGAATATCTCATGTTGTAATAAATAAAAGCAAAAAAATTAAAAAAAAAAAAAAAAAAGTGATGCGGGATAATAAGTAATAACAATGTTGTAAATAATCACCATAAAAAGGAAAACAAATTATACGAATGAAGACAATAAAAACATGGCCTTACATAAAAAAAAAAAAAAAAAAAAAAAAAAAAAAAAGTAGTGATCAGGACAGTGCGAAAGCAGCAAATTTCTTTGCGACTGGGTTTGCTTTGTGATAATGGCTTCATATAATAATAAATTGAGAAAATGAAAATAACTTTTTCGCTCTTCCAAAGCGATGCCACAATTTACTATTCTTAATTAGTTTAAGAAACTTATTACAATGCATTTTCATTGTTTTAAAATTTGATATATTTGAAACAGGCAATTTCGTTTATTTAGACAATCAACTAATGCACGAAAAAATCATTAGTCTACTTTTAAACAACAAATAAATAAATAAAATTATTTAAAAGCAGGGGTCATACTCTCAGACCTTTTTTCAGGGCACTCTCAAAAGTGAAACTTTTTCGTCTCTATTGCTACCAACCAGTATTTTTATACAATAACCTTTATGCTATTTACTAGTGACAAATTATTTTAAAAATGCCATAAATATTTTTGCATGATGTTAGTGGTGTTCTGAGAAAAGGGCGGTGAGTTCGACCCCTCCTTATAAACAAACTTAATTTTTTAAAGTTTTGTGGTTTTCATAAGTAGCTAAGCAAAACTAATTTTTAAAAACTAAAACATAAATGTTCACATAATTTCATTCTTAACATTTTCGCGACCGCATACTTTTGTGTTTTTGACAGTAAAGTCCGCCTGTGGGCGTTATTCCCCAAAGTAACAATATTTCAGAACAAAATTTTCTGTATGCACATTTGCATTACAAATGAATATACATTATAATTATACTCTCTCTGATTAAAGTATTTGTATCCATAGTATATTAAAAGTACAAATATGAATATTGGGTAATTTTAAAAAAATAAATAACATACACATTGGGAGAGAAACGCCTACTGGTGGAGTTAGAGATCTTCCAATGACGTGAATCTACGTCAGCGGTCGCGAAAGTATTATTAGAATTATAATACTTTTATTACTAGAATACATTCCCATTTATTATAGCATAAGGTTTATAAATATTTCGAATTTAAAAAGTTTTTTATTCATTATGAAATATATATTTATTATATTTTCAATACATCAATTTTACTTTGAGAAAAAAAAGTTCTTAATTAACTAATAATAATTGTCATTCATGATATGAGTAATCGTTTAGGATTTGTTTTATTAAACTTTATAATATTTCAACTTTAATTTTAAATATTATTCTAAAAGTAGTTACTTCCGCACTATAGTTAGTTCTTTCTTTCACTGTGATATTTGATTTAATTTCTGAATTTTACTACATTAAAATTCTCATTAATTTATAAGCATTAACCATAAAACAATATGAATTAAATTATTATTAAAACAAACTTTAAAATAAGCTTCATGGTACCACCTTAAGGGGAAAATTCAAAAAGATATATAATTGCTAAAAATAACTTGCAAGTAAGTAGAACTATTGTTATTAATGTAATGATTTGCAATTATCAAGAATATTTAGATGTTACAAATCATTATATTTAGATTAATGCATATCCTTTTTATATTCAATCACTTGTTAAACTATAATAATGGGGAAAAAAACTTTAGTAAGAAGAAAGTAACAACTTTTAATATGAAGAAGAATGCATAAGTTTTCATGTACTGATGTAGCAAGAAATCCGTACTTAAAAAGATATTTTAGCAAAACTGTGTTATCTAAGATGATTTGCATACATAAAGTTGATATTTTCTTTTATAATCATTAGCACTAGTTTTCTTATCAAAACTTTTGTTCATTAAATGCAAAGAAATTATAGATATATATTACATTATTTTCATTAAAAAAGACATTCACTAAATAATTAAATTTATTTTATTGCGATTATATTTATTTTTTTTTTATAAATTATTTATAGATCTGTAAGAGGATGTAAGAAAACTGTTTTAAATAAAAAATATATATATAAGTATAAATATATTAAAATAAATTAAAAAATGCAACTGAAAATTTTCTTTAAATGCACCTTTTTCCTTACATAAATAAATAATTTCTTCAAACTGTTTTGACATTGTGCTTTGTTTCATATTCATTTAAAACTTTTTCTGTAAATAACTTTTTCGGTAATTTTTTCATTAGTAGTAAACAACATTTTAATTATCGGTGGCATATTTTACTAATGAAAATTGCCTATCTTCTAATCAATATACTACGTACGTATGTACATAGTCGTCATTTTCGTAAATATACATATTTTGTCTAACTTTCAATTATATAATGCCTCAACATGTAGTTGCAGGTAGAATTAGGACTTGGCAGTCGTACACTGATAAAGTTCTACTGCCCCTTTTTTTTACTTTTTCATACTGTCGGTGATAAGTTTGTTTTGAAGAACAGCGTAGTACAGCACAGTCACTTTTTTTAATAACAACAACTAATATAAATAAAAGTTTGCATTGTTCTACCGAATAAGTGCAAACCATTACCAAATATTTACCGAATTGCAAACCATTATAAAATATTTCTATTTAAAAGAAATTAAAAATAGTATTAAAAAAAGTGTCTGCACTGAGTTCTGTAACAACAATGTATTCTGGCATTGAACACTGGCTGTTCATGCTTAGGAATTCATAGGGGAAAAGGATAAAAATCTGTAAAAAAAAAAAAAAAAAAAAAAAAGCATAGAATTAAAAAAATTAAAAAAAAAAAAAAAAAAAAAAAAGAACTAACACCGGAAGAAATAAAAGATCAAAATTAACTGATAAAAAGATATCGTAAGTTATTGTATAGTTAATATCATCTAATATCGTAAAAAGATATTTAAGTGATATTGACTACACTAAAAAATCCTCTCCTGACCCAAAAATAACTGACACCAATGAAAACAAGAATCATACATCTACTGACACCACAGAAAATACCCAGCAAATTGAGAAATCAAACACATCAGCAACTACACCAAATTTAACCAATAACTCGGATTATTTCCCACCGCTATCCTCTACTACTAATAACGCCACTAAACATGTTTTTTGGCGAACTTGGCGAGATACATAATACTTTCAAAGAACTTCTCGAAAACGCTAAATTCATCAGCTTTTTCAAATCAATAGCCCAGAAAATGAAGCAATACAGTAACCCTCTTGATAAAATTATTGTTATCATTAAAGAATTCGACAATTTTGCCAATGAGCCCCCCACCATCAATCATGAACAGTTCAAATAATTTCTTTTCTTTATCGATTCTCTCGTGGAACTGCAATTACCTTATTAACCGCATTAATGAGCTTAGACACTTTATCTCACTTAACCTTTCTATTGACGTAATTTTACTACAAGAAATTGGTAACCCTTCCTGTAGCATTAATATATCTGAATACAAACTTCATCGCACTGGCAGACCAAACACTAATTATGGTGGCACGGCAATTTATATTAAAAATCACATAACGCATTACCTATACACACACAACACACTTAATAACATTGACTACACGGGTATTGTTATCCAACTCCTGAACATAAACTTATTTATTGCTTCTGCTTACATAAGACTTACTAGACAATACCCGATTAATGACATCAATAGCCTTTTCTCTAATCACACATGTTGTTTTGTCGCTGGCGACTTCAATGCACATAACACTCGTTGGAATTGTGTCCGTACCACCTCACGTGGTAGGTTTCTTCATAATTTCATACACAACCAAAACTGAAGTTTACACGCTCCTAACACAAACGCACGCTTTCCATATAATAATGCTCACCTTTCTATAATTGGGGCCGCGGTAGCCCAGTCGGTAGAGCGCCGGCCTCGTAATTGGAAGATTGCGGGTTCGGTACTCGAGCCGGCCAAAGACCGTCGTGTACACTAATGGTGGCTGGTGCACGTAAAATCTGTCGTGGCCGCAATGTCCTCCATGTTCCCATCAAAAATTATACCTCTGGGGGTCACCGAAGCGGGAGAGCCATACTTTCCGTGGAGAATCAAAATTGTGATGGCATGTCTCCGGATCTCCTCTAGAGGTGTGACCCAGACCGTCGCCAATTGCCCATCTGCGCAGCACTAGTGCGACGTAAAACCCAACCATCCATCCTTTCTATAATTGATTTCGCATTAACCAAAAATCTCCCATATCCTATTTCTACTAAAACTATTAATGATCTAAGCTCAGACCACATTCCCGTCTATTTCAAAATTGATTTTAATCCAATAATCCCTTCTCCTTCTGTTGCCATCAAATGGAATAAATTTGACAAAATAAACATAACCAATCCTGAAATTAACAATACTAATGATATTGAAATTGCAGTTTCCACGCTCCACCAACATATAGCGAACGCTCAAAAACATGCTACTTAGGAATACTTTAAAAACAATAGACGCTTTCTCCTAACTACATTCACCAATTGATTAAAAACAGAAATAGAATTCGACGTCAATTTCAAAACTCTCGTGATCCCAACTTAAAAAGGATTATGTATAATTTAAATAACAGAATTAAAAACTGCATACAAACTGAAAAACAAAAAACTTGGAATAATTTCCTCTCAAATCTTTCCCCAGAGGATAACAGTCTCTGGCAAATTAAAAAGCGACTAAATAACAATTATACCGCCATCCCTCCTCCTACTTATAATAACTTAACCCATTACAATGACGAGGACAAGGCTAACGCTCTTGCTTCATCCTACGAAAATCAGTTTTCCCCAAATAATAATCTTACTGACTTGGTTAATCTTCGCCAGGTTATCTCTGCAATAGATAACTTTCTCTGTACTTCTCTTCCCCCCCCCCCCCCGATATTAACGTTTAACCACTTGACGTTATTAATTTATTAAATCCCTTAAAAACCATAAACCACCCGGAATTGACAAAATTTAAAATGTTGCCATCAAAATTCTTCCGCTCAAATACACTCTATTTCTTACCCATATAATTAAACACATCATAAAACAATCTTACTTCCCTAATATTTGGAAAACATCTGTCATTTCTCTAATACCTAAACCATTATGCAACTTAATTAATCCTACTAATTTTAGACCAATCTCCTATCTCCCCTGCCAACAAAGTCGCTGAACGCGTCATTAGGGAGCGACTCGTTAAACATCTGACTGACATCAATTCACTCATGCCTGAACAATTTGACTTCAGAGCCAGGGCCTGATTAAGGGGGAAGCTCGCTCATACCGGAATATTTTTACAATTATTTTTTACTTCATGTCATAGAAATTCCACGCTTTGACGAGGAAATATTTTTTATAAAAAATGAACGGTGTAAAACAATCCAATTTACTCACCGGTATTAGACACCAGAATTCTTTTAAAATAATTTTTAATGAAAATTTTCTGTTTATTATAGCAGGAAAGTATTTGTTAAAAAATAACGGTGTAAGTATAAATAATGTGAAAAGAGCGAGCTTCCCCCTTAATCAGGCCCTGTTCAGAGCTAAACACTCTTCAGGACACCAGCTACTTCGCGTTGTGGAACTCCTTCGAGAAAACCTCAATGCGAAGATCCCAACTGCAGCTATCGTTTTAGATGTTGCTAAGGCCTTCGGTAAGTTATGGCATGAAGGCCTTATTTACAAGTTAATTCAGCTGAATACACCTGCCTACCTCATACATCTTATACACCATTACCTCAGCAGAGCTGCAAACATTTTAACATTTAAATCAGAATTAACACCAATATTTTTAAATGGAATATTTTATATATTTTTTCGATGATTAATATCACCGAAAACAGGTATAAAAATTTTCCGGTTTGAAGTCTCCCTTGAAAAACGGGAGACTTGGCACCTATGCCTTAGCAACAGAACTTTCGTCGTCCGCATTAACAACACACTATCATTCCAGAAAAACATTACCGCAGGCATACTCCAAGGCTCTGTACTTGGACCTACACTCTTCAACATATTTTTCAATGATACCTAGGCACCCTCACACTAATCTTGCTCTCTATGCGGATGACACTGTAATTTGCATGTCCAGCAGATAACCCTTTAATTTATACTTCTACTTACAGGAACACATTGACACACTTATGAGTTGGTTCACTAAATGGCGCGTCCAGATTAATGAATCAAAAATAACAGCTGTTTATTTTTCTCATAAACTAACCTACCCAAATCGTATTACCATCAATAACACTACCATCCCCTGGTAAGATGACACAAAATACCTGGGCGTCTGCCTTGACCAACGTTTAACTTTTAGAAAGCATATTATTACCTCAAAAGCAAAAGCATCTAATGTCAAAAAATCTCTTGACCCACTTTTTTAAGGAAAATCTTTATCGATCAGAAATAAAATATAATATATAATTCATGTATCCTCCCGATGCTCACTTACGCATGTCCCACCTGGGGATGTACGTGTAAATCCTCACTCAATAAAATTGCAGCCTCCCACAACAAAATCCTAAGACAAATTCGTAACGGTAATAGATATTTACGAAACAGCAGTATCCGCAAAGACCTCCGCCCCCATTCTTTCCACGACAGAGTCCGTTAACTCTCCAAAAATTTTTATGACTCCATAAATGACTCCATAAATGACATTATGACTCCATAAATGACATTAACAACAAAATCATAGCGGAATTGCCTGATTATGATAAGCTCTCCCCTTCTAAAAGAAAACATCCTCGGTACTCAATGGCCCTTGATGACTAGTTTTACCTCCATCCAATTTCCTTTATTTTTGGGGCCGCTTGTAGCCCAGTCGGTATAGCGCCGGCCTCGTAATTGGAAGATTGCGGGTTCGGTACTCGAGCCGGCCGAAGACCGCCGTGTACACTAATAGTGGCTGGTGCGCGTAAAATCTGTCGTGGCCGCAATGTCCTCCATGTTCCCATCAAAAATTATACCTGTGGGGGTCACCAAAGCGGGATAGCCATCCCTTCCATGGAGGATCAAAATTGCGATGGCATGTCTCCGGACCACCTCTAGGGGTGAGTCCCAGACCGTCGCCAATTGCCCATCTGCGCAGCACTAGTGCGACGTAAAACCCAACCAACCAACCTTTATTCTTGTTCAAAGAATAATAATAATTACTTTTTCTAACGTAGTTTAAACTTAATTTCTTTACACCTCTCTCAAAATTATGTTCTACTGTGGATTATTATTATACCACCACACAATCGTGTTGTGACTATGACTTCTTCACAAAAAAATAAAAAATAAAATAAAATAAAGTATGGCCACTTTAAAAGTGTCTTTAAAAAAAAAAACTTTTGTAAATCGACTCAGCTTTTTTTGAAGTTTTCAGCAACCTCTTGGCTTTTTAGGAACTGAGAACTATCTTAAATTTATTTTCTTTAAATTTTTAGATCTCTTTTTTTTTTTTAATTTTCTTTAATCCCTTAGTACCATTAAACTATAATTTTTTTTTTTTTATTAATTTCTTAACCTTATTTTTACGCAGATTTTATCTGCAGTTAGATTTTATTTTTCTGGTTCACAATAGCATACTTGCTAACCATCTCATTAAAAAACGTACAATTGTTAATGCCCCCTGAAAAAACGTCCCTTTTCTCACACCACTATATTTTTAGAGTTATTCTCTCCAAATATTGTTACGATTAAATAAGATTAAAATTACTTTAAAAAATTATTGGTGTGAAAAAAAGGCCGGTACTAAAAATTGTACGGTTCATAATGAGATGGTTGACAAGTATGCAATAACACGACAGTCAAGTATAGCCTGGATGTAAAATGATGTTCATTAAGCAGTCCATGAATGCAAAAATCAGTTCCAGTTCCACTGGTTCCAAATCAAGGTCGTTGGTTCTAAAATTTTGTGTCTGGCCTCGGAGAGCATTTGGCTGCATTTCTCTTAAGTGTTGTTTTGGGGAATTTTTTATTTTTTCTTTAAGATATTTTCCGATCTTGACAATTCTGGAGCAAATTGAGAAAAAATAAGATAATAAATTAAAAGTTGGTTGCATTTAAAGTAGCACTAGTACAGCGCAATCATACCTTCAATCTTTTACTTTTTACTTTTTACTGAATTAATTAAAAATTAATTTTAAAGTATCTTGGAATTTGGCATAGTTCTGTTTTAAAATTGTCTTCTTCTTGTTCTGTCGTCACCGCCCCCCCCCCCCCCCAATTTTTTTTTTTTTTTTTTTTTTTTTTTTTACAGTTGCTTTTAGAAACCATTTATTTCATTCGAAAGAAAATATATCTGTTAACAGGCTAAAGCTTTTTTTTTTTTTGTGGGGGGGGGGGGGGAATATGGAAACGGAGAAATAATATATATTTCTTAAAAAATAAAGTAAATTTATTTTGCACAAGTACATTAGTTTTCCTAGTTTTCTCCAAAATCAGTGTAAAAGACACTCACGAATGACATCCTCTCTTCCACGTATGTCTTTAATATCTCAGTGTGTATGTCTGCAGTATTCGGTCTATAAGGTATGAGATTTTTTTTTAAGAATTTAATTAAGTCAATGTTCATTAAAATAACAAATACTTTTATGATAAGTTTTTACGTGTGTTTGTATATTTAGTTGTAACACGACATTATATGACCTGAGTAACTACATTAAATAATATGTATTACATTTTAAATTACCATTTCCTATTTGTTGGTTATTTTATACATTTTACTTTGTACATTTAAACTAGATCAAAGCACACACCACCTCCGGTTTCAAGATTTGTTTTTCTTTTCGAATCTTTAAATCTCATGCCAACATAACAAGCATCTGCTCCAGTTTCCACGAAAAATGAAATATTTCGAAGTCTAAAAATAGAGCATTACAGAAATTTTATACAAAATCTGGTGTAAAACAACTACACGACTTCCATTGCCCACTATTACCCAATATTACACGTATTACATGAATTTTTTTTTTAGCGATAATATGTACGTTTTTTGAAATTTTTTAGTAAGAGAAATTTGATACACATGTAAAGACATATAAAACAGAATTTACATAGCGAGTTAAAAAATAAGTGGGGGAAAAAAAGATTTTTTTTAATCACAAATTTCCGACATCTAAAACTGAACTACCTAATCAGGATAACCGTTAATATTCCTGTAATAACCGCGTTAATACATGAGAAAGGGTACCTAAAAAGGATTTACATAAAAATTTTGAAGAAAATCATTAGAGCCGTTTTTCTGACACCAACATTTACCAAAACTTGGCATACTCAGTTACTGACCGGAAGACAGTAATTACGTACAAAAGCATATCTAAAAGCTGGTTAATATGGCGAGTTTGAAAAGAAATCCGTACTGCCGTTTTTATAGAAACGCATTTGCCAGACCTGAAATTGAACTATTTATACAGGACGACCGTCAATTTTCCTGAACTAACCAACTATATCATTCAAAAGGATATCTAATTCTGAGATACGGGTCACACTTCCGGTATCCGATGACCCTCTTCCGGTTTTTGAATGTTCACCAAAAGTTGTACACTTCATCTATACACCAGACCTGTATCAATTTTTAAGTTTCGTAGTTCTACCCTTTATCAGTTTCGGAGATATGATAGCCAGAAGATTCCACACATACATACATACACACACACACACTGACCAATTGTTAAAAACTGTTTTTTTTTTAGACTCAAGAGACCTTAAAACGTGTAAATCAGGTGAAAACTCGATATCGAATTTTTGCACCGAACACAATACTTCCATTACCAACGGTAGTAGGGTAATGGAAGTAAAAAGAGTCAACCGATGTTTCATTTTTTCAAAAGGATGCATTACAAGAACAATTAAAGCCCATAAAACAAGAATATAATGTCGTCCGACAGTACTTTGAATCTTTAAATGTAGTAGGCCGGTGTTACCAACATGCAAACTTAATTTTTGCCACGTTCCCTACGGACAGCTCAATGTCCCTAAAGAAATGATAAAAGTCTCTACTTTAGTGCTGAGGATGTTTGTATGCTTTCATTCTCGGGATATCTTGAGGATGTCCTGGGGGAAAAGGGTACATCCAAAAAGTCCCTATTGCGTCCCTATGCTAAAGAAAACTGATAAAAGTCAATACGTGTAGGAACAAACCCCTAGTTTTGCAATATTTATGTTGGCTCTTTTTTGGCTTTATTTAGGTAGTATTTGGCTCCATTCGGCTCTATTTAAGAGAAAGTTTGGCCTCGTATCAAAAATATGACATGGCAACCCTCATTCTCAGGATACTGAATGCCTGCATTCCGACGGGTTGATGGGGAGTGTGAAAGTAGTTTGCATAATGTATTACATAGTGTTCAAAGTACGCAGCGTTTTCCCTCCTAAGTTGAAAATTTCCCTCTTCTTTTATCTTTATTGTTCCCTCACATACTCGTTTTTAAAGCAAGTACATTTTTAATTACTAACCTAATGAAGGAGCACTATACTATCATGAAAATTTATACTTTTCTCATTCTAGTTATTTATTTTAAAAGACTTTATATACAACTTTTTAAAATTCTTAAGGAAAAGAACACTTTGAATGAATTTTAAAAACCTAGAAGATCGTTATCGTCTCCTCCCCTTACCTATATCTGCGTGTGCACATGTATATAAGGAACAAAAGCATAAATGACGTAAATATATCGAGTTTAAATTATTAGCAAGAAAAATCTCTCAATGTAACTGACATAATAGTAAAATAAAAACACATTATTATAAAGCATAAAAGAGTGCAATCATGTATTAAATATGATTTGACTGAAAAAGGACAGTTTTTTTTCTTCTTTTTTTAACTGTTTAAGGGTATTCGAATTGATATTACATTTAATAAAATCGAACTTTTTACGTTAAATATATTGTATGCAATGTTTTGTTAAATTTCTGGTATTTTTAACAAATAATAACTTAAAAAGGAACTTAAATTTGTGGTTTTATTTTTCTATTTTCCATTCAAAAGCAAAAGAGTGATGAAATCTGAGCGACGTAATTTTGATCTGTGATCGTATAACCTTCTACGAAAATTATTTTCACATTGAAGTTTGTGAATCATTGAATAGCATAGCTGTCAATATTTTAATTTATTCCGGAGTACTTTTAGCTCCGCCTTTAATCCATACATGCTTTTTTTTTTTTTTTTTAGAGTAAATTTTTCTTATTTTATGATAGTTATATATTGGAGAAAAGTATTCTAAAAAAAGTGGAACGAAATAAAAGCAAAGCTAAAAATACTCCGGAATAAATTAAAATATTGGTAGCTGTGGAAAAGGATAAATTAAATATTGCGACGCTATAGCTTATTCTTGATATATTTCATTTATTATAAAAAACATTTATCGAGGAAAATAAAATTTTTATTTAACAATTCTTCTGAAAAGAGGAATCAAATATTATTAAAAAATGTCTTCATTGCTTATTCAGAAATACAATTAGAAATAAATAGTAAAAATAGACTAGATAATATGTATATATATTTAGGTAATTTATTAAAATATTATAATTTTTCAAAGTAATTTCTTGGTTAAGCATCTCATTTTTTACTTTGTCCAAGAAACTATCCAGGTACTTAAAATTGTTTTAATTGCATATAAATTAAAAACACGAATAACATCAAGAGTTAAATAATAATAATAATAATAATAATAAAAAATAATTAATGAAATATTTTCAATCTTATTAACATCACATAATTAAGATATTTCCACACACTGGTTTAAAGTTTCGGATTAAATTTGTACTTGAATCATCATGGAATTTCAAAAGGTATACGTATTCCTGCAATGTTAGTGTGTTTTGGACTCTCTCTCAGTTTCAAAGAATTGAATTATGCCTTAATATATTATTAACATTAAATTAGTCAATACACTTTGGGTGGGTATGTCTTATTTCCCTTTTTTCTCCAACTGTATGAGATGTTTTGGAATTAAGTTTAGATATTTCTTATTAAGTTTATTCGCCGGGAGACGCGGATGTCCAATGAATATGGTGTCCCTGTTTGGGGTAATGATGACCGCTCGTTTGGTATCCCCTCAGAATTGCGGTCATGAATTCGGCGACCCTCCGACATACTTGCCAACAATCTCATTAATAACCGTACAATTGTTAACGCCCTCTGAAGAAACGCCTCTTTTCTCACACTACTATATTTCTAGAGCTATTCTCTCCAAAGGTTGTTACGATTAAATAAGAATAAAATTACTCTAAAAAATTGTTGGTGTGAAAAAAAATGCAGGTAATAAAAATTGTACGGTTCTTAATGAGACGGTTGGCAAATTAGCCCTCCGACCAATGCTTAGTCACAAGTCACAAGTGCTGCGCCATTGAAATATTAATTATTATTATTATTATTATTATTACCTGTAGAAATATACTTTTTTCACCCTAGATGATAGAAGTAATCATTTTATTTTAATCTACAGATAGTTGGAGAGGCTAAACTTGCTGACAGAAAGAGTACGTATGATAACGTTGATTTTAATCTAATTACTAATTTTTTATCAAACAGGTATTTTTATAATAATAAAAAAAAAGGTGTAATTTTTATCCTATTTGAGAATAATACACTTAAAAATTTCCTTAATGCACTTAAATTTTCTACATAACTGCATTACATTGCACACATGCGTCGAGATGTAAGATGCTATATGGAGGAAGTAATTATACAAGTTCAATTCGCGCTATTTGTAACAGTGTTTAATACCGTAAATTTTTGCTATTATTATTATTATTATTATTATTATTATTATTATTCTCTTTACAGAAGTCAACGAAAGCTATGGAATATTAATCCGTAGTGTTATTAACCCCGCCTTCTTTTTTTACACCAGTATATTTTTGTAGTATTTCTTTCTTATTTAATCGTAATTAAATTTGCAGAATATTACTCAAAAATTTACTCTTGTGAAAAAGAGGGTGGGACTAGAGACGGGATATTAATGAGCATGTTGGCAAGTAGGGTATACATATACTCTCTATATAAACACATACATATTACTCTATAAGAATATTAGTACTCTATACATAATATCACTTCTTTATAAGAATGACAATAAGTTCCTCCCCTTTTGCTTTTCTCACATTTACACACCTGCCATGCATATTTATACGATTACAGCACTCAGGGTTCGTATTTCCTGCCTTTTTTAGGGCGCTTTCAGACATTTAAAATTTTCAATTATTTTACCACCATTATTTTTGTAGAGAAATTTTATGCTATTTTCATAGAAATGTGTCGTTATTAATCAGAATAGAGATACTTCTATAAAAATAATGGTATAACATAGCTGCCAATATTTTAATTTATTCCGGAGTAATTTTACCCCGCCTCTATTTTGTACCACTTATTTTTTTTAAAGTAATTGTTTCTTATTTTACTGAAGTTATGTATTCAAGTAGTTTTTTTTAACAAAGTGGGGCGAAATAAAGGCGGGGCTAAAAGTACTCCGGAATAAATGAAAATATTGGCAGCTATGGTAGTAAAAGAGGCGGAAATTTCTCTCTCTCTCGAAAAGCCCCCCCCCCCCCCCTCAAAAAAATAAAATAAAATAAACGAGTAAAGTGAGACCCCTGCTCTTTTTTGAGATTATTTTGACTAGGAGTCTCTTAGAAGATTGAGTATGTATAACTATCCATATTTTCTCTAATTTTTAAATACTAAATTTACGCTTATTCTTTTCTTATAATCCCATTTATGCCTATACTCATAAATTATATATTTAACATTATTCATTCTATTGTTTCTCTATAGCCTTTGCCTGAGGGTAAACACCGCTTCTTTCTTTCTCATACGTAATCCATTGCAAATATATATGCTAACTTATTACATACATCAGTGAAATATTTTGTGAAATACTCTTGAATCCCAATTGAATATACACGACTATCTAGAAATTCTACTCTTTATAAATTACAAATTTCTTTCTTTCTTTTTCTTTTTTTTTTTTTTTTTTTTCTAAGCTGTCAAATTTAAAGAAATTTTATTTGCCTCTGTGAAAAGGAAAAAAGTGTAGCACAACTTCATCATTTTTTAAAGGTTTTCCTTTTTTCACTTCTTCACATTCTTTGTTGAAAGGTAAATACACTAATTTAGTATTATTTACCGTTCTCCATGTATACTCTATTTCTAGTCATTCTTTTATTAGTTTTTAAACCCCCGAGACCTTTGGATTGTAATTAATGCATTGTAAGTTATTTGTCTTGTTAAGTAAACAGAATTTCTAACGTTTTCAATTTTCAATCCCTTCGTTTATTGATAAAATAATTCACTTTAATCTAAAGAATCTTTTTTGTGTCCAGTAGGTAGTGTGGATATTATCTGCATAAACTTAAGGAAATATTAATATTTAATGTATTGTCACCACTCGCTATAAGACAATTCCAAGTTTAAAAAAATTTGGTGAGAGTGAAGGTAAGGCTTGCAATGTTAGTATAAAATCATTTATCTAAATGCGACTTCGCCTCTTGGCTGAATTCGCAGGTTATTAAACAGGATTGGTACGTTGGCAGTTAGTTAGACCTCCCTGAAGCCCGACTGACTCCAAATCGAGGTCTTTGGGCTCAATTTCTTTCAACTGTTATTTCGGGAAAAAATGTATTTTTTCTTTAAGATATTTACCAATGTTGACACTTCCCGAGCAAATTGATAATAAATTAAAAGTTGGTTGGTTGTGTTTAACGTCGCGCTGGTAAAGCGCACTGGATAATTGGCGACGGTCTGGAGCACAAACCTAAGGATGGTCTAATAAATTAAAAGAAAAGAGAAATATTGAAATTGTCATACCTTCAATGTTTTCATTTTCATTTTTTATTGAATTAATTAAAAATTAATTGTAAAGTATCCGGTAATTTGGCATAGTTCTGTATTAAAATTGTCTTGTTTTAGTTCTATCGCCCCCCCCCCCTTTTTTTTTCATTTGCTTCTTTGGTCTGGTGTACAGATGAATTTTCTAGATTTTGGTGAAAATTGAAAAACCGGAATTGGGACATCGGAGACCGGAAGTGCTACCGTAAGTCCGTATCTCAAAAACGGCTCTAACGACTTTCTTCAAATTTGCTATATAAACACTCAATTCGGTGTCCTTTCGAATGATATAGTTGATTAGTTCAGGAAAACTGATAGGCGTCGTGTATGAATAGCTCAATTTCAGGTCTTGCAAGCAAGTTCCTTTAACCCGTTAGTAGTCGCTATACACTGCGCCATGTATTATAGATTACGTACTTTTTATTTAACTGCCACCAATAATTTTAAGAAGTGATGTGATCGACGTCTCCTCGATTTTATTTTCGTTTTATGTATACCAAATGCCACTTCTAAAAATTTATGGTGGCTATTGAATAAAAAAAACCTTTCAACGAGCTGCTGCTAACAAGTTAAAAAGGGCTATACGGATTTTCTTCAAACTCGCCCTATTAACTCACTTTTATGTATTCTTTTGCATGAAATTATTGTTTTCCGGTCAATAACTGATTTTTTGTAAAAGTTGGTATCTCAAAAACGGCTCTAACGATTTTCTTGAAAATTGTTATATAAATCCATTTCTTTCTCGTGTATTACGTGGTTATTAGAGGAAAAGTAACAGTCTTCTTGCTTAGGTAGGTCGTCTTCAAACCTCAAAAAATTCAAATCACAAAGTTCAAGATCAATTTAATTCAAATTCAAAATGCAATTCTTCAAATCTCAAAATTTCAAAAAATAACTGTAACCTTTTTTCTCTTATTTTTTACCTCGCTATGTGTAAGCTTCATTTTATATGTCTTCACAAGTTTCTCTTACCAGAAAAATTTTAGGTTTCTACTTCTTTAGGTCACTTTTATGTTTTCTGATCACATTATCTCTCAAAAATGCATATAATACGTGTGATAGTGGGTAATGGAAGTCGGGTGGTTATTTCATATTTTTATTTTTATTTTTATTTATTTTTATTTTTTTGTAAATAGGGAAAAAATATATTTAGAAAATGGAATAAAATTATTTGCTCAAATACTATAGTTTTCTCCAAAATCAGTGAAAAAATTACTCTCGGGTGATTTTATCTCTTCCACATATATCTTTAATAATCCCAGTATGTATATATACACTATTCGGTCAGTATTTTTGAGATTTAATTTTATTTTTAGAATTTAATAAGTAAATTTTCATTAAAATAACAACTATTTCTATGATAAGTTTTCACGTGTGTTTGTATATTTAGTTGGAACACGACATTATATGACCTGTGTAATTAGATTAAATAATATATATTACATATTAAATTACTTTTTCTTATTTATTGGTTAATTTAACTTCGTACATTTAAACTAGACCAATGCGTGCAATACCTCCTGCTTCAAGATTTGTTTTTCTTTTCGAATCTTTTGATCTCATACTCAACATAATATGAGATTAAAAGAAGCTTCTGCCCCTATTTCCTCTGAAAACGAAATTCTGTCGCAGTCTTCAAAATAGAATATTACAGAAATTTTATGAAAACTCTGGTGTGGAACAACCACAAGACTTCTATTACCCTCTGTTACCCATTGTTACCGTATTATATGCATTTTTTGGCGATACTATGTACATTCTTTGGAATTTTTTGGTAAGAGAAATTTGATACACGTATAACGACATAAAACAGAATTTACATAGGGAGTTAGAAAATAAGGACAAAAAATAAAAAGACATTTTTTTAAACACAAATTTCCGACATCTAAAAGAGAACTACCTAATCAGGATGACTGTTAATTTTCCTGTTACAACCACGTAATATATGAGAAAGAGTATCTAAAATGAATTTACATAAAAATTTTCAAGAAAATCGTTAGAGCCGTTTTTGAGACACCACCTTTTCCCAAAACTTGGGATATTCAATTATTGACAGAAAAACAATAATTACATACAAACGTATATCTAAAAGCTGGTTAATATAGCGAATTTGAAAAAAATCCGTACTGCCGTTTTTAAAGAAACGCACTTGCGAGACCTTAAATTGAGATAGTTATACAGGACGACTGTCAATTTTCCTGAACTAACCAACTATATCATTCGAAAGGATATCTAATAGAGTGTTTATATGGCATGCTTGAAGAAAATCGGTAAAGCAGTTTTTGAGATACGTCCCACTTACAGTTTTTGAATTTTCACCAAAAGTTGGAAAATTCATCTGTACACCAGACCTATATCAATTCTAAAGTTTCGTAGTTCTTACCTTTATCAGTTTCGGAGATGTGATAGCCAGAATATTCCATACATAGATACATACACACACACTGACCAATTGCCAAAAACTGTTTTTTGGATCCAAGGGGCCTTAAAACATGTAAATCAGATGAAAACTCGATATCGAATTTTTGCACCGAATACAATACTTCCATTACCAACGGTAGTAGGGTAATGGAAGTAAAAATAGTCAACCGATGTTTCGTTTTTTCATGAGGATGTATTTCAAGAACAATTAAAGCTTATAAAACAAGAATATAATGTCACCCGACGGTACTTTGAATCTTTAAAAGGGTTTCCACGGCCTGATATTTTTCAAGGACTCTTACACCAGTATTATCTAAAAAGAAATTGCTTCTTAAATAAAAACTGTACTTTTAAGAATAGATTTATATTAAACCTATTCTGGTGGAAGAGCCCTTGAAAAAAGGCGTGGCCGTTGGAACCCTGTTTAAATGTACCTTAAAACATACCATCATGCAAACTTAAATTTTGCCACGTTCCCTTCGGACAGCTCAATGTCCCTACATTAATGATAAAAGTCTCTGCTTTAGTGCTGAGGATGTTTGTATGATGTACTTTCATTCTCGGGATAGCTTGAGGACGTCCAGAGGAAAAAGGGTACATCCAAAAAGTTCCTATTGCGTCCTTATGCTAAAGAAAACTGATAAAAGTCCTTACGTGTAGGGACAAATCCCTAGTTTTGCAACATTGATGTTGGCTCTTGTTTGGTTTTATTTAGTTAGCATTTGGCTCCATTCGGCTCTATTTAAGAGAAAGTTTGGCCTCGTATCAAAAATATCACATGGCAACCCTGATTCTCAGAATACTGAATGCCTGCATGCCAACGGGTTAATGGGGAGTGTGAGAGTTGTTTGCATAATGTATTACACAATATTACATAATGTATCTGTTCAAAGTATGCAGGGTTTTTCCGTCCTAAGTTGAAAATTTCCCTCTTCTTTTATCTTTATTATTCCCTTACTTACTCGTTTTTAAAGCAAGTACTTTTTTAATTACTCACCTAATGAAGGAGCACTATACTATCTCAAAATTTTATGCTTTTCTCATTCTAGTTATTTATTTAAAATGACTTTATGCTTACTTTTTCAAAATTCTGAAGGATAAGAACAATTTAAATGAATTTTTAAAATCAAGAAGTTTGTTATCGCCTCCTCCCCTTGCCTATATCTGCGGGTACACATGTATATAAGGAACAAAAGCACTTACGTCTTTGTAGCCAAATGACATAAATATTTCGAGTTTAAATTAACAGCAAGTAAAATCTCTCAATGTAATTGACACAATAGTAAAGTAAAAACACATTATTATAAAGCATAAAAGAGTGCGATCATGTATTAAATAATACTAAAAAATACTTACGTCACATACTTCACTGAAAAAGGACAGTTTTTTTTCTTTCTTCTTTTTTTAACCGTTTAAGGTTATTCGAATTGATATTACATTTAATAAAATCAAACTTTTTAGGTTTAATATATTGTATGCAATGCTTTGATAAATTTCCAGTATTTTTAACAAATAATAATTAAAAAAGGAACTTAAGTTTGTTGTTTTATTTTTCTATTTTTCATTCAAAAGCAAAAGAGTGATGAAATCTGAGCGACTTAATTTTGATATTAAACCTGTGGTCATATAACCTGCTACGCAAATTATTTTCACATTGAAGTTTGGGAATCATTGAATAGCATAGCTGTCAATATTTTAATTTATTCCGGAGTACTTTTAGCTCCGCCTTTAATCGATAACACTTTTTTTTTTTTTTTTTTTTAAGAGTAAATTTTTCTTATTTTATCATAGTTATATACTGGAATAAAGTATTCTCAAAATAAAGTGGAGCGAAATAAAAGCAAAGCTAAAAATACTCCGGAATAAATTAAAATATTGGTAGCTGTGGAAAAGGATAAATTAAATATTGCGACGCTATAGCTTATTCTTGATATGTTTGATTTATTATAAAAAACATTTATCGAGGAAAATAAAATTTTTATTTAACAATTCTTTTAAAAATAGGAATCAAATATTATTCAAAAAGGTCTTCATTGCTTATTCAGAAATACAATTAGAAATAAATAGTAAAAATAGACTAGATAATATGTATATATTTAGGTAATTTATTAGAATATTATAGTTTTTCTAAGGAATTTCTTGGATAAGCATCTCATTTTATATTTTCTCTAAGGAACTAGCCAGCTACTTAAAATTGTTTTAATTGCATATAAATTAAAAATACGAATAACATCAAGAGTTTAAAAATAATAATAATAATAATAATAATAATAATAAATATTTAATGAAATATTTTCAATCTTATTAACATCACATAATTAAGATATTTCCACACACTGGTTTAAAGTTTCGGATTAAATTTGTACTTGAATCATCATTGAATTTCAAAAGTTATACGTATTCCTGCAATGTTAGTGTGTTTTGGACTCTGTCTCAGTTTCAAAGAATTGAATTATGCCTTAATATATTATTAACATTAAATTAGTCAATACTTTGGGTGGGTATGTCTTATTTCCCTTTTTTCTCCAACTGTATGAGATGTTTTGTAATTAAGTTTAGAGATTTTTTATTAAATTCATTCACTGGGAGACTCGGATGTCCAGTGAATATCGTGTCCCTGTTAGGGGTGAGGATGACCGCCCGTTTTGGTATCCCCTCAGAATTGGTTATGAATTCGGCGACCCTCCGACCGATGCTTAGTCACAAGTGCTGCGCCATTGAAATAATAATAATAATTACCTGTAGAAATATACTTTTTTCAACCAAGATGGTAGAACTAATCATTTTGTTTTAATCTACAGATAGTTGGAGAGGCTAAACTTGCTGACAAAAAGAGTACGTGTGATAATGTTGATTTTAATCTCATTACTAATTTTATTTCAATCTTGTATTTTTTTGTTAAAATATGAAAAATAAAAATAAATAAATAATAAAAAACTTGTGTAATTTTTATCCTATTTGAGAATAATACACTTAAAATTTTCCTTAATGCACTTAAATGTCCTTCATAACTGCATTGTATTGCTCACATGCATCGAGATATAAGATGCTATATGATGCAAGTAATTATAATTCAATTGGCGCTAATTGTAACAGGGTTTATAAAGTTTTGCTATTATTATTATTATTCACTTTTCAGAAGTCAACGAAAGCTATGAATGATTCATGAGTAGACCACACAAGTTTCTTGGTTTCCTGTAACTCTGCTTACTGTGTAAATTATAAAATCTCTTATGTTTCATTATTTCACAGAACCATACACAATGTTTGTATTAATACAATCTGTATGATAAATAAATGGATAAGAAGCAGAATTACTATTACGTATATTATTTTACGTAAACATTAACTTATAAAATGTTTTTAAAAATTGAAAAATAGGAGAGCCACACCCACAGCTGTATTTTATTATTTAAAAATAGCACACAACACCCTGTTCTTAAAGAAATAACACTCTTGCGACCGCATATTTTTGTCCTTTTGATACTATGTTTCAACTCTGACCGTTATTATTTTAAGCTACATTATTTCAGAGCAAAGTTTTCTGTATATACATTTATATTACATATTTATAAGAAATAATAATTTTACTCATGCTAATAAAAATATTTGTATCCATAACATTTTGATTTAAAAAATATGAAAATAAGAAATATTCTTATAAAATATAACAACATACAAATGGCAAAAGATATGCCCACTGACGGAGTTACAAATTTCCAAATAACGGGAATATACGTCAGCGGTCGCTAAAGTGTTAAATTAAAGTCTGCTATTATTTGTCAATCATCATCCATGTGACGCTCTCTAATTCCCTTCCAAGTTTGTTCCATGACTGAAGGATATACCTATATAAAGAAATTACCTCAAATGAGGATGAAGTTGAATAAGTTCCACGTCTCCCTAAACCTATATAAAGAAATTACCTCAAATGAGGATGAAGTTGAATAAGTTCCACGTCTCCCTAAACCTATATAAAGAAATAACCTCAAATGAGGATGA
Organism: Salticus scenicus; assembly: GCA_963930645.1. Taxonomy (NCBI): domain Eukaryota; kingdom Metazoa; phylum Arthropoda; class Arachnida; order Araneae; family Salticidae; genus Salticus; species Salticus scenicus. The sequence continues at coordinate 279,547,434 of OZ005653.1, forward strand.
AGTTGACCACGTCTCCCTAAACCTATATAAAGAAATTACCTCAAATGAGGATGAAGTTGACCACGTCTCCCTAAACCTAGGCAATGAACAAATTGCGCCTATCTTTAGGAGTGTTCCGGAAATCAGTGATTACAGTTTCGATCTATGCCAGAGGTGATGAATAGATTGCTTAAATAACCCCAAAATACTTTTAAGGAGATTAACAAACTTTCTAATTTTAACGACATACAAGTTTGCACAGGAAACTCAGCGCATGCTAAGTGGAATAACTCTTAAAAAACACACCCAGGCAATTACTATCGCTATAGCGTTTCGCGTACTCACGCAAAAACAATGCGCTAAGAAGTTTCTGAAGCTGAATTTCCTTTGAATTTATATATATATATATATAGAAATTCAAATATACATATATATATATATATATAAACTTAATGTAATTAAATTGATTTATACATGTTTCGTTTCACTCTCAATGTCTTCTTCATTTATAAATTTCTTTAAAATTTATATATACATATTCCTCTATAAGAATACTAATATATATATATATATACTTCAATTTAAGTTTTGGCATCATCCTTTTCTCCTGTTAGAGTTAATTGTTATACATGTGGTTGCTTTGCTTCATTCATGTGTTCACTTTGGTTTCCATTAAGATTATATTTAATCTTTGTTTTAATTTAATATTTCAATTATTTCTAATTCTTTATGGTTTTGCTGCATCGATCGGGGTGTGAAACGATATTAATTGCTATGATTAGCAATATCGTTTTACGAAATCGTTGCAGCTTATTAAGCTTTATGAAGCATGCACCCCTTGATAAGTATGTTTCTATGTTTAAGCATTTACATCAAATTATTTCTGTGATTTATTATTTATTATTCGTTTTCACTCTCATAAGCTTAATGGTCATTTTTATTATCATTCAGGTCGGCGTAAGTATTTTAAGTTACTATCCTAACTCATTGGTTCTTAATCTACATTGCAACTTTTTGTGTAATTCTTTCCTCTATGTTAAATTCAGTTCTATATTTTAGTTTGCTGTTATTGTCTTAGTTCTATTAATAGCTGAATTTTATGATTAAATTTTATTACGATATCTATTATTTATATATATATATATATATATATACATACATATATATATATGTACATATATATATATATATATATATATATATACATATACATACACATATACATATAGATGCCAACATCCTAATTAATATTCCGTAGTATTGTTAACACGCCTTCGTTTTTACACCAGTATACTTTTGTAGTATTTTCTTTCTTATTTAATCGTAATTAATTTTGCAGACTATTCCTCAAAAATTTACTGGTGGGATAAAAAGGGCGGGACTAGAGACACTACGGAATATTAAAGAGCATGTTGGCAAGTATGGTATACATATACTCTCTATATATACACATACATATTACTCTAGAAGAATATTAGTACTCTATACATAATATTACAGCTCTCAGGGATGGAACACGGGCGCAGAATTCATACCACTATGAAAGTAAGAAAAATTTCTACCTCTTAAATCAACGATATTATAGCTATAGAAATTTCTTAAACAGATTCCGGTGTGAATTATGCGCCCGTGTTCCATCCCTGTGCTCTATAAGAATGACCATAAGCTCCTCCTCTTTTGCTTTTCTCTCTTTTACACGCCTCCCATGCATATTTATACGATTGCAGCACTCAGTGTTCGTATTTCCTGCCTTTTTTAGGTCACTTTCAGACATTTAAAATTTCCAATTATTTTGCCACCATTATTTTTGTAGAGAAATTTAATGCTATTTTCATAGTATTGTGTCGTTATTAAACAGAATAGAGATACTTCTATAAAAATAATGGTAGCCCATAGCTGCCAATATTTTAATTTATTCCGGAGTAGCTTTAGCCCCGCCTCTATTTTGTACCACTTATTTTTTTAAAGTATTTTTTTTCTTATTTTACCGAAGTTATGTATTGAAGAAGTTTTTATATAGATGAAGTGGGGCGAAATAAAGGCGGGGCTAAAAGTACTCCGGAATAAATTAAAATATTGCCAGCTATGGTAGTAAAAGAGGCGTAAATTTCTCTCTCTCGAAAAGCCCCCCCCCCCCCGAAAAAAAATAAATAAATAAATAAAATAAAATAAATAAACGAGTGAAGTGAGACCCCTGCTCTTTTTTGAGATTTCTTTGACTAGGAGTCTCTTAGAAGATTGAGTATGTACTACAGGGATGGAACATGGGCGCAGAATTCATACCACTATCAGTGTAAGAAAATTTTCTACCTCTTAAATCGACGATATTATAGGTAGGGAAATTTCTTAAACACATTCCGGTATGAATTCTGCGCCCGTGTTCCATCCCTGGCACTACCATCCATATTTTCTCTAATTTTTAAGTACTAAAACGCTTATTCTTTTGTTATAATCTCATTTATGCCTATACTCATAAACTTGTTAAATATTTAACATTTTTCATTCTATTGTTTGTCTATCGTCCTTGTCTGAGAGCAAATTCCGTTTCATGTACTCATGAATCACAATTGAATGTACACGACTGTCTACAAATTCTACACTTTATAAATTACAAATTTCTTTTTTTCTTTTTTTTTCTTGCTAAGCTGTCACATTTGAAGAAAATTTATTTGCATCTGTAAAAAGGGAAAAAAAAAAAAAGTGTAGCACAACTTCATTAATTTTTAAAGGTTTTCCTCTTTTCACTTCTCCACATTCTTTGTTGAAAGGTAAATACACTAATTTAGTATTATTTACCGTTCTCAATGAATTCTCTGTTTGTAGTCATTCTCTTATTAGTTTTTAACCCTAGCGTCAATGACCAAACGTTTCCCTTACTCTCAATGACCGGGTACCGCGGTACTCGCATCGAATTTCGAAAGAGTGAAGAGGAAATCAGTTTTCCTTATACCCCTTCTATGTAAATGGAAGTGTTCTTTATTATCCCCCTCAATGTGAAATATATCTACCCTGATATTACTGAAAGAACAAAAAGGCTCGTTATTTTCCCCACGTTTTACGCGCGTTTCATTTTAGTTTGTGTGCAAGAAACGGACAGTTTTCTTAGTATTGTCATTACAATTGATTGCAGGTTTTTGGTGTTTCATAATGAATAAGTAATTACGTTTTATCACAACTTTACTAAGAAGAAATGGAAGAATTATCTGCAAGGCAGTATGCAAGGTAATGCATTTTCATAATTTTTAGACTTAAATTTCTATCTGAGCTAAAAATTAAATGCTATTTTATTATTTTAGGTTGATTTCGATAGAAATCGGCCTATTGCAATCACTTCGTTTATATATATATGTATATATGTACATATATATATATATATATATATATATATATATATATATATATATATAATCAAAATCTTGTCACCACGATAACTTAAAAAATTCGATTCCAAATTAAACCAAATTTGGACAGTCGTTTGATAATGATATTATCTTGGATGAGAAATGTGTAAAACAACATCATATCCACTTTACAGGGCAACTATGAGCCTAAACAGGTTTTGGAATATCCTTCGATTCGTTCGATTTGATAACCAAAACACACGTACTGCACGACTCTAAAATGATAAAGCTGTAGCAATTCGCGATGTTTGGAATTTACTGAACGATAACGTAAGACAAAAATGCAGACCATCTGAAAATCTCACAATAGATGAACAACTTTTTCCATATCGAGGTAGAACTCGATTTACCCAGTTTATGCCAAATAAGCCCGTAAAGTACGGTGTAAAAGTATGGTGTATATGTGATGCCATTAACTTTTATCCCCTCTCTGGTTAATTGTATACTGGAAAATCCGGAGGACAACGGGAAGTGAATCAAGGCGAACGGGTCGTAAAAGACCTCGCTGCTGCATACAAAACGCTCAGGCAGAAACATCACTATGGATAATTTTTTCACCTCGCTATCTTTAGCTCAACTTTTGTTATCATGGCGTCTGACAATCGTTGGAACGCTAAAAAGAAATAAGAAATATATTCCATCTGAAATGTTACCATGCAGAAAACGTGATTCTCAAAGTTCCTTATTCGGATTCAATGGCGATGTAACTATATGTTCATATGGTCCTAAGAAGAAAAAAGCCGTTATATTACTTTCTACTTTACATCATGATAGAAGCACCTCTGGGGCCTGCCAAAAGCCAGAAATCATTACATTTTACAACAAAACAAAGTCTAGTGTTGACACGATGGATCAGATGCTTTGAAAGTATACATCTCAGAGACAAACGAAAAGATGGCCACTTGCACTTTTTTACAACATTTTGGACATATCTGCTCTAGCTGCTTATATTATATATAAGGCTAATGTCGATATACGCAGCCATAAAAAGAGCGACCGCCGTTTATTTTTTGCGTCAGTTTGGTGAAAGCTTATGTCTTCCAACAATTCAGAAACGGTCAACAAATATTCAGAGCATGCGACATTTTCCAACCAGATCAGGAGTAGAAAGCATTTTGAAAACCTCAAACCGAGTAGAGATGCCGTTCAGCTCCAGTACTACTACAGATTCTCAGGCACGTGATTCAACAGGTAGAAAGCCAGTTGTTGGAGTTTGCCAAGCATGTCTTTTTGCTCCGAAAAAACTTCGCAGAAAACGAGAAAATCGTGTAAAACGTGCGGAAATCCAGTTTGTGATGAACATTCTATTACAATATGCCTATATAAATCATGTGTTGACACTTAATTTTTATCAGTAATTATATTTTTCCGGATAATAATAGTAATAAACAATAATACTATTTGTTGAAAACTATTTTTTTTCTGTAATTATATTTGTCAAGATACTACTACTACTACTACTACCACTACTACTACTAATAATAATAATAATAATAATAGTAATAATAATAATAATAATAATAATAATAATTACTATTATTATAAATAATTATTATTATGCTTTTTTATATTTTTCATAATAAAAATCAGATAGATTTTACATGTAGATGAGAAACAATAATGGGTACCTGGGTACCTGGATATTGAGTAATCGTATAAGAAAGTTTAATGCAAAAAAACCCAATAATAAAATTTCCCAAAAAAGGTTACAATTGTATGTTTCAGTTCAGATTCATGTAAATAACGAGGATTAAAAGCGATTTTGCCGAGTCTTAATTAGAAATGACTAAAATTACGATGATTCGCGCAAAAAGGTACCCGGGTACCTGGTCATTGACGCTAGGGTTAAACCTTAGCCAGAGACCTTTGGATTGTCGTTAATGCATTGTAAGTTATTTGTCTTGTTAAGTAAACAGAACTTCTAATGTTTCCAATTTTCAGTCCCTTCGTTTATTGATAATATGATTTATATTCACTTTAATAGTATAAAGAATATTTTTTATGTCCAATAGGTAGTTTGGATATTGTTATTATAAACTTCAGTATAGAATTATATTTAATATATTTCCACCACTCACTATTAGACAATTTCATATTTAAATGTTTCATGTGACATTTATGTATCGCTTTCAATTTATTGAATACATAACCGTTAAACAAAGTGCAAATTCGCCTACTGGCTGAATACGCATTATTTGAAACAGGTTTGTCAGCTAGACCTCCTTCGAGCGAAGCTGGCTCAACTTCAAAGTGTTTGGCCTGAAAGACCGTTAGGCTCATTTCTCTTAAGTGTTAATTCGTGAAAAAATGTATTTTTTCTTGAAGATATTTACCAATGTTGACACTTCTCGAGCAAATTGATAATAAATTAAAAGTTGGTTGGTCGGGTTTAACGTCGCGCTAGTAAAGCGCAATGGATAATTGGCGACGGTCTTGTACAAACCCCTAAGGATAATTTAATAAAGTAAGAGAAATACTGAGATTGCCATACCTTTTTAATGTTTTCCTTTTCATTTTTTACTGAATTAATTTTAAAGTATCTTCGAATTTGGCATAGTCCTGTGTTAAAATTGTCTTGTTTTTGTTCTATCGCCCGCCCTTCAACTTTTTTTTTTTTTTTTTTCAATTGCTTTTTTAAACTATTTCTTTTATTCAAATGAACACGCTGATTATTAACTATTATATAAATAACTGACTATTATAACATAGCTGCTATTAACACGCTGATGCATTTTTTTTTTTTTTTTTTTTTTTTTTAACTTCCGTTACCCTATTACCGTAGGGAATGGAAATATTGTATTTGGTCCAAAAATTCGATATCGAGATTTCACCTGAATTACACTTTTTGAGGTCCCTGAGTCCAAAAAAGTGTATTTTGGCAATTGATCTCTGTGTGTGTATGTATGTGTGAAATCTTTTGGCTATCATATCTCCGAAACTAATAAAGATAGAACTACAAAACTTTAGAATTAAGACAGTTCTGGTGTACAAAGGAATTTTACAACTTTTGGTGAAAATTCAAAAACCGGAAGTGGGACATCTGAGACCGGATGTCCGTATCTCAAAAATGACTCTGAAGATTTTTTTTAAAGTTTGCTATATAAACACACCATTAGATGTCCTTTCGAATGATATAGTTGGTTAGTTCAGGAAAAATTATAGGCGTCCTGTATAAATAGCTCATCTTCAGGTCTTGCAAGAGCTTTCCTTTCAAAACGGATGTACGAATTTTCTTCAAACTCGCCATATTAATTCACTTTTATATATTCTTTTTTATTTAATTATTGTTTCCCGGTCAATAATTGATTTTTTGTAAAAGTTGGTATCTCAAAAACGGCTCTAAAGATTTTCTTAAAAATTGTTATATAAATCCATTTCTTTCATGTGTATTACTTGGTAATTAGAGGAAAATTCACAGTCTTCCTGCTTAGGTAGGTCGTCTTCAAATCTCGGAAATTTGTGTTTCAAAAAATAACTGTAACATTTTTTCTCTTATTTTTTACCTCGCTATATGTAAGATTCGTTTTATATGTCTTCATAAGTTTCTCTTACCGGAAAAATTTTAGTTTGCTACTTCTTTAGGTCACTTTTATGTTTTCTGATCACATTATCTCTCAAAAATGCATATAATATGTGTGATAGTGGGTAATAGAAGTCGTGTGGTTGTTTCACACTATTTTTTTTTTTTTTTTTTTTTTTTGTAAATAGGGGAAAAAAAATATTTAGAAAGTGGAGTAAAATTATTTGCACAAATACTATAGTTTTCTCTAAAATCAGTGTAAAAATCACTCACGAATGGTTTTATCTCTTCCACATATATCTTTAATAATCCCAGTATGTGTAAATGCACTATTCGGTCAGTAATTATGAGATTTAGTTTTAATTTTAGAATTTAATAAGTAAATTTTCATTAAATTAACAACTATTTTTATGATAAGTTTTCACATGTGTTTGTATATTTAGTTGGAACATGACATTATATGCGTACATTAAACTACATATAACTACATTAAATAATATATATTACATTTAAAATTACTTTTTATTATTTATTGGTTGATTTTACTTTGTACATTTAAACTAGAACAATGCGTGCAATGCCCCCTGTTTCAAGATTTGTTTTTTTTTTTTGGAATCTTATAATCTCATACTCAACGTGTAGGAATTTCCAATGAATGTTTCCCATATAATTTGCTAATCAGCACACGCCTGTCATAACGTCACATGTGACGTATCTGTATTACGTAATCAACAGAAGAGAGCGGCGTATTTTTATCGCTCCTCAGTTTGTATCAGTCTGTACGAGAAAGTTGTTCTATGCGTGCGGCATAGAAATGCCAGCAATGTGTTATTCTTCTTTTCTTTATTATTGAATGTTATTGTGAATGTTAAAAACGACTCTGCTTACTCTGTGGTCCCAATTAAACCGACAATGGTTATGGGCCCAGAGACACGCATCTTACTGCGGACTTTTAAAAAATTTCAATTAACATTCACTCAGAACAGAAAGTGCTACTGTTAAGCCTAAGGGCTCAAATCGAAAGTACATGTGAACTGTCCTTTGATTCTGTTTTAATAACAAAGCTATTATAACTGATTAAATATATCGCAAATACTAAATATTGAAAAGTTATCAAAAAGTAATTTTGATACGGGGAAATTGCAGATAGAACCTGTGTTAATCAAGAATGATCACTGGACTTATGCTAACGGAACGAAAATCAAGCCCGATGAAGGTGCCGAAGACGAAGAAAAATGGCTCGAAAATGATCGTAAAGCAAAAGCCGATATAATACTGGCAAACAGTCCAAGTGAGTTATGTCACATTAAGCATTGTAACACCTCAAATGAAGTTAGGAATAAATTGAAAAGAGTTTACGAATCGAGAGGACCGGCAAAGAAAGCCACCCTATTGAAGCAGCTATTCATTAAAAAAAAATGACCGATAGTGAAAATATGTCCGATCACCTGAATATTTTCTTTGATAAAGTGGACAAGCTAAAAGAAATGGACATTCAAGTAGCAGAAGATTTATTATCAATTTTGCTCTTGTACAGCATTCCTGACATCTTTGAAAATTTCAGATGTGCAATCAAAGCAAGAGATGAATTGCTGCAGCCTGAAGCTCTAAAAATTAAAATGGGGGAAGAATATGAAACAAGAAAAAATAAAAAGCATCAAGAATCGTCAAATGCATATTTTGTCATTAACAAGAAATTTTTTTTCGAAAAGAACAAAAGAGAAAACTTAAAGCCTGTACCGAACAAGAACACGTATGGAGAGAGACAATATGAAACCTCCATACAATTGTTATTCAAAAGTAGGACATCAAGCCTCAGAATGCCGAAAGAAGATGTCAGACAGATAATTCACTTCATCGATTAAAGACAAAGAAAGATCTTTTATGGTTGAAGACAGTACAGAATTTACAATGACGTCCAGTAACTCTTTCCAAGAATATTCTGAGTGGTGTCTAGACTCTGGCTCAACTTCACATATGGCTCATGACAAGAATCTGTTTACAGAGTTCGAATCCAGAAGTGGCTTATTTATAAAATTAGCCGTAGATGAAACAACGGAGATCACAGGTGTTGAAACGGTCAAATTAAAAGTTCCCGGTAATCGCGGTGTAACTAAATTAAAGTTGAAAAATGTTTTGTGTGTTCCAAAATTAAAGTGCAATTTATTATCTATATCAAAGGCTACAGCAAACAACTGCTGTGTTACATTTACGGAAAAAGAAGCGAAAAGTATTGAGCCGGACGGCTCTCCGATTATAAGTGCCATGAGAAAAGGTGATTTATATTTTTTTCAGCCGCAAATGGATATCGCTGCAACAACTCAGGTAAGCAATTTTCATAAATGGCATTTGAAATTTGGTCATTTAAATGAAATGGATTTAAAATTGTTAAAATCTGAAAATATATTGAGAGATTTAAATTTTAATGAAAAAGATTCTTTCAAAGTTTGTAAAGTATGCATTTAATCTAAAGAAACTGTGAAACCATTTTGTAAAGAAAACAAATTTCATAGTAAGGAATTATTAAAAGTAGTTTATTCTGATTTATGTGGTCCTATAAATGGCGGATCACGTTACTTTTACTTTTTTGGATGATAAATCTCGTTACATAGAAGTAAATTTTTTAAAAACAAAAGATGAGGCTAAATATTCGTTCCGAAAACACAAAGCGGCAGTCGAAAATCGATTAGGAAAAAAAATTAAATACTGCATACTGATAATTGTTTGAAATATTGTGGCGATAAATTCAATAAATATATTGAAGAATGCGTCATCGAACGCGAGTATTCATTCCCGATGACGCCCCAGCAAAATTCTAGAATTGAAAGACAAAATCGTACATTATGCGAAATGGCGAGGTGTTTATTAATGCAATCAAATCTTCCAAATACATTCTGGGCTGAAGAAATGAATTGTGCTGCATATATAAGAAACAGGTGTCCCACCAAAGGAATTAAAGAAAATAAAACTCCTTTTGAATTATTCTCAGGCTCAGATCTAGGACAGGGGGGGTCGGGAGGGGGCACTTGCCCCGGGCGGCAAAGACTGAGGGGCGGCAGCCACCACGTCCAGCTAATTTGGCTATTTGTACTATGCTGGACCCGATTTCCAGACCATTTTCGTCGTACATTGCATCGTCTGTAACAAGCTCAGACCAACCTAACGCTCTCCTCTTTTCTCCTCACACGAAGCGTATGACCTTATCAGAGTGAAAACCTGAAAACGTAATATTACTTATAAGCGCACGACTCGCGCATGTGAGTGAGCATTAAAACCTGAACGGGGACGATATACGTGTCTTTGCGGGTGCGGTTGGTGAGAGGTGGCACGGCAGCAGCAGTTGACTTATCCATGTAAAATGAAAAGTATAGGTGGAAAGCGATTCCTCGTATTGTAACTGATGTCATTCTATACTTGGCCACTAATTATTTCTTTCTCCGAGTCTCTACTAAAAATACTAGTTTATTATTAACTAGCCGCCTTCAGCGACAAGCTGGTTCGCTATCCTTGAAAAATCCGACTGTATGAAACCCCCATTATGTGGAGCCTACGCAGCCTTTTTTCCGTTTCTGGACCTACAACAGCTTATTGACATATAGTGCAAATAGCTTTATTGAAAATTTCAATTGTAGTAAATTTCCGCTCGGTAGCGCCAGCGGCGCCCCCTTTCCGTTTCAGTATCTGAAGCAGTCTGTTCGCTTACCACGTGAAAATCTCCATCTTTGAAAATTCTAACTGTAGCGAAGTCCCTCTCGGTGGAGATTACGGCGCCTTATCCCTGTTTTAGAACTTACAACAGCTTGCTCGCTCATTGTGCAAATCTCTTTGAAAACTTTAACTGCAGCAAATTTTTGCTCTGTTAGACTAAGGCGCTCCTTCACGTTTCATGATTTAGAATAGTCTATTCGCTCACCGTGTAAAGGAACATTCAAAATTCTGATCTGGCAAATCTCCAACCCGGTGGGGCCTACGGTCTCGTAATCTACTCACAAATAATTTATTCATAATTGGTGATATTGAATTATTAAAATATCAAAGCGACAGAGATTTGCAACATGTACCCTTCAATTCCAATTCAAATAACTTTTAAAATGATATATTACTTATAAAATTGTGTTAATTAGATGCTGGGATAGAAAAGTAATACAAACATTATCATAAAAAGAATTGTCTGTCTCTTCCGTGGTTTTCTCCGAAACTTGCGTAATTGAGGGCAAAATAATGTTAAAAATCCTCAATAAGAAATGTGAGTGGAGTATCGGAATTCGAAAGTCTACAAAATAAAAAAGAATAAAGGTGTTCCGAGTTTTCTGCGGTTTTCTCTGAAACTCCCGTACTGAATTATAGTTTATATCAGTTTAAAAGTTCTCAATAAAATTACTGCAAATAATATTTCGAATGATACATTATAAGTAATTTAATCATAATTAGAATTGGATATATTGGAATAAAGGTGTTCTATGTTTTCTGGGGTTTGCGCTGAAACTCCAGCACTAAATTTAATGGCTTATATCAGTTTAAAAATCTCCAATAAAATACATTTCAAATGATGTATTATAAGTAATTTAATCATAATTAGAATTGGAGATATTGAAATTTTAAAATATTAAAGTGTCATCTGGCAGCAGAAATGTGGGACCTCTACTTTTTAATTCCAGTTTAAATAAGTTTTAAAATGATATATTAGTTATGAAATTATGTTAATTAGGAGCAGAGATACAAATATTAATAAATATAAACATTTCTATCTAAAATTTGTGTCTGACTTATCCGTGGTTTTCTCCAAAACTTGACTTACTCCGGGCTGTATATCGTTAAAAATTCTTAGTACGAAATGTGAGCGGAAATTGGAATTCGAAATTCTATAAAATATAAAAGAATAAAAACTTTCTAGGTTTTCTATAGTTTTCTTCGAAAGTTTCGGAAAATGTAAAATTTTCGAGAGATTTATTGATTTCATTCAAGTTCGTGATAAAAGTGGCGAATGCATGGCGAACATAATTTTTAAAACGTTAGAGGACGATAAGTTATCCAACAGGGCCTGTCATGGTCAGTCGTACGATAATTCAAATACGTCAGGTGCGTACAGATACATCCAAGCCATAATAATAATAATAATACGCTGCTTTTCACCGTGCATTGCCCATTTCCTTAAATTTGTTGGTGTACATGCCTTCTTTCTGCTCCGTAGCTAAACGTCTATCTGGAGTTAGCTGTTCAAAGAATTTACAACTTTTTTGTTTCATCTAGTTTACGCTGTGATATTATGAAACAAGAACGAAAAATCACATGCGGTTCCCATAGATTATTAACTTTCTAACTAAACGTACGTCCTGTTGCATCGTTTAACCATCAAAAGACTTTCGCTACTTGATCACACAGCGTTCAGACGGATTGGAAAAAAGACAGACACATAGACTAATTGAATTGATATTCACCCTTAAACATTGTAGTAAAGTGTTAAAAACGCTTAACACAAACGAAAAATGAAATGCCAGCAGTATCCTGTTGTATAACGTATCTGAATATTTCAGTGTAGCACTATAAATATTATTGTCAAACATTTCATATTCTGACCCCCCCCCCCCCCCAAAAAAAAAAAAAAAAAAAAAACTCTTTTAGCATCTTTATAACAAATTTCAATTTAATTATAATTTGCGCAGTAAAAATCCCTCTCTTAAAACGCAAGACATTGACATTCTTTTGAGTGTTCCTGCACACAAACCAGCTGCGCTACTAATACCATTTTAAATGGTGAACAACCCATAGCGATCTCGAAAATATTTTTTTAAGAGTGATCATTTTAAAGAAATTCTGAAAATATTTACGGACGCTGGAGGCGGTTAGAAGGACAGACAGACTAATTCTAATCATAATCACTCTTAAGCGTTGATTAAAGTGCAAAAAAGCTTAAACAATGCAAAACTGCAACTGCAGCAAATTTCAATCATAATATTTAATTTAACTGAATATTTTTGTGTGGTGTTTTTTTTCTAATGTCAGTCATACTATATTTTATGGAAAAGAATTTTTGTGCATAGGAATAATAAACGTCTGTTTCATTACGATTTGTGCAAAATAAATGTATTGAAATATGGTTTACAGAAATACCTCTCATAGAACACAATGCTTTGGAATTCTTTCGTGTGTTACTGCACAAAAACCAATGGTGGTATTTATTCCATTTTCAATGGGGAACATTCCATAGTAAACTTGAATAACTTATATCAGTTTCATAGAATTTCATGAATATTTACCGGAGATAGAGCGCAGACAGACAGATAGACAAATCTATGCCATAAACCATTTTCAATGTAGTTACAAAGTATTAAAAACACACAAAGAATAACGTCAAAGGGTAAGACATGATGGTCTGCGAAAGAAGAAGCTGTTATCGGTTAGAAAATACGACTAAATAAGTTTGTGATGCTTCGATAGAGCTAAAAGATGGGGACAAATCACCAAGGCAAATTCAGAATAAAAACGTCTACGAAATGAGACCAGGAATTTTGAATTTATTACCATGTTTTTATTAACTTCGATTTTTCTTTGTTTGTTTGTTTGTCCAGTGCAAATCTTGCAATCGATTTTTATCTAACTTCCCGACTAGCTAGATATTTGAAATTTTCAGGACAGCTCACAACACGGAGACAATACATTTTTCTAATAATTTTAGTCAACTATTTCAGGTCCTGCTGCCTTCGGCAGCGCTTATATGATTCGACAGAAAATTTATTTAACTAACTTCCCGACTAGACATTTGAAACTTTTAGAATAGTTCAGAACACGGTGAGAATGTATTTTTTAAATACCTTTAGTCAACTGTTTCGGGTTCCTGCTTCCATCGGCAGCGTTATCAGTACAAAGCATGCAATCGATTTTTCACTAACTTTCCGACTAGCTAGACATTTGAAACTTTCAGGCTAGCTCAAAACACAGTGACAATACATTCTTTTAATACTTTTTGTCAACTGTTTCAGGTCCCTTCTGCCTTCGGCAGTGTTTATATGATTCAACAGAAAATTTATTTAACTAACTTCCTGACTAACTAGACATTTTAAACTTTCAGAATAGTTCACAGCACGGCGAAAAAGCATTTTTTAAATATTTTTAACCAACTGTTTTGGGTTCCTGCTGCCTTCGACAGCGTTACCAGTACAAAGCTTGCAATCAATTTTTCACTAACTTCCCGACTAGCTAGACATTTGAAACTTTCAGAATAGCTCAGAACACGGTGACAATACTTTTTGTAATACTTTTAGTCAACTGCTTCAGGTCCCTACTGCCTTCGACAGCGTTTATATGATTCAATGGAAAATTTATTTAACTAACTTCCCGAGTAGCTAGACATTTGAAACTTTCAGAATAGTTCAGAATACGATGAAAATGCATTTTAAAAACATTTTTAACCAATTGCTTCGGGACCCTGCTGCCTTCGGAAGCGTTACCAGTACAAAGCTTGCAATCAACGTTTAACTAACTTCCCGGATAGATAGCCATTTGAAACTCTCTTAATAGCTCAAAACACGATAGTAAGAGATTTTTTTTAATACTTTTATCCAATTGCTCCGGGTTCCCGCTGCCTTCAGTAGCGTTTATATGATTCAACAGAAAATTTAAAAACATGGTATATAAAAGTTTTTTTTATCTTGTAATCATTTTATACTTAGTGATATACAATCATGTTTTAAAAGTATTCAACTGTGTCGGTAAAGGAATACAAAATACTGACAACTGATATTGTTTTAGCGAGATCAATTGTTTTTATGGAAGGGTTGGAAAATACATTAAAAGATTTCGTAATACTGAATTTTACATATAGTTTAAAAAAGCTACTGCCGTTGCCGAGTTGATATCATACATACAACCATTAACTCTAATAAGGGTGCTGTTGGCATAGTGAAAACATAAATTTTAATTCTCAATTGCAAAAACAGGCCCCGGATTTTTTTTAAAAATAAAATTTTGCTTTTATAACTTAGTGGAATAACTTCATTTATTTCCTTTCTTCTAATATTGTTGGTGAATTCTGTGGCATTTCATTTTGAATTGGAAAATTTTCATTCCCGTCAAAGAGTTAAAGAACGTAGAGTACCGAAAGGAAAAATACCTGGCGAATTAGTCTACGATGAGTTGCAGACACTTGAAACAGAAACACTACAACCAACAAAGTCTATATTAGATCGAATTTTAGTCGAAATTAATCACAGACTTGACAATGCGAGGAAAACAAATTATTATTTTGTATTTTTGACTGACGAAGCAGTAATGAAAATGATAACTATAACAGATTTTTTAATTTGGCTCTTAAATATGTCAAGGGCTTGAATTCAGAAAAACGCTTTTCCGAACATGAAGTTTTCAAAGAACAAAGATCACTTTTATCGACAAATATTTATGAATTACAATCTGTTTCCTTATTGGAAGTTATATGTAAAAACGATTTGCTGAATGCATTTCCTAACATAAGCATAGCTTTCAGAATTTATGCAACTCTGCCTGCAACTTCTGTTTCATGTAAAAGAAGCTTTAGAAAAATGAAACTCACTAAAGATTACGTTCCACAATGTCCCAAGAGCACTTGTTGGAATTGTCAATATTTTCGACTGAGAGTGAAATAGCCAACAATCTCAATTATGACATTTTAACTGAAATAAAGTCGAGGAAAATAAACTATTAGAGTTACGTATAATTATAACTAAAATAAACAATTTTGTAAAAGTCTCAGTATTTTATCAGTTAAAAATTTTTGCTTACGGGCGGCAAATTGGAAGTCTGCACGCCCCTAAAAATGTAGATCCGGTACTGATTATTCTTTGGTTATAAGCCAACCGTTAATTATTTTAAAATTTTCCGGCAGAAATGTTTTGTTCTAAATAAAAAATCAAAAGGAAAGTTTGAACCGAGATCACAAGAACATATATTCGTTGGCTATTCAAATGAATCACTCGCTTACAGATTATGGAATAAGGTTACCAGAAAAATTGTCATAAGTCGTGATGTTCGATTTATAGATGAGTTTCAAATTAGAGATTCAGCTACTAATGATCAATTAGAATTAAATTTTCCGTCTCAGAATAAATGCAATCTCTGTAATATTAAAAATGAAACTCCTTTTATTTCTGAAACTCAGACAGCAGACATTCATAGTGATCAAAGGGGGGGGGGGGGGAAACAGCGGATCATTTTCCAACCCCTCGCAAGTAGACAGAGAAAAAAGTTTCTCTTTTTCGAAAGGGGAGGAAACGAACAGCTCGATTTCCCGTCCCACTGAATACTGAGAAGAAAGCGACTCTCTTTCGAAGGGGGGAACATGGAAGGTATGAGTGGAGAAAGGGAGAGCGCTGACTTTAATTGTAAACAAGAGGAAGGGATTGACCAAAATATTCCTCATTTTAAACATGGTCCAGGCCGACCTAGAAAAAATAAAAGTTGGAACTTTCAAAAGTCTCGTAAGGAATATATTACAGATACAAAATATAAAAATGAAACTTCTCAATTAGCTGATAACTCATTTACTGAAATGAATCCAGATGTAATCGATGCGCTAAGCGGACCTTATGCTAAAAATTGGGAGAACGCGATGAAATTAGAATTTGATTCATTGGTTAAGCAAAACGCTTGGCAAATTGTAGATAGACCAAAAAATAAAAAGATAATTGGGTATAAATGGGTATAAATGGGTTTTAAAAACAAAATTCAAACCAGATGGTCAAATTGAAAAATTTAAGACCAGATTTGTTGCCAAAGGATGTTCACAGAAACAAAGGATCGATTTTGAGGAAAATTTTTCACCAGTAGGTAGATTAAGTTCTACTAGAACTGAAATCGCGTATGCTATCCAAAATGGTTTCACAGCATAACAATTAGACTTTACTATGGCATATTTCAATAGTGATTTAAATGAAGAAATTTTAATGGAGCTTCCTGAATTTTTTGTAAATGATATGCTTGAAAATAAAGTGTATTTATTAAAGAAATCTCCGTATGGACTTAAACAGTCAGGAAGACAGTGGTTTAAGAAATTAGATGAGAAATTAAGAAAAATGAAATTTAACCCTTTGAATTCCAACAAATGTGTCTATTACTCAAAATAACTTTTTGATGCTATAATAATCGTCTATGTCGACGATTTAATTTGTCTCACTAAAAGTGAAGATAACTATTTTAATATTAGAGATAAATTAGCAGAATCTTTCAAAATGAAAGATATGGGCCTTTCGCATTATTGCTTAGGCATCCAATTTAACCAAGATAGGGACAGCATCACTATAACACAAAAGAAATATATTAAAGATTTATTAAATAAATTTAATATGGAAGATTCTAGAATAGTGAATACACCTTTAGATAATAGTATGAAATTAACTAAAGATATGTCACCAAATACAGAAGAAGAGAAATCGTACATGTCAAAAATTCCTTATGGACAATTAATTGGTTCTCTTACGTACCTGTCGGTTGCTACCAAACTAGATATCGCCCATGCTGTAAATTACTTGAGTCAGTTTAATAACAATCCAGGAAAACCCCACTGGATAGCTGCTAAAAAAATTCTAAAATATCTCAATGGAACTAGAAATTTAGGAATTGTTTATTACAGTGACGACAAACCATTAACAGCATTTGTTGATGCCGATTGGGCATCGGATATAAATGATAGAAAATCGTATACAGGCTATGTCTTCAAGTATGCTGGTGGTCCTATTTCTTGGGAATCGAGAAAGCAACGAACCGTTGCTCTGTCCACAACAGAATCTGAATATAGCCCCTTTCACATGAGCAGTTTCTACCCGGGTCCTACCCGTGTCAATCTTCGAGAAGCTGTTCACATTCTTCCTTCCCGCGTAAAAGGAGGGTTTGACCAGGGTCATTTTTCCTCCGAAATCAACCCCGCAATATACTAGGGGATAAGAGGGAATAACCCGGGAATTACACAGAATGCTTTTCGCTTGTTTCTGTTTCATTTCATACTGGGGCAGCGAATTGCGCACTATTTTTAAGAGATAAATTGCGTTCTTTTTTATTTATTTATTTTATTTTTTTATTATTATTATTTTGTGTGTGCGTATTGTTCTGTGAAATTAATTGAAGAATAATAATACTAGAGGAAGGAATTTAAAATAATGCGTGGATATTATATAAATGAAAAATATAAAACGGCACAGTGTTTTGCACTTTTTTTTTTTTTCCTTTTAATTGCAATTTCTAAAATTCTCAGTAAATTGAGTTATATTAATATTGTTTTACAATATGAATAATTTTTTTGTATTATAAAGGTTATTTAAGGAAATGGTAAACATTTTTTTTTCCTTTGTAAATAATTTCCTAGAATTATAAACATTTTGTATGCATGTGCATTGGAATATAACAATATTAAGCATTAAAATTTCTAAAAAACTATTTAAATTCAATAAAATTAAATTAACCCCTTAACGCGCGCTGTCCTCGCTGCGAGGACGCAAAATTTAAGATCCAGCTGCAAAAATTCATCCCGGAATTTTTTTTAGCAAAATTTTACGTTTATAACATATCAGAAAAGGCCGTTTTTTCAACCTTAGAATTTAAAATTTCTTTTAGTTAAATTTAGTGCATGATTTCCGGTGGAGTATACTTTAAATAATCTGAATTGTCTTGCGCCGCAAAGGGTTATAAAATTATATATATTTTTTTTAAATTAATCCTGCTAAACAATTTTTAACCTTCTCTCTTTATTTTACATTATTATAATTTATTTAACAATATAATCTAAACATGTTTGAATATTGCTTTCTCTATTAATTGATAAAATAATTTTTGAAAAATGTTTTTATGTTTGCATATTAAATTTTTTCATTTAATATCCAGCATTCAAACAATATATATATATATGCATACATATATAATCATTTTAAGAAATTAATTTATCAGCCAATCTTTAATATATATATATAAAGATTTAACTTACCAATGAATCTACAAAGTAATAACCAAATGTTTTTATAAAATATTTCTGAATTGCTGAATTATTTAAAATCCATTGTCCACACTAGAGCCTGGTCTGGGTGGAATGTCCTTTAGGGGGACTTTCTAAGGGATACTAGCTCATACTCATGGAAGTTTTAGGGAAAACGACGGAAAACTATTAAGATCAGACCGACGATGGTTCGAACCCGATACCCATATTTATTCGCCTAATAGTATGGCCAATATATCGAATTTTGTTGGGTTAATGACAGTTATAAGGGCTATATATATATTTTTCTGGGTAGGAGGAAGAGACGCAATTTTAATTAAATAAATAGAACAAATTTATAATACCTATATCTTGAGTTCACGTATAAAATTTAACTTCAGAAATGGGTTAGAAATAGATAAACTATTTGGGAACAGATTTGAATAATATATATTTCATAATCTGTTTTATATTTTACCATATTAGAGATTCAGGGATGGAACACGGGCGCAGAATTCATACCACTACCAATGTAAGAAAATTTTCTACCTCTTATATCAACGCTATTATAGGTAGAGAAATTTCTTAAACAGATTCCGGTATGAATTCTGCGCCCGTGTTCCATCCCTGGAGATTTCATTGAAAATTTTCTTTTATAGGTAATTGCATCCCATTGCTACTGTTCTTACACACACACACACACATACACACATATAATTATCGGCATATTTAATCACAAAAAAAAAAAAAAAAAAAAAAAAAAAAATCAAGTGGTGGTGTGAGCATTAAGGCTGATTGATATCACAAGGGTTCTAGACCTAGGTGGAATGCCCTCCACGAAATTATTTTAAGAGGTTTGAATTTTAGTTTCAGATTATTTAAGAGGTTCCGTGATTTTCTATTGAATTTTGATTTTAATACTTTTGGTTACAGAATATTTTTAATTACAAAAAGAGTTTTAATAATAAAATATATATGCACAAAAATCTAATTTATAGTTTTTATTACAGATGCACAAGAGTACTTTTTTTTCTAATGAATTCTTATTTCGATGCATAATAAAAGATAAAGATACATGAAAGATGTATGTTGAAATATTTTTAAGAATATCTATTAGTTATGATAGCAAGAAATGAAATAAGTATCTGACCTAGTATTTATTAATGTAGTAATATTACTTTAAATCTGATAATGAAATCTGAATTAAAAGTTTAATCATTTATTTAATGCATTTAGATTTAATATAATTATAATGCATAATTTATTCTAACTAATTTAAAATCAAAGTATTGTAAAGTTAATTATATTAGTATTTTAATTGACATTTATAAGTTTAATTGTAATAACAATATAAATAAAACTAATATCAAAACTTGTTTTATTTCCCGATCCCATTTACAATCTTAATATTCAAAATAATATTAATAATTAAATTTCTAATACATTATATATGTATATGTATATATGTATATATATATGTGTATAAAATAATGTATATATATATGTGTAGTAAAATATATATGTATATATTTTACTACATATAAAAAAGATACTGAAATTTTCATGTTTAAAAAATTAAACTTAGAATGATTTGTTTGTAATATTAAATTTGTATTTACAACTTAATGTAAAATTAAATATTAATAATGAAGAATAATATAAAATATATAATCCTAAAATTAAATAATGTAATCCTTTTATTCTCAGCTGCTCTCGAAGTCAAACATGAAATTAAATTCACGTTTTCGCGGACAATACGGTTTCGCTTCTTTTCTCCGAACTCATGCGTTAATCTTGCAAACAGCCAATCAGAATTCAAGAAACGTATGACGCTGCTACAGGGATTTTTAACCAGGGTTGATAGTGTGAACAGCCTAAATTTTGACTCTGTAAAACCCCGCTTTTCAAATTCCCGGGTCGTTTTGACACGGGTTGAAGTTGCTTCATGTGAACGGAGCTTATGTCTCCGCCCGAATCCGCAAAAGAGACAATTCATATTAGAGATTTTCTGAAAGAACTAGATCCTGAAATTGCATCAAATCCGACTGCAATCATGTGCGACTATCAGTCCGCACTGAGATTAATAAAAAACCTAGTTCATCACAATCGCACATAGCATATAGATATACGACATCATTTTGTGCGAGAAGTTTAAAATAATAAATTAATAGACATTAAATATATTTCATCTGATGAACAACCTGCAGGAATTTTAACAAAACGTTTAAATGTATGTAAACATGAAAAATGTTGTGATATGATAGGACTTAATACTCAATATTGATGAACTCAAAAAATATTTAAACTGTGTGTTCATTAAGAAATTAACTACTTATATTTTACATATTTTATTTTATTATATTAGCCATAATTTTTTGTTTATAATTTTATTTCTTTACTAACAATTCTCACATTTTAAGTGATTTTTTTCATAAAAATAATTTTCTGTAATTTTTAATATACTATTATAATGTATAAATATGTTTTATTTTCGAAACATTTATTGAAAAAAGGGGGAAATGTAGGAATTTTCAATGCATGTTTCCTCATATCATTTGCTAACCAGCACACACCTGTCATGACGTCAGATGTGACGTATCTGTATTACGTAATCAACAGAAGAGAGAGGCATATTTTTATCGATCCTCAGTGTGTATCAGTCTATACGAGAAAGCTGTTCTAAGCGTGCGGCATAGAAATGCCAGCAATGTGTTATTCTTCTTTTCTTTATTATTAAATGTTATTGGGAATGTTAAAAAGGACTCTGCTTACTCTGTGGTCCCATTCAAACAAACACAAAATAATAAGCTTCTGCCCCCATTTGCACTCAAAACGAAAATCTGTCGAAGTCTTCAAAATAGAATATTACAGAAATTTTATAAAAACTCTGGTGTGAAACAACCACACGACTTCTATTACCCACTGTTACCCGTTATTACACGCAATATATGCATTTTTTGGCGATATTATGTACATTTTTTGGAATTTTTCGGTAAGAGAATTTTGATACACGTGTAAAGACATATAAAACAGAATTTACATATCGAGTTAAAAAAAAAGGAAAAAAAAACAGGTATTTTTTAAACACAAATTTCCGACATCTAAAACTGAATTATCTAATCAGGATGACCGATAATTTTCCTGTAACAACCACCTAATACACGAGAAAGGGTATCTGAAAGGGATTTACATAAAAATTTTCAAGAAAATCGTTAGAGCCGTTTCTGAGACACCAACTTTTTCCAAAACTTGGCATATTCAATTATTGACCGGAAAACAGTAATTACATACAAAAGCATATCTAAAAGCTGGTTAATATGGCGAGTTTGAAAAAAATCCGTATTGCCGTTTTTAAAAAAACGCACTTGCGAGACTTGAAATTGAGCTATTTATACAGGACGACAGACAATTTTCCTGAACTAACCAACTATATCGTTCGAAAGGATATCTAATAGAGTGTTTATATGGCAAGTTTGAAGATAATCGTTAGATCCGTTTTAGAGATACTGACTTACAATCCCACTTATGGTTTTTGAATTTTCTCCAAAAGTTGGAAAATTCATCTGTACACCAGACCCGTATCAATTCTGAAGTTTCGTAGTTCTTTTCTTTATCAGTTTCGGAGGTATGATAGCCAGAAGATTCCATACATACATACCCACGCAGACCAATTTCCAAAAACTGTTTTTTGGACTCAGGAGGCCTAAAACGTGTAAATCAGGTGAAAACTCGCTATCGAATTTTTGCACCGAATACAATACTTCCGTTACCTACGGTTGTAGGGCAATGGAAGTAAAAATAGCTAACTGATGTTTCATTTATCAAAATGGTGTATTACAAGAAAAATTAAAACTCATAAAACAAGAATACAATGTTGCCCAACAGTACTTTGAATCTTCAAATATAGTAGGCCGGTGTTACCAACTTGGTAACTTAAATTCTGCCATGTTTCCTGCCGACAGCTCAGTTTTCCTACATTCATGATAACTGTCCCTTCTTTTGTGCTGAGGATGCCCGTATGATGTACTTTCATTATCAGGATATCCTGAAGACATCCAGGGGAGAAAGGGTACATCCAAAAAGTCCCTACTGCGTCCCAAATGCTAAAGAAAACTGATTAAAGTCCCTACGTATAGGGACAATCCCTACAATCGGCAACATTGATGTTGGCATTTGGCTCCGTTTGAATCTATTTCAGAGAAAGTTTGGCCTCGTATGAAAAATATGACCTGGCAATCCTGTATCGGACTTGCGTCTGTGAATCCACCGAAATGTTTCTACATATTGCTTAATATGTAACCTCTTCAGAATTCCAACATATTATAATGCTTAGAATATTTTCAAGAAGTTACTTGCATAGGTCGAAAAGTAATTCTCATCCGTGCACTGGCAGAGTAACACAATAAAATTACGTGCACTTTCTCCATAATGTTTCGAAAAGAATGTTGTAAGGTTGTAGCATATGCATATGATGTACGTACACGTGCAGACACTTTTCTTGTAGTTTTGAGCTCTATTTCGTGCGTTTATTTTCCTTTTTTCAATACAACATAAAAGGAAGAAAAAATTGCTCAATTCTTCAAAATCTTTTTTTTTCCGCAGAAGAATACATTATCAATATTCGACTGACCAAATCCTCTGGCAATGTTTTTTTTTTTTTTTTTTTTTTTTCCCCACTCTTGAAAATTTGTATTGAATTTTAAAATGGAATTCAATTTGATAATGAATTGAAAATCGCAATTCATTATACAATTCGATTTCTCCTGTTAGGAATTGTTTAGCAACGTTTGTCTCTTGATGAAAAATTTCTAAATGTATAATCCGATAATTATAATTTTCAGCATGACAAAGTTAAATTCAATTTTTAAAATTTTTAATTTTATAAGTGCACTGTTCCTAAAATACCTATTTCCATACTTTATTCTACAAGAAAATTTTTATTACACATATATATTCCCTTTAATTTTATTATTATTATTATTATTATTATTATTATTATTTTTTTTTTAATAGCATTCATTTATTAAATTTAAAAACTTATTATTATCATGAGCCGCATGATATTTGTAAATAATTATTAAATGAGGATTATTTATAGTTTAATATTATACATTTTGTTAAATTAATTCTACTTATCTTTCACTAAATATATAAATAAAAAAATAATAATGTAGCTTTATTTTTTATAAAGTGAATAATTATATAATGTGTGAAGAGAAATTCATCAACTGAAAACTTCCTTTTTTTATTATTTATTTATTTATTTATTTCACATTCTTTTTAGTTTGTGTCTATTTAAAGTTTTTTATACACAATTCAATTATTCAGATAAAATGAATTATGTATTCTGAAATGTAGGATTATTTTTCCATTATTTCAAAAATTATTTTAATACATTTTAGAAACTTTTGTAATAGAACCAAACATACTTTTTAGTTCATGTCTATTTAATGTTTCTTATACACAATTATATTATGCAAATAAAAAGAATTGTGTATTCTGAAATGCTGGATTTTTTTTTTTTTCCCATTATTTCAAAAATTATTTTAATACTTTCTAGAAACTTTTGTAATGGAATCAAACATACTTTTTAGTTCGTGTCTATTTAATATATCTTATACACAACGCAGTTATGCATTTAAAATTAATTGTGTATTCAGAAATGCAGGATTTTTTTTTTTTTTTTTTTTTTTTTTTTTTTGTATTATTTCAGAAATCATTTTAATACATTTTAGAAACTTTTGTAGTAGAATAATAAAAAATAAAAAATAAAACTGTCATTTTTCGTGTACTATAGAAACTACAGAACAACTTAACACTTTCGCGACCTCTGACGTGAATTCACGTAATTTGAAAATCTGTAACGCCGACAGTGGGCGTTTCTTTTGGTTACATAGGTTACATTATTTCTTAACAAAGTACCCAATATTCACATTTGTACTTTCAATGCACTACGAATACAAATACTTTGATTAGAAAGAGTATGATTGTAACGAATATTCATTTATATTATAAATTTGAATACAAAAAATCATTCATTTAAACAAATGTAATGTAAAAGGATAACGCCCACAGGCGGAGCTTACTCACAAAAAGGCAAAATCATGCAGTCATGAAAGTGTTAATCAATTTTTTTTTTAAATTACGTTATGAGCCTATATCGAGCCTAATTATTTTCCACAATTTACATGAATTTTGACAAAAGTAATTTCATAGAAAGAATTTTTAAATGGCTATATTCCATCAAATTATCTGATAAGCGAAATTAAAGAATTATATGTAGCAATACCTTATCATACATGGAGTGTATTATGTGTATCACATATAGTGTTGCCAGATCTGGCAGATTTTTTATTCATTAATCACCAACAATTTTTAATTGTAACATTAGCCTAATCGTTTCGATGATTGATAGTCTATTATATTTATCAAACATCACTTCTCGAAATTATTGGTGATTATTGAATAAAAAATCTGCCAGATTTGGCAACATTGATTCACAAACAACGTTATACCCATGTATTATGTCTACCAAAAATTGTTGTCCGTTCGAATTAAATAACGCACCACTGAAATTTTTGATCAACATTATTTATATGACACTTTCAGAGATGCCAACCTAATCCGGTAAATTGTTAGTACCGCCACTTTTTCTACACACTTAATTTTTAAAGCAATTTTCTTCAAATATGTTTACGATGAATTAAGGAAAAAAAAAAAAACTCTAAAAAATGACTGGTGTAGAAAAAGGTGGTACGAACAATTTGCCGGATTATGCTGGCAGCTCTGCACTTTGTGGAGGCTGATTTCCAGACTCAACCTGTAAGCTGTCTTCTTGCATGATCAAAGGTATGGAGAATCCAATAAATACTCAGATTTAAGACTCAACTTTTTATTTTTCTTGCAAGGGAAAAGGGAATACTAAGATATAGACGTAACTTCTAAAATTAATTCAATTGAATACAAAACGACTACTAATTAAAACTGTAAAATTTGTCTCACCACATGTGTGATCTGTGACCAGAGCCTGATTAAGGGGGAAGCACACATTATTTATACTTACACCGTTATTTTTTAACAAATACTTTCCTCCTATAATAAACAGAAAATTCTCTTTAAAAATTATTTTAAAAGAATTCTGGTGTCTAATAACGGTGAGTAAACTGGATTGTTTTACACTGTTCATTTTTTATAAAAAATATTTCCTCGTCAAAGCGTGAAATTTCTATGACATGAAGTAAAAAATAATTGTAAAAATATTCCGGTGAGAGCGGAGATAATGTGTGCTTCCCCCTTAATCAGGCTCTGTCTGTGACCACCCACTCGAATATCCACTGGAAATCTTTAGTCACATTTCCAAATTACTAATTGTAAAGAGCGCACTTCAAAGATAATACAAAAGCATACGTTTCCTTAATTCGGAAGTCAATTTATAATAAATACTTATTGAAAATACTCATCCTAAAATTACTTATATTCAATTGACCTCTGGGTCGCGGTACCCCAGTCAGTTGAGCGCCGGGCTCATTCGATGATAGCGGGTTTGGTACTCGAGCCGGCCAAAGACCGTCGTGTACACTCATGGTGTACATCAATCCAGTCTCAATTCTGAAGTTTCGTAGTTCTATCTTTATTAGTTTCGGAGATATGGTAAACCAGAAGAATCCATACATATACACATACATACATACATACAGATATACTGGTCAATTGTCAAAAACTACTTTTTTGGACTCAGAAGGCCTTAAAACGTGTAAATCAGGTGAAAGCTCCAAATCGAATTGTTTGACCGAACACAATACTTCCATTACCTACGGTAGTAGGAAAATGGAAGTAATACATGGAAAATGTGGATGTGTGCTTCAATAATTTTTCTGCCGACTGTACATACATATATTAGGGTGTCCCTAAAATGAATGTAAAATTTTGTTTTGTTTATACTTTTTTTTTTCTTTTTTTTTTTTTTTTTTTTTTTGAAATCCGGTACCCATATCCTCTATCTTTTTTTCTATTTGACCCAAAATACTTTCTAGAAAATTATCAGCTCTCCACGATAATGTTGACACCGGCCGAATTGTCGGGACAATCCAAATATAGATATTAAGGTTAAAAAAAAAAAGAAAGAAAGAAAAAGAAATCTCCCCTCATTTAAGAGTCACTGTAATACATATATACTAATATACACACATGCATATCGCAAATAACACTAATCTACAGAAATTAAGATATCCCATTTCTAAGAAATCAGAAAATGGCATTTTCGTACCTAAAAATTTTATAGTTAATAAGTATCGCTCCCAGCTATTGATTTTCATTTGTAAGAACATTTAAGGGCAGATTGTTATGTTAAATATCTTATGCACATATAAAATCTCTACTTGAATTCTTTTATTGTTAAAGCCGTTACGAAAATCCAGAAAAAAATGATAAAAAATTTATAACAATATTTTCTTTAACTGTGACTGATATAAATAATAAAGACAAATATCAATGTATTATTTGCTGCAATTATACTATGGAATATTCACTGAAAAAAAAAAGAAAAGAAAGAAATCCCCTTTATTTAAGGGTCACTCTAATACATATATACTAATATATACACATGCATATTGCAAATGACACTAGTCTACAGAAATTTAGAAATCCCATTTCTAAGAAATCAGAAAATGGCATTTTCGTACCTAAAAATTTTATAGTTAATAAGAATCGCTCCCAGCTATTGATTTTCATTTGCAAGAACGTTTAAGGGCAGATCGTTGTGTTAAATATCTTATGCACATATAAAACCTCTACTTGAATTCTTTTATTGTTAAAGCCGTTACGAGAACCCAGAAAAAAATGATAAAAAAATTATAAAAAAATTTATAACAATATTTTCTTTAACTGTGACTGATATAAATAATAAAGACAAATCAATGTATTATTTGCTGCAATTATACTATGGAATATTCGCTGAAAAAAAAAAAAAAAAAAAAAAAAAAAAGAAAAGAAAAGAAAGAAATCCCCCTCATTTAAGGGTCACTCTAATACATATATACTAATATATACACATGCATATTGCAAATAACACTAGTCTAAAGAAATTAAGAAATCCCATTTCTAAGAAATCAGAAAATGGCATTTTCGTACCTAAAAATTTTATAGTTAATAAATATCTCTCCCTGATATTGATTTTCATTTGTAAAAACGTTTAAGGGCAGATCGTTATGTTAAATATCTTATGCACATATAAAACCTCTACTTGAATTCTTTTATTGTTAAAGCCATTACGAGAACCCAGAAAAAAATGATAAAAAAATTTATAACACTATTTTCTCTAACATTGTCTGATATAAATAATAAAGAAAAATATCAATGTATTATTTGCTGCAATTATACTATGTAATATTCACAAAAAAAAAAATTAGAACATATTTCAAAGTGACATTATCGCTTATGTATTTCATTTCGAAATATGTCATTTTTTTACTCGAAACATTCATATGTATAAATCATTAATTTATTTTTGCAACATTGCCAAATTTAAAGCAATTAGTTTTACTTAGATACAGTAATGGGAATAGTTGTTGTTGTAATAATTGCTTTTGAAATTCTTCCAGGACGAAAATACTAAAAGTTATGAATCATAAATATTTGAAAATTTACTAACTTCAATTTTTCATTACTTTATTTTTAATGAATTATTTTTGTTCTTATTAATAAGTATAATTTTTTAAATATCCTGTAATTTCCTCTTTTTATTTATTTATTTTGTTTGGAATATTTTATAAATTAATGCTTTTTCAGGAGCATTAAATAAAATATTCTAAGACTAAAAAATATTCTACACTTTATAAAAATGACTATTTAAAATGCTTTAAGATTTTTAAAATTACTATTAAATTTACAATTAATAATCTATTTTTTCAAAGCACACAATTAAATAATAATTCACTTTAATTACTGAATATTTTTCATTTCATAAACCTAGTTATTGGCGATAATTGAATCTCGATTAATTCATTTTTTTCTCCTTTAATTTCGCATTTAAAAGTAAAAAATCGCTCTTTTTTTTTTTTTTTTTTTTTTTTTCACGTTTAAAAAACATCTTATGAGCGCCAATTCTCCTCAATTTTCAACGATGATTTCATAACGTTTTTTAAAGGTTTTCATTTTATTTAAATTTATTTAAATTCATTTATTTATTTTTTAAACATATATGACAGATTCCTTTTTATAATTACAAGTGATAAACCTTAATTAAAAAATTAGTATTGTTGGCAGCTATGATATCCTCTAGAATCTGTTATGGAGATACACGAAATTGATTAGATTTTAGAATTAAAAAATAAATTTATAATTATTTTTTGTTTATACTAGTAATAAATTACAGTGCAGCCACATATCCTAAAACTAGCAGTGAGGACGCGTCCAAAATGTTGGAGGGATGCCAGCTTGACCGATAGTTTGAAATTTGGAAAACATCCAGTAATTCCGCGCTCTGTGTCATTGCTCATTTTGTCTGAGTCAGATGACTGCCACCCCTATTTTAGCATTGGACTCGTTGAGTTAGCACTTGCGCAGATGCTTCCATGGTTTCATGAAACGTGGTCGAAGAATACTTCTATATTTTTCTATTTTTTAACAATTTATTTACTTTTTTTTTTTTTTTTTTTTTGGTACTCTTTGATTTAGTCCACAGCTATCATACTAGAAATATTAGAATAAATATCCTGAATATACGAAATGTTTTGAAAGAGAAATCGAACTTTACTTCTTCTTGTACAACATTTTAAGAACTATTTCCTCAAAATAGCCTCATCTACTGGCAAAAGGTTGCTTCCATCTTTGGAAACCCTCATAGAATGCAGTGTCTGAGATGGTGCTGTTGTCTCATTTTCCTGAATCTCCTCCATGGTTTGTAAACGACAACCGATTTGGTCTATCAATTTCAAAATTTACGTCAGATAACTGTTTTCAAATGGTATATGGTCCTGGAGCAGTTAATTTACGAGTATTAGGATATTGAAATTTTTCATATAATACTTCATCACCAACTTTAAATTTAGCCTTACTTTATTTTTATGATGATATTCAACTGTATGTTCTTTTGCGAATTTTCTCTCTTCATCAACCTTTAGATAATAATTGTTATTAGGAATTAAAGGGTGATAGGGTAAATTTCCAAACAATAAATAACTACGTGAAAATTTTGTAACAGAATGAGGGGTAGCATTTTACTGGCTTAAGACCTCCTCTAGTAATTTTGTCCACGGTACTTCAGATGAAGCAGAATTTACTTTACACTTTAATCTAGTTACGATAGTTTGATTCAGACGTTAAATTTTTCCGTTTGTCTCGGGATGATGACTGCTAGTTAAAACAAGGTTTTTATTTTAAGAAGTAGAAATAGTCTGCCTGGGAATTCTAGCACATTTGAAGCATCATGTGTGCTAGAAGAGGCTTGAATAGTGGAAAAACTAGAGTTGGATGTTGCGCAATGACAGTGCCCTGATTCACGCATCACTCCTTGATCGCAGTCTCTTCCTGCGTACAGTTTCTCTTAAACATGCCAGAATTTCCTGGAAGGCCATTTCCTGTTTCCCATACTTAGAATCACGTTGAAATGGCACCGATTCCAAACCATTTAGGCGATTCAGGACACAGCGACAACAGCATTCGGCACCTTCCGAAAAGTGCGTTTTAGGAGGTTTTTCAAAAGTGGAAGAAACAATAGAAACAGTATTTTGCCTGCAGAGAGAACTAATTTGAGAAAAGAAGGGGGGAGCTAAAGCGAAAATGCTGTACAATACGCAACAAAGATGTTATAGCAAAAGTTCTCGGAATTTTTTTATTTAAACAGAATATCTATATTCGTATGTTAGAGGCCACAAACTCTAAACAACGTTTGAAATGCCTAATTCACCTTTCCCTGTTTTACACATTAAACTTCTTTCAGTTAAGTTTGTAAGTTTATTAGTCTGACAAGGAAACATTCAAAAGGTGTCATCTTCAAAAAGTATTGAAAAAAATATATGTGATTCTACTCTTCATAAAACACAAGAAAATGAAAAAATTATCGGCTGAAATTAATTACAGCGACCACAAAAAATTATCAAAATTAAGCACATTTGGCGATTTAGCGCTGTTAGGTGATACATTTGCTAGCACCGAGATTGCCGTGTACGAACAGAACCGTGTTTTGCCTTTCCGCCAAGTACTCAAAATCTGTCGCCTAGCAGTGTGAAATCGTCAAATATGCTTAATTTTAGTAATTTTTTGTGGTCGCTGTAATTAATTTCAGCCTATACTTTTTTCATTTTCTGGTGTTTTATGAAGAGTAGAATCACATATATTTTTTTCAATACTTTTTGAAGAAGACACCTTTTGAATGTTTCCTTGTGAGTTTCTTCTGTTTGTTTTTTACGGTTTGATGCTTTTTTACTGTATTTTTTCTCATATTTCTTACTAACAGTGTATTGTCAAACCTTTGTCCTTCATTAACTCTTTAGTGTATTCATAAACACAAAATTATTTATACTTTCAAAGTGAAGAATGCCATTAAAAGTGAAAACAATATAATCTTTAAATATTTAATAAAATCTTTATATAGAAGTGTTTGAACTGAAATAACAATTAACAGCAAAAATAAACTAGCATGTAAGAATCCAGGGAAAGCATGAATTCGAAATATGTTTTCCATACTATTATTTTCTAAAGAATTAATGAGTATAATTTAATACTTTCATGTATCAAATTTCATACATTTGAAAGTTATTATTTTCGATTTTTTTAACCCTTTGATACACAAGGAAATTATACTCATTAAATATTGGCAACCATCAGAAATTACAGTTACAATTAGAAAAAAAGAAATAAATGAATTGACTTAGAAGAGTGTGGAGTGAAAATACGTGTGACTAAGGCCACGCATCTACCGATTCATAGCGATAGTATATAACGGGTTGAAATTCAATGTTTACCGCTATACTTTAAAATCAAAATTTTGTAAAAAAAAAAAAAAAAAAAAAAACTGAGGTAAACCAGGGCATTTGGTCATAAAATGCAGGAGGTATGTAATATACACAACCACGCTTCAAAGAATTAAGACCGATTGAAATTTCGTGTCAATTAAATTAAACTTTCAGCGTTTTATATATATGTATATATATATATATATATATATATATATATATAATTCTTAAACGCTGTGTAATTTCATTTACATGTGATTATCTCCTTCGTTTCTTGCTACTGTTCCATGCAATGAACGACATGACTCTCTAACGCCATAGGACGTCATGATGACGGTTTTCTTATATTTAGCCCTTTGCGGCGCAAGGTAATTGGGATCATTTAAATTATACTGCCACCGAAATTCACGAAAAATATTGAAATAAAAGAAATTGACGACTTTTTCTGCTATAATATAAAAATAAAATTTTGCTAAAAAAAAAGTTCTGGGATCAGTTTTCGCAGTTGAAAATTAAAATTAGATGATGCTGCAGTGACATCATCGCCCGTGAATGTGTTCACCTGTAGGACTCTTAATTTAGCATAGCTGCCAATATTTTAATTTATTCAGGAGTATTTTTAGCTCCGCCTTTATTTCGCACCACTTTATTTTTAGAATATTTTTCTCCAATATATAAATATGATAAAATAAGAAAAATTTACTCTTAAAAAAAAGTAGTATGGAATAAAGAAATAAAGGCGGGGCTAAAAGTGCTCCGGAATAAATTAACACTTTTGCGACCTCACGTTTTTGTCTTTTTCACAGTAAGGTCCGCCTGTGGGCATTATTCTCCCCAGTTACAATGCTTCAGAACAGAATTTTACGTATTCACATTTATATTACAAATGGATATACGTTATAGCTACACTCTTTCTAATCAAAGCATTTATATCCATTGTATATTGATAGTACAAACTTGAATATTGGGTGTATTTTTATAAAATAAATAACATATAAATTGCGAAAAAAAACGCCCACTGGTGGAGTTAGAGATTTTCAAATGACGTGAAAGCGGTCGGGAAAGTGTTAAAATATTCGCAGTTATGAATTTAGCCTAAAAATAATGGAATATAGTCAGTCGTATAGCAGCTTTTTCCCACAAACAGGGTAAGCTCTGCCTTGTTCTTGTCGTCCATGCTTTGTAACAATTTTAAATATTTTATCTATAATGTGATTAAATTCCATAGAAATATAATGTAACAGAAAAATTAAAGTATCGACGGAAGCAAGTCTCCGTGAAATAAGATTACAAATGGATAATTCATCGATTTACGCTTTTATAATTCACTTGTAAAAACATGAGTTTTCAAATTTACAGCTCAATCCTATCATAATTTTCTAGTTATTATCTATTTCTTACATCGCTAGAGGGACGTCACGTGTTATCATTCGTCTCAAATGCAACCTTGCACACTTAGAAATAAAAATAATTATTCAAGAATGTTTAGAAACGCACATAATTTATCAACTATTAGTACTAATATTTTAGACTTAAAATCGTCATATTTTTCTCCAATTATCATTTGAATAAATATAATATTTTTCCTTGTGAGATTTTAATTTACTACTATGGTAGAGAAAATATTGCTTTTCGATCAAATTTTGGAAATTGAATTTTCATTATATTTACATGTTTTGGGATCCCCTGAATCCAAAAAGAGATTTTTAGCGGTTGGTTTTTGTGTGTGTGTGTCTCTTTTAGTGTATCTGATAAACAAATAAGAGTAGGAAGTCCATACTCTGTATTCTAAATCTATATCATATAGAGATGCTACAATAAACGTTTTATTAAAATTCAGCAAACATTCGTGTACAGAGTCATCTAAGAAGATTCAAGTAAGATAAAGTGCGCTAATTTCGTCTCCAAGTCACCTTTAGGTGTTTGGTGTTTGGGCATAAGGCCGATTTACTATACTAGGATCCTAAGCCTGAGGGGGGAGTGTCTTCCGTGGTGGTCTTTCAAAGGGGTTCTAACCCTTATTTACATCACTTTTAGGTTTTTGGAAGCTATAATTTTCTCTGAAAATCTACCAAATTTGGATGTTACATTTTATATTTCCATTAACATCTGAATATATCTAAATTGACTATAAAAATATTTTTACTAAGTCAAAATACTGTGTTTCAAAAAATACGTTTGAAAAAATTAATAATAAAAGTGGTCCCAATTTGGCGTTCCTTAAACCATCTAATAAAATGAGGTTATAATTATGAATCAAAATTTATTTCCAAAATGAATAAAGGTACAAAACATGGTGGTAATCACTTACAGAATAACCGAAAGAAATATTAGGCATTTAAATATGAGGAATATATATAAAATTGTTTTGGGCTTCTGAGCATATTAAATATGACCAAGTGCAACACCCAATGCACTTCGCGTTTATAGCATAGATATACTAATAAGACATAGATTGATCATTGGGTGAAAAAATGATTCCTTTTTACTCGGAGAAAAGTCCACAATATGGCCGTCTTTTACACACACAGATAATTTAGAAAATAAAATTTATGAATAATTTATGTACTAAAGGTGAATGAAAAACTGCAGATGCAATTTCAAATTCCTTTTCTTTTTCTTTCTTTCTTTTATATATTTATTAATTTAGTTAATATTTAAAGTTAAACTCTTTTTATATACTAAAACTAACGTTCTTTACCTACGATGCTGCTATCTATATTTAAAAGAATTCTGAAAATTCTATATTACTTACTAATATAAAATCTTAAAAATATCAAACTTTAAAAAACGTATTCCATTAAAAAACAAACCAGTTTTTATTTCATAATAATAACAAAGCAACTGATTATAAAAATTATATTTTTTCATAATTTAGTCAAATATAATTTACTTTTATGATAACTTATCCATTTCTTTTCATAAATTTATTAGAAGAATTAAAAGACGCAATATTTCGGCATTTTGAAAATTCATAGACATTCTATTCTATTCTATTACAATTGCCGAGTTTCAATGGTTTCAATACCACTATATGGCTGATGCCAAAAAAATTTTTCAGCATCAAAAGTTTTTGCATGATAATAATGGGATGATAGATCTATATAAATTACTATATCTATGGTTTATAGTCATAAGCAGTGTCAACTGCTGAATCACTTTCGTCCTCTGTGTCACTGTGTAGGTCATTCTTAGAATGTTTAGATGATGGATTGTTCTCCTTTTATTTCGAAGTGAAGCATGCCGGAAGTTGTTTCTCAGCTGAGAGTCTTGATGTAGTTGAACTTCCCTGATGTCTTTAGGGCTGATGGCAGCAGCAGTTTTCCGAACGTTGTCACTTTATGATGGTTGATCAGTTATGTGAAGGCGTTTCATACATACATAAATAAAATTCATGTATGAGAAGAAATTCCTTCACAAGTTATCATGAAATTTTTGTCGCATTGAAACAGATCCGGAGAGACGCAATTAAGAACTGAGAACAGGGTTCCCACGGCCACGCCTTTTATCAAGGACTCTTCCAACAGAATAATCTTAAGTTAAATTTATTCTTAAATGTACAGTGTACATTTAATAAGAAATTTATTTTTAGATAATACTGGTGGAAAAGTCCTTGAAAAAAATTGGGCCGTGGGAAACCTGGAGAAGGGGAAAAAATTGGGACCACGCTACTTCCAAAAATGGCTGATTTTCAGTTCTCCTCAGATGAACTGAACGCACGAGTACGTACTGTATGATACTATAAACATCTCACCAACATAGAATATATACAATATATAAGAAAGAATAACTTACAGTACATTAAATAACATTCTACAAAAGACATAGTAAGAACTCATGTCCTCTAAAAACAGGAAATTCATCGTACAAAATAGATCTATGTGACTTGGTAAAGAAAACTTTACTGACTCGTTATATCTCCCGCTTCATTTGCTTGGCCTGACAGGTGGCGCTGCTCAGGGATAACCAGAGAAAAAAAGGGGGGGGGTGAAATTAGGGTGCTTTACCCTACATTACATCTATGGATAAAATTTTTGGTCTCTATACAGTTTATCATCTATAGGCTGCACTAAACAAAATGAAATGGTTACTTAATTTTCATAAACATAAAAGCGTGTTTCGTGTTGTGTAGAATATGGTATGAAAATCAATCATCATTCGTTTATAAGGTTACTCTAAAGTATTTGGATATATTGGGACTATACTAGCAAATTGCTGGAATTGAATATTAGGTTGTGTTATGTGTTTTACGCATAAGTCTGAATTTAAGTAGACATTCTTGTGTGTATATAACTTATCGATAGTATACAGAACTACCCAAAATTAAGCGAAATTATTCTTTTGTACTGAATACAATTGATACAAATGTTATATTACAAGTCGAAGAAAATTGCTGAAAAATGAATATTAATTTCTCATACCCATGCGGTATACGAAGTAATTTTAAGGTTCCACTTCCATCCCTAGTTCTTTGTATAATGTTCATTTTCAGGCCCCCGAATACGAAAGTAATTTTTTAGCGGTTTATCTTTATTCACGTGTGTTATCAGTATAAGTTAAAAACAAAAACTTGCAGAAAATTCAAATTTGTGTTCTGAAGTTCATATGGCGTTGCCACATGAAGAGTTTGATCAAGATTGGTAAGTTTGAAAGAATATTGCAGGGGAAAATTATCGAAATGATTTGAAATAAACTTTTAAATTTAATAACAGACTATAATTCTGTATAAATGTTCAATTGTATATATAAATAAGAATTTTTTTTTTTTATATAAATAAGAAATTCTTATTTATATATATAAGAATTTTTTTCATATATATACATTTTCTGCAATTAAATAAAAGAAAAATTATTTTATGTAAATCGTTCTAAGAAAACTAAGCCAGAACCATGATCTTCGAATTTAAGAAATTTATCTTCTTTTTATCTTTTCAATTGCATTATATTTAAATAGAGTTTTTCTTTAAAAAATTATTCAATAAATAAATAAATGGCGCAACTTATTTTGAAGGTATGCCTTTACATAACCGTAAAATTTAATAAAGGAAACTTCTTAGAAAATACATAAAAAAACTAATCAATGAAAATTTTACGTCAAACTTTCATGAAACATAATTAAAAATGAAAGTTAATTTCTAAGCTTCAGGCATGTTTATCCTATTATATAAACTTCTTTTTAATTTTAATCTATTAAAAACACATTAATTATGCGTTTAGTGGGTAAATTTATTTATTTAGGAGAAAACTGATTTAATTAAAAAATTATCTTGAAATATTTTTCAGCGAGAGTAAAATATAGTTACAACGTATCATTGTTTTTGTAAAATTAATTTATGTATTGACATTTTTTTTTATCTTAAACTAATTTTAAAAATTTTGCCATAAAATAATCGCATTGTTACAGATAAAATTATAGAGTAATATAATTGAGTAATATAAAGTAAAAAATATAACTACTCTTTCATTTTCCTAAATGTTATTATATATATATATATATATATATATATATATAAATTGTTAGAATAAGGAAAATTATAAAAGTAAAAATAAGTTTAATAGTTTAAGTTTACTTTATGTTGGAAATAATGCTTTTTCTTTTTTTTTTTTTTTTTTTGAAATATAAAACTAAGTAGTAGCAAACTCTCCCCAGTGTTTCCATTATTATATAATTCATCTCGTATATATCTGCTATAGAGGATGTTATGTTCATGATAAGAGTACGCCCACGTGAGTTAACGCTCACGAATGGACGGTAGCTGAAATATCTTACCCATTACAACAACCTTTCTCAATGTCAATAAATTTTCTCTGTCATAATTTGCTGGAAAAACTTTTTGATATCAGCTTTATATTTAATTAATATTCAATTCCATGCTATTTGCTATGCAGTAATAACCATTATACAAAATTATATAAAATATCGGTCATTTTAACACTTTCGCGATAGCATGTTTTTGTCTTTTTGACAGTAAGTTCCATCTGTGGGCGTTATCCTCCCACGTTACAATATTTCAAAACAAAATTTTCTATATTCTGATTCATATTACAAATGGATATACATTATAATTATACTCTTTTTAATCAAAGCATTTTTATACATAGTGTATTGGTTGTACAAATATGAATATTGTGTATATATTTAAGAAATAAATGACATACAAATTGCAAAAGAAGCGCTCACAGGCGGAGTTACAGATTTTCAAATGACGTGAACCTACGTCACATGCTTGCCAACATACTAATTTATACATAGCTGCCAATATTTTAATTTATTCCGGATTATATTATTATATTTTAATTTATAGTACTTTTAGCCCCGCCTTTATTTCATACCACTTTTTTTTTTTTTAAGTATTTTTTTCTTTTTTGATCGAAGTTATATATTAAAGAATTTTTTTAAATAAATAAAGTGGTGCGAAATAAAAGCGGGGCTAAAAGGTCTCCGGAATAAATTAAAATATTGGCAGCTGTGATTAATATTCCGTAGTATTGTTAGCCCCGCCCTCTTTTTTACACCAGTATCTCTTTAGAGTATATTTCTTCTTATTTAATCGTAATTGCATTTGCAGAATAATACTCTAAAAATTTACTGGCGTGAAAAAAAGGGCGGGACTAACAACATTATGGAATATTAATTAGGATGTTGGCAAGTATGACGTCAGCGGTCGCGAAAGTGTTAATATTGGGGACATCGCTCTACGGTATGACTTATTAGACTGGAACCTAGGACTAATTATGGATTCGCATTTTTCCAACACATATAAGAAATATATTCTTTTCATATCAAATTAAATCCTTTTACTAATCCACTGCAATGTATTTTTGATTAATTCAAGTATATAATTTAATTACTATTAATAAAATTGATTTTCTGGTATATGCCTTTGTTAGTATTTATTTGTTATAGTGATACTACTGTACTACAGATGTTTCCTTGAATTCTTAATATTTTAAATGAACTATACATGTCTCACACTGCATTAAATTAATAAGCTTACATGGCATATATTTAGAATTAAAACACTTGATTAATTGTTTTTATGCAAATGTGACATATCAGTTTTCAGTCATAAACTGCCTGACATAGAAAATGCAACACCGCGAAAAAGTGTAAAATGTTTTAAAAATTTGTACACCAAAAGCTGACGCTTATCTAATTATGTGACGTTACAGTCGAACCTCATTAACGTGAATCTCAAGGGGAATAAAAAATTTGTTCCTGTTATCAGTAGTTCCTGATATTTGTAAATCATAAACTAATCTAAATTTTACCGAGGGTTGTGGAAACTGTTCATGTTAAAAGTAATTCACATTAACGAGGTTTGACTGTATTTACAAAAAGATAGTTTTAGATATAACAGCGTACCAGGGTTGCCAGATTTGGTCTTTTTTTATTCAATAGTCACCAGTAATTTTTATTTGTGACGTTTGGCGAATCACTTCGAAGATTGATAGTCTGTTATGTATATCAAATGTCCTATTTCAAAATTATTGGTGGCTATTGAATAAAAAAAAGGCCAGATCTTGCGACGTACTACGAGTTGATTAGTAGAAAGTAATAACAGCTGTCGCTGCAATATAAGAAGCAACTCTACGCGGTACAGAATCATTTAGCGATAGTGTCCTGAGGAATAGATGCTCATATGTTTTCAACTACATCGCGACTAACACACGCGTGACCGCACATTGCTCTCATTAGCAGACAGGTCTTGCAGTATACACAATTATTTCTTTGGCCTTCAAAGTCACTTAATTTCTCACCAATTAAGAAACTGTCCGATGTGATTGGCAGTCATCTGTCTACCCTGCCTCACTCTCAATAGTGGGTAATTGTTGAAAATAATTCGCTTCCGTTCCTCTGGACACTACCCGGACACTTAATGGATCTGTACTCGTAGTGCTCGTAGTGAGCTATTTGTATCGCTGCGACATGGGATCTATCTCCCTTTGTACTGATTACTGGTATTACGCCGTTCTATCTAAAAGAGGGCACACACCTCAGACGACTGCAAAGACGAAAATGGTCGTAAATTATCCATTATCGGAAAATGAGCCTTGAACTTTTGGACATGTTTACAATGAAGGACTTTTTTTCCTTGAAGAATATTACAAAAGAAACCCGAGTCTCCCATGTCAATTATTGCAGCAAGAGGTTTGTCAGAGGGGAATTCAGCCTGTGAAGCTCGCATCAACTCAAATAACACATCACAAGGAAATTGAATAGAGCCGACATTTTGAAGAGTTTTCGGTCCAGGTCCATAAAACTATTTTTTTTGTAAATAGTATTATTTACGTAGCTATTCATCAGCTATCTGCTATCACCACATTCTACTCACTCTTTCATTATGTTACATTTTCTATGTTGAGACATTGTATATATATTGTGTTGTGCCTCAAAACAGCAGAAAGTTTTCATAGTGTATCTTTCTTTGTGCATTATAACGTTAGTGCTTAAGTCTTCAATCTTTTATAAGTACATTTCCAACCTATTATGTTTTAAACACATGTGAGAAACGCATTCTTTGTATATCTCATTAAATAGGAATCTAATTAACGAGTTTTATAGATTCATTTTAAGGAAATTTGATTAATTCACGTATGTAACAAAATTACTATCAATAAAAGAACTTATGTATCTTTACACTTTCAGAAGTTAATGCTTAATTTGCCAATTTATTTAATTTGCTTTTCCATTCAAATAAGTCTTAAAACACACGTAAAAAATTCATTATTTTCATCCGTTATTCAATCCTTTTACCGAACCGTTACAATGTAATCTTGATTAAATCATGCATGTAATTGAATTAATGATAATGAAAGAGACTGTGCTTTTAATAACGATTTACTTCTAATAAGTTTTATTTGCGTCAATATTAATATAACGTTGACTATTTCTACGTATTCTTAATTTACTTTATGAAATTAATTAAATGTAGTCCGTAATGAGTTATAATAACAAGTTTACATAGCGTATATTTATGATTAAAAATTTTTTAGAGATTTTTCCTGTAGACGTCATTATTATAATTGCCAAATTGTACAATTTTTTTTCAGCTACTGAAAAATTTTTAATAGTTTTTTAAATAATTCTTTGTAAATTGGTTGGTTGGTTGTAGGTTTAATGGCCAACTAACATAAATTGAATTTATATAAAAAACATAAAATATCTATAAAAGCAAAAAACTGTCAAAAATAAGTACTACAAAATTATAACAGCACATGAAAAAAATGCAGTTTTCGTAAATTGAGTAAGATGTTGCTCCACTATTCCTCTGAATAAATTGAAACACAGATTTAACATCGAGTAAATTAATTTTTTAAGAAAATATTCAGAAATAATGTCTCTTTTTTTTCAATAATGATCACTTTTAATTCGTATACTGAATGATATTGTTTGTTATTTTTATATTCTTGGGTGAGACAAAAAAAGGCTACAGCATACCTGCCAACATCATAATTAATGTTACGTAGTGTTGTTAATCCCGTCTTTTTGAAGTGAAAACTTCTTTAGGCGCGTTGAGCACTTTTGGGTGAACAGAAATCATGAAACTCGCGTCATCGTCAGCGAAGGTTTTCCATTTGAAGTGAAAACTTCTTTAGGCGCGTTGAGCACTTTTGGGTGAACAAAAATCATGAAACTCGCGTCATCGTCAGCGAAGGTTTTCCATGAGAATCGAAAGTGGAATTCGAGATTTCATCTGATTTACACGTTTTCAGGTCTCCTGAATGGGCTTTCTTTTGCATCTCAGCTACTGATTAAAATAATTTCATAAGTAATACAGCATTTGAAAGCTTTGTTGTGTTGGAATCGAACAGTAACTTACAGACATTTCTACCGCCAGATGGCGCAGTATTATTTAAAAATTTCAATATTTCAATTTCTAATTATGATTAAATTGTTTTTAATGCATCATTCGAAAGATATTTTAAAGTTCTTTATATTATCAAAAGTGGAATCCGAGATTTTACCTGATTTACACGCTTTGAGGTTTCCTGAATGGGTTTTCTTTTGTATCTCAGCTACTAATTAGAATAATTTCATAAGTAATACATCATTAGAAAGCTTTGTTGATTTAGAATCGAACAGTAGATTACAGAAATTTCTACCGCGAGATGGCGCTGTAATATTTTAAAATTTCAATATTTCAAATTCTAACTATGATTAAATTATTTTTAATGCACCATTCGAAAGATATTTTAAAGTTCTTTTATATTATCAAAGTGTAATTCGATATTTCACCTGATTTACACATTTTGGGGTGTCCTGAATCGGTTTTCTTTTGTATCTTAGCTACTAATTAAAATAATTTCATAAGTAATCAATATTTTTACCTAATATAAGGCTTAGTTTATTTAATTTGGGTAGCTACAAATATTGTGCCGAATCATATAATACAGATCCTAAACACTTCTTTACAAACCAAAAATAATTCGAAAATAATAACCTACCCAAGTAGCACAGGAACGTTCTGTGAACGTCTAATAACGGTTTCAATAGTTCAAACACCGTGTTTCGTGTCAAAAGAACGTTCTAAAACACGTTCAGAAATGGTATTATTTAGAACGTTCTGAAAATGTTTGATTTGTACCATCTATAAAACGTACAATTCTAGTTCTATATAGAACGTTCAAGTGTAACACCGTCATAACACGTTCTGTAACAGTGTAATTATAACGAATATGACAAAATGACATTTTAGTACTATTGGTTGAGAAACTAGGTTAATCATGAAAATTTTTGACTTCAGTTTTTGATTTCTTTACACGTTTTCTGGCGTGAGGAATCCGGAAGTCAAAAGGTTGGTATGGTATCGGCACCTATTAGCGTGATAGCCCGTTAGTCCATGTACACGATATCTCAAGAACAAATGATTGCAGAGAGATCGGACCAGTTTTAAAATATCGCTTATGATATTGATAAGAATCCTATTGAGAGATTTGTAACATTCTAATTTAAAAACTTCGTAAGTTATTCGAAATTTATAATTTTTAGCTTGATAGAGAATAGAGCATTTTTTACATTTTCAGTTTAACGTTTTGTTAGCACGTCAGTAAAGAATGCTTTTCAAGAATCAGTAGCGGTGAGGTGAAAAAAAATTACAAAATTTTAAACTCATGGAAAAATTTTGTGAATTTTGTACTTCATGAATCAATGTATGGAATTCAACCAAACTTGTTACATAATTAGATCTTGCCCTAAATTGGAGGTTATTTAAATTTCATTTAGGATATATCGTCCGATATATTGCGGTGCTATGTA
Source organism: Salticus scenicus (assembly GCA_963930645.1). Taxonomy (NCBI): domain Eukaryota; kingdom Metazoa; phylum Arthropoda; class Arachnida; order Araneae; family Salticidae; genus Salticus; species Salticus scenicus. Next base: position 279,590,482 of record OZ005653.1, read on the forward strand.
ATGAAACCCTCCATTTATGGGACGGCTATATCTCAGCTTCTATAGTGTACAAATGCATTAAACTTAATATATTGGTATATATCATGATAACCTCTGCTAATACAATTTGGATGTATACATTGTCCAACAGGTGGCGTTGTAATCTGCAATTTAATCATTTTAACGGAAAGGCAATATTTTAACTCTTGTGATTTAACACTTAAATTTTGTGATACACTGAAGTTATAAGTGAAATCGATTTTATGTAAAGCTTTACTGGTCCATTTTGGATGCACATCGGCCAACAGGTGCTATGTTGCAATGTAATCTCATAACGGAAACGAAAAATCTCAACTTCTGTGATTTATAAATGTTGTAAATTTGGTACGTGAAATTAATATTACGTAAAACTCTACAGATTGCCTTTGGGTGCATATTGGACGACAGGTGGCACTGCCACGTTCCAATATTTTCCATTCACAGAAAGGCTATCTATCAGCTTCTGTAATATATATACTCACCAAACCTTCTGTGTGACATACATTTGATATACATTATTGATTCAATTTGGCTGTATAACGAGTAATAGTCAAACAGTTTTTTTTTATTATTATTATTCATAGGACATTGTTTTTTCCCCTAGGAATAAGTATACGGGGATGGGGGAGGGGTGGATAAAAATTTTCACAATGATTATCTTTCAAAAGAATTCGATATCACCTTTAAAACGAATAATTGAACCATCGTTTTCTGATGATTTAAAACAAATTTACCGTTTTTTTTTTTTTTTTTTCATTTGTCATAATAATAATAAACCCTTAGAAAAATAAATTTTCTAAGATCTTCTACATAGCATAAAAATGATTGTCTTCTGTCATGAAAATCTGCTAATCAAGGATGTTATTGAATAAATAATCTACTGCTTGATCAGCAAACTGCACAAGGTTCGGTCTGCATAGCATCAACATAATTGAAGAATGTGACAAAAATTTTCGCGCTTTAACTTAACGATAAGCAAGCATCTGCTATTACAGGAAGTCAAACGGTTTGGCAGTTTTATCGCTAATTTGGCTATTTTTTTCCTCTCTTTAATTATTGCTTATATTTTTCTTTCTTTTCTTTCTCTCATCCACAGATATGGATAAGAAAAATTCAAAATTTGACCCGAAAGTATTGTTTTTGGGTCAAATTTTGAAACTGATTTTTTGCAATATTTTTGCACATTTTGAGGTCCCCTGAATCCAAAAATCAGGTTTTTGTATTTGATCTGTGTGTGTGTGTGTGTGTCTTTGTGTATGCCTGTACGTGTATGCCAGTTATCAGCACATTTCAAAAACAAATAATTCCAGAATATGAAAACTTAGTATTCTACATTTGAATCATGTAAGGGGATGCTGCACTTAGCTTTTCCTTGAGATCAAGCAAATGCTTCGTGTACAGGGACGTCCAAGATAATTCAAATACATTAGGTATGTGAGCGAAATTTTTTTGCTATTTACAGTTTAATATCTGTAGCCTGTACTAAACAAAAATAAGTTAACATATATTTTTTTATATGCATAAAAGTATGTTTAGTGTAAAATATGGCATGAAAATCATTCCCCATTCATCTACAGGGCTACCTAGGAATGATAATTAATACTTCAAACCTACAGAGTAAACAAAGAAATTTTTTAAGTGGAAATTTTAACGCTTTTTTTTCCCTATAATTACACGTTTTGAGGTTCCCTGAATACTAAAATCAAATTTTTAATGGTTAATCTTTGTGTATGCCTGTTATCAGCTAATTTTAAAACAAATATTTGCAGATAATTCAAATTTTGTATTTTGAAGTTTATTTTGAGGTTGCTAAAAATGTTTGTTCAAGATTAATAAGCTTGAAAGAGTGGTGAGAAAGAAAGTTGACTGAAAAATTTGGAATGAACTTTTAAATTTAATAATAGCCAAGAATTTTTTATAGTAGGCATTATGCAATATATTTAAACGGGGTCCCCCCCCCACCTCATTGAGAGAGTTATTCGTCAAATAATATCTGTTCCTAAAACTAGTTTGAAATTTTTAAAACGTAGATTTATATATAGTATTTGTTATCTTACACTTTAATCTGCAATCTGCATTTATAGTATTCAAATGCTAGGTAAGAGTAAGAGACAGCCATGTGAGTGTCCCACGAAATTATTATTAATATTTAAATAAAAACAGTCTTTTTTAAATACTGATAATGCATAATTAAGTAGTAATTTTTATTTTATTTTTATCTATTTATTTATTTGGGTATGTGAGCGATAATGATGTGTCTGTCAAATGAAAGAAGATATTTAATTGATGGTCTACATTCATGATGACGGTCGTTATTAAAAAAAATAGCGATACCTTCAAATTTCACACATTATAAAATCCAAAATTTTGCTTCAAATTATCTTGGAATGGCGAATTTTGGTTGGTGGGTATTGATTGAGTGTATGTAATAGGCACTTCGGTGGTATTTCGCGAAACTTCTAACTTACCCGCCGAAGAGGGAGAGTAAAAAGTGGGTAAGACGCTGCCGAAAGCAATGGAAACCCAGACTAATCATGTTGCGAGCGGAAGAACCATTACCAAACGCAGCTGGAACATCAACTTAAGTTTCGATTCATTTCAGCGATTTTTTTTTTCTTTTGAGATTTTGTTAATAATGACATGGAATTTTGAGAATTTATTTAAATATACTATGCAGCAAAGCGGGCAAAGCCTGCTAATGTTTATTTAAAGCATACTTAGATATGCTACACGAAACGTAATAAAATTATGAAATACTGTTCGTATGCACATAAAACATGTTTCCTATAAAATATTTTATTGTTAGCTTATGATTCATAAGGCCATATAGAAATATTTAGATATATTAGAGGATAATAAGCGAAAATTGATCGAAGTGTGTTTTAAATTTTGTTAAACGTTTTCAACTTTCCAACGAGTTAAAAATATGCTTAAAATTTAAGTTTGTCAACACCATTGTCTGTCTATTCGTTCTCTAATTTCAAAAATATATTTTATAATTCCTCAGTTACATCGTAACCGTGCTCATTTTTTATTGAAAGTATGTGTATACCGTAAGCGGTTTGATATGGGGACTCACTAAAATTTTAAACGTACAAAAGTGTATGTTTAGGTGTAGGGTGCAGGTGTTTTATAAACTAAGTGGTCCGCATGATTTTTCTTTTTTGTTTATTACTAAATATAGTAAAAATGTAGCAATTTCTGTAATATTTCAATAAAAATATAAATATCTTGCGCATTAGTAAAAAAAAAAAAAAAAAAAAAAAACTAGTTATACTGTGACGGCTTTAAAAGTTTTTTTTTTATTCCATTCTATATAATAGCGTCACCAACGATTTATTCGCACAAAATTTCAAGAAACTTAGCTTCTCACAATTAACTTTCTATACATATAATTTCGTACAATTTTCACCAATAGGTGCTGCTGTATAGGCAACTGGAAATCCCAGACACTAACAGCAACGCCACATTGTGGATAGATTACATCCGAATTGAATCAGCATACATTTTAATAATATAAATATCATATACCAATTTTGGTGGATTTAAATAACAATAAATAACATACGAAATATATATACCTTAGAAGAACTACCTACTCTGAGAAGCAAGGTTTTACCTTATCAAAAACGAAATTAAATTGTCGTCTGTTAGCTTTTTGTACCCAAATAAAATCAGTACAGATTTACATGATTTCCATCACATGTACAAGCTTAGTGTATTTATAACTATAGATGATTAGATGGAGCCTGTCCAGTAGAATTGCAATATAGAAGCAACATGTTATGAAAGCCACATATTAAAATCTAATTAGCAGTAATTTAAGTCTAGCCAAATATTAAGTTTGGTTAAATGCTGTCCACTGGCTCGTGAGAAACAGAGTCCAAAATTTTCTTTCTGACACACATACAAAGACATTTTCTAACAATAGTCGAATCATATTCCAAAAATCACAAACTGTGTGAATTTATCGAAAATCGAAAGTCGGAAATTTTCACGAATCCAATACTTTCTTCTTGACAGATGTAAGTAAAATAATAATAATAATAATAAACGGTAATCATACGCTTGATCCAATCTTGAGGTTGAAATAATTAAAAACAGCTAAAAAAAATGTTTTATTTATTTATTAATTTATTTATTTTCTCCTATATTAACCCTTTGCCGGCCCTAGTGCTCTAAACCGCTATACATAGTATTGCCAAATTGAGGGACTCTTTTATTTAACGAACACCAATAATTTTGAGGAGTGATATTTGATATACATAATGGACGAATAAACTTCGAAGTGATTAGACAACCGATGCAGTAGAAATTTATTGGTGGATATTGAACAAAAAAAATCCTGAAATTTGGCAACATTCAAAAAAGGAGAGGGAAATTCAATAGGACCGGCAAAGGATTAAATTAAAGGTTTAAAGGATAAAATTTCGATCCGTGCAGTCATCTAGAATAACGTTTAGTATAAAAATACACAGATTATTTTTAACTAATGGTTGTGAAATGATTATATATATATATATATATATATATATATATATATATATATATATATATATACACAATACTGATAATTATTCAAAAAAACTTTTTGTACATTCGGCAGAAAAATTACTGAAGCACACATCCACGTTTCATATATACTAGCAAACCCGTGCGGCATTTTCACACTTTATTTCTTTTCTTATTTACCTTTAAAATTTGAAACTTATAAATATTATATCAATTTCACACCTTAATTAAAATTTTAATTTAACAGAAGCCAAATTATTATTAGATACAAATAAATATTGTGCAATAGTGAAACCAGAATTATTCAAAGAAAAGCTTCAAAATAAAATTCATGGTTTATGACTCAGTTTTCATACTTCCGCAGGCAGTACGGTTTTAGTAAAGGACCCCTGTGACGCCTTTTAAATTTAAATGTATGCAATGGCATTTTATTTATTTTAGCGTAATTTTTTGTAAAAAAGAAAAAAAAAAAAATCCTAGACTTAAATTGATAATATTTTTTTATGATTGCGTTTTGTAGCCAATTTATGATAATATATCATGTTCTGTTTATATCTTTGAAATATTGCTAGGTTTATACTGACTCTTGCAAAGATTTTGCAGAAATAACTTTCAAAAATACATTTCTCATAAAATAATGTCCTCAAACAAATATCGTCATGTTTTCTTTATTAGATCATTGAACTGAATCCGCGTGCTTAAATATTGTTCATTTTTAAATACTATTTTTTATCCTCACGTATTTTATTAATTTTACCACTGTCGTATCATTTCAAAAAATATTAATTGAAATTGGTCCACGTTAGAGAAATATTATATAGATATTAGTTTGATCACTAATTTTTATCATCAATCTACTTTTTTATAAACAGCTTAAGACTAAGATTATGACTCGATAAATATTTACTCAACAAAACAGTTTAGGTGCAAATATTTTGATTTACTAGAGCTTCAATAATATTTCTGCCGACAGTATATGGAGTAGCATCATTCACAACCGCTCTTTCGTGCCGGCAAAATGATTTTAATATTTTTTGAAATAGCTCACAATTTTTAAAATGAATAGTTGAATCAAGCTTCTGTAATAATTTGAAATAATTGAATTTATATATATATATATATATATATATATATATAAACAAATAAATAAATAATATTTTTTTTCCATTATTGGTTTTTTTCCTTTCTCTCATTTTTTTCATAAATGTAAAATGCAGAAATAACTACTTTTAATTGAACAACGTGGATTTGTTTAAGAAAATATAAAATACAGTTTTGTAATGGCCACGACGTACTAGCTTGATTTTGTAATTATCATCCTGTTTAGTTAGATAAGCTTTCCTTGAAGTGGCATTTTATGTAATTCAATAAAACAAGCATGCAACATTTTAAATACACCACGAATTTTTATATCTTGCCTCATCATAAAAATAAACTATTTAACAAAATATTGTTAAATACAAACTCTGTAACATAATATTTAAATAACATTTTTTTAATACAATTGTTGAGTTCTGCATTTTTCATTAAAGTAACTACATAAAACAAAAATAGTTTTTTTAACCCCTAATAATTAAATAATGACTATGCCACAAAATGAAAAGGACTACTTGTGTTGTTTTATCTCAAAATAGAAAGCTGCCAAATTTGACTAGACCGCCAAATTACCAACAAGGGTTGCCAGTTCCATAATTTTCAGCCGCGAAAACCAAATGATTTCATATCAATTTTCTCATGTTGATGACTTTCTGATTATCAAAGAGAGACGTAAGAGTGAATTTACTTTATATATCTTACATACATATATTTTGATACATTATTAATACTTTATTCATACTTATAATAAAAGTTTGTATATAATTATTAATCAGATGCTAAAAAGTTTGACTTGTTATTTTTAAGTTTTTTTTTTTTTTTTTTTTTTTTTTTTTTTATCTCGAGAAATTGAAAAATGCTGTTAATGTAAATCTAACTACTAATTTGTTTTCTAACAGCATTTGAATATTAGTATTACCAATGAATAAATTTTACAAGCAAAACTTGTCACATAATAGTATTATGACATCAAATATTTTTTCTGTTATAAATAAGCGGGATTTTTGTGTAAAAAATAAACATAATTTAAATTTCTCATCAAGAGAAAAAAACATATATTAATTTCTTATAAATCTAATTTTAAGGTATGTGTGCTTGTGTCATTTTGTCAGTCTTAATAAGGGTATGGTGGACGTTGAAAATCTTTCTTTGAAATTATTGTCTTACAATTGTTTGTATTGCATATAATGGGTCGTTCAATGTAAAGTGAATTGTTTCCTTCTAAATAGATTTTGAAATAACGAACTTTTTGCAAATTTATATGTAGGAAAACAATTTAAGATTTTGTAAGCATTACCTATTTTTAGCGTTTAAAACAAATCAGAGTAGTAAGAATTTATAAATTATAAGAAAAATAACTTAGAAGTTTCATTTTTATAATTATTTAGAAGTTTTAGTTTTCTGAAAAAACAATGTAAGGCCATTTATGGGATTTTAATGCAATAATTAGAGGTTTTTCACTTTTATAATGAAAGATGTAACTAAATGTGGTAAAATTAAGCAAAAATATTCATATTTAAAAAATGTGGAGTTTACACCGGTTTCACAGCGTATGTTTCACAGTGTCTGTATATGCATTGAAATGTATGAATATTAAATATATTAAAATTTCCTGAATACTACCAAAGTTTAAAAAATTAAAATTACAAATTTTAATCTTTTTTTAAATTGTTTAAAATGCTTTAGTCTTAAGTTTTTACTTCGATCTTATATTATTATAGTTTATAAATATACTCTAAATGCATCTGTACATTTATTTTGTGGATTTATTTATAAATATATATATATATATATATATATATATATATATATATATATATATATAATTTTTGAATTAGAAAAAAAATAATTGCATGAAAATTCCACAGTTAAAAATATTACAAAAATAAAAATTAACTCATCAATCGATCCACAAAGTAAAGCACAAATGTATTCAGATTATACTAATAAACAATATTAGTGCAAAATCAAGGAGAATTTTCAAAAATTAAATAACGTAGATAATTTTTTTTTTTTATATTATGAATTTTATTCTTTTAATTTTTATAACCGTTTATGACCATGTTCGTGTGATTCTACTGGTCAGACAGAAAATTATATTTCAGTTTCAATATCCATGTAATAAATGCTAAAAAAGAGATTATGTATTAGTTTTCTTAAATTCAATAACATCGATTTTCTCAAGACATGTGAGTAAAAGCCTGCTTATAAAAATGCTAATTTAATTTAATGTTGTAAATGTTTACAGTCAGTTACGGTTAATATTAAGAGAACATGTTTAAAAACAGAAATTTATTAAGAAATAAAAACAGAAATTTTACAAGAAATTTTTATAACAACAGTTTCTAAAATTTCCGTTTTATGGCAGAATTTCTTGAGATTATTAATTTCTTATCCAACATTCATTTTAAATTCGTATATTTTTTAAAGTAAAAAAGTTTATTTTACATTTAGATATTTAAAATATTGTATTAAGTTTCATGTTTTTATATTTTTGACAAAATATACATATATATATAGAGAGAGAGAGTTTGAAATTAAGATAATTTGTGAGTTGCGTTTTACTATATAGCAGTTCGTAAGATATCTTTCTTGTAAAATACTAATAGATAGCAGCACTACTCCGAAATTCACTTAAAATTTACGAATGCGTAGTTGCTTTAATAATATTTCGGTGCTTTCTTTTTTCACTTGAAGAAGAGTCGGACTGATAATTTGACCTGAAACAGCTATTGCGTTTCTTTTATTTTCAATTTATAACCTATTTGTCACCTTCATATCAAATGGTAATGAAGTAAAAGAAAAAAAAAGTGCATTAAAATTTAAATAAAATCTTATTTATAACCGTTATGTTTATGCATAATGTATAAATTTCATAGTATAACAGCTTTTTACTTTTGTTTATTTTAAATAATTTCTTTAAAAGAGAAATCTTTATTATTTATTTATTTATTTGTAGTATTTATTGGAAACAATGGTAGTATATAGCTGAAAAGATTAAACTTATTAAAATTAAAATTTAATTAAAATTAATTTGTTTTTTTTTATTCATTCATTTCTTTTTAAAGGAAAATGTACTTTTTCGTTTTATTATATTCATCGAAATCAAATGGTAATATAATGGAAAGAGCAGGGGCTATAAAATACATGCTTCAAAATCTAAAGAGGTACAGTTGACTTTAACATTGTAGTTCTTAAATAATAACAGATCCACCTGTTGTTGATAAATACTCATTTTATCATGAGATATTTAGATGAATTTTTTTTTTTTTTTTTTTTTTTTTTTTTTTAGCTTACTTACTGATTTTTTACCAAGCAACATACATTATATATAATATATATATATATATATATATATATCAGTCGAACCTCGTTTACGGGAATCTCATGGGGAATAAAAAAAAATTGTTCATGTTATCAGTAGTTTATATTGTCAGTAACTGAGAAACTGACCTTTGTTTTAGCGGGGATTGTGGAAACTATTCACGATAAGCGGTTTACGTTAATTAGATTCGACTATATATATATATATATATATTGTATCAGAAAAAAAAAGTAAAAAATTTACAAATTTAAACTCTCAAAGTACAGAGTATTGTTATAAAGTTTGGAATAAAATCACAACACAAAATATGGAATAGAGTTTCATATTTTTTTCCCTTTATTTTTCTCATATTCCATTTTCAGATTTAATGCATCTTTTTCAGACGTGAATTTTACTGTAATAATTTGCTTAAGTCAACTCTGATAGACAAGTTTAATGCATCTGAATGTTTGCATACATGTATTTCAATTTAATCTTTAAAGCGTTTTTATTATACCTCTTTAATTAATTGATTACGAAAATATGTCTGCTATATTCAATATTTAACATTCTTCAATATATAGCTAATAAAGAAATTTCTAAAAATATTTCTTCTTGTAACCAAATATATTTATGTTAAATGTGTAAAAGTTATTCTCACTTAACCTTTTGAGGGACAAGATAATTTTGATCATTTAAAATTATCTGCCACCAGTACGTACAAACAAATATAAGTGATTAAAAAGAAAAATGGAGTTTTTCTTCTATATTATTAAAGTAAAACTTTGTAAAAAAAATTCTTGGACAAGTTTTTACAGTTGGGAATTAAAATTAGGTTTGATATAATGTATTCCAAAGCCTTTGAAAGGGTTAAACGAATTTAAATAAATAAAAATGTATAAGTCTGCGTAGCTTTATATTTTTCTTTCATCTGAATTATATAGAGATCTACAAAAATATAATTAAGTGAACCTGAACATTAATGTTACAAACAATACTCTGGTTAATATAATCCTTTTTTTTTTTTTTTTTTTTTTTTTTTGGTATCTGGTTGCGTAAAAACATTATGTAACATTGGGCATTATGTAAAATCACAATGCACAATATTGTTTTAATTTAATCTTTTAAAGTTTTATTTTCGTATGCATTTCGCATTATTAAGATATATATTTTTGAAAAATTTAAACTGTTGTTCCGAATTTATCATTTTTGGTGTATAACGTACAAAACTCATAAATATTAAATATGTACATAGTAGACATACGTTGTACAGTATCTAAGAACTACAATGCCGTATATTTATTAAGAGTATATTGTACTGTATGTAATTAATGAATCTGTCAATTTTATGATTAATAATCAAATAGTAATTCAGATAAAGCTAGTCTGAATACACACAAGTGTAAGCACATATGTAATCCACAGAATAATTATTGTGCATCTTTATATACGTATACAGATGATGGGGGACCAAATAAGAAAAAAAGCGATACTTTCGAATTTAAACATTTTGTCGGAAATTTTGAGAAACATTTGATGGATACTTTGTGGGTGTAAATAACATGTTATATCACATATGTTTAAAAAAAATACCCCAAAGATAAGAAAAGAACCACTAATAAAATTATATTTTTACATATTTGGCACCATCTTGTAATTAATAATGCTTGAAATTTATTGTAGTTTTAGCATGTTTTTATGGCGCTCTTTTTAATTATCATTTATAATTCACCATCACAGAAAATTTCTTTAACGAAATTAAAGACTTTCAAGTGTTTTTTATTTATAATAAGCACGGTTTTTAATTTATTATAATTTATTTTTAGAAAACTTGACATAGTACATTAGACACAACATTCTGTAATCTGAGATTAAGAACATTAAATTTATGCAAAACAATGAGCATTTTTACTAAAAGATATTTATCTGCGCATGCACAAGATTTAACGAAAAAAAATTTTTGGGTATTATTTAGTGAAATGTATAGAACTCATGCAAACATTGTGAAAAATCAAAAAGATATCGTCAACAGAATTAGTTGAAATTTAAGCACTATGAAAGACAAGCAAAAGTATAAGTATGTAATGCATATTTTTATTTTTAATAAGTCCTTGGGAATACACTGTAAGTTAATTAAATTGAAATCTTTATAAAACCACTTATCGTTCGCTTCTCTTTCATATTGCTTTAAATTTAACTAATTCTATCGATGATATGTTTCTAAATTTCCCTGATATTGCTTTGGTTATTTTTTCAGAGTATTTATGTATTTGGATAATAAATTTTGTAAAAAAAAAAAAAAAAAAAAAAAAAACTTTGTCACCATTTGTGGATGCAAAGTTAAAACTTATTTAGAAAAAATACTCATATTTCATCTTATATTAATATTTTTATATTATATTTGTATTATGTTATGTCTAATGCACTATGTCAAATTTTCTAGAAATGGCATTAAATTGATCTGAAAACCCTTTATGTTATATAAGCAAAAAATGTTTCGCAAATTTTCAATAAAGATAAAAAAAAAAAAAAAAAAAAAAAAAATATTCTCAATGAATGCGCGTGATACTGACAAAATTATGAATACACATAAATTAAAGAAGCCACATAAGAATAAATGCTACAGCTACAACGCATTTCAAGTGCAAATTTTTATAAATAAAAATTTACACCCCCCCCCCCCGTTAAGATCCCTTCTTTTCTTTCTGGACAAAATCTTTACATAAATATATGTGGAATAACATGTTTTTTATACCCATGAAGTTCTATGCACTTTATCAAGATTTCTCTATGTATTTGACAAAAAGGCTAAATCGGAAAATTACACATTATTTTGCCACTCGTCTGTATATCATGAAAATGGCTAAAAATTGACTTTTAAAGTTTGGAATTCAAGCATTCTCTGGAATAAAAACTATTTATATTAATGGATACAACACGATAAAATTGTTGTGAAATATAATTATATATATATATATATATACGAAAGAACAATAGTTTTATTTATAAAGTATTTATACAAAAGCTATTTCTATATGTTTTCTTTCTTTAATTTTTCCTTCTTTCTTTTTTTTTTTATACTAACCTTCTGAACCAGAAAATAATGGCGTCCAATAAGTAAAAATTATGTTTTTAGCATAATCATAGACAGAGATTGGGTGAGGACGGCTTTCTTTCCTTTTACTTATGTCTAACATAATATAAAAACGGAAAAGGGAAAACGTTATCAAAACAATAAATAATATATTTAATAAGTAAATAAATAATATACTAAGAAATGATATATTAATTATAAATAATATACTTACTATATTTTTTATTAAAAAAAATAATAATAATTACATTTGTTTATTATTTAATATGCCATGATAGCATAATTACATAAAATGAGTAAAAATTGCGTTGACTCATTTTAAAGAAATTTAAACATTTAATGATTACCAATTACATTGCCATGTGGAATAAGTTTAAATATCTGTAAACATAATTTTTGTAAACTGCTGCTGTAAACTGAAAATATGAATACACACATGCACTGAAATTTAAAAATATGAAGTATGTTAAATATTTTGATTAAAAAAATTATATTTAAGTATTTGGAAATTTTTAAAATTTCTTCCTTCTAACTAATTTTTAAATTTTCGTTTCAATTTCTTATTATTATAAATTAACAATATATTCTAAACTCAATTGCATATAATTTTAGCGGTGTATTGGTACATTAATTTTCGAAAATATTTTTTATGTTGGAATATTAAAACTTTCTATGAACTTCAGCATTCAAATATATTTTTAAACTATCCATGGACTTACAAAGTAGTACCCAGAAATGTTTAGAATATACAGGGTGCAAAGTCGAGAGCAGGCCTTTATTTGCACAACAATTGGTCTCAGACGTTCTCCAATTACAAAATGTATTTTTAAAAAAAATGTAAGCATTCATTATGTGACATGTTTAAATTAAAAAAATCAATTTATTCAAAATCACAAAAATTGGTATGTTTTATACGGTTTTCAGGACGCTAATAGTAAAAGTTGACTTTCAACTTAAAAAATATAACACGAAAAGTTTCACTTTTGTGCACCCAAAATTGTCTGAGATAGTTAGTTTCAAAATTTAGGATTATTTCGCATTTTCTCGGGATTTATTAAAAAGACAATGAAAAATTCTTTAATAAATCCCGGGAAAAAGCAAACAAATTCCAAATAGGATATTTAAACCGATCCCTTATTGAAGGCCTAAATATGTTAGAAAATCTAAACTTTAAATATCTTGTTCCATTTTGGGAGAATATAAATGAAACTTTTGTTAGGATGAGTGTCAATTTTTTTAAATATCACTATAGGGATCTGGAACTGTATAAAAATTTAGTTTTTGTAATTTTGAAAAAATAGATATTTTAAATTTAAACTTGTCATACCGCTCATATTTTTATAAAAAAAATTTTGTAACTGAAACTATATGTTTGCGACCAATAGTTGCGGAGATAAAGACATTCTCGTGATTATCTTTGTACCCTGTAATAAAAAAAATTAATATATATATATATATGTATGTATAAATGAATTTTTAATCGTAGTTAAAACCAGGCAACCGATATAAGATCACTGAAACCACATAGAACAATGAGAAGGAAATTACAACAAATTTAAATAACATGTGGAGACTGATTGTGATTTATTGAAACATTTATTTTTGTTTATTTATTTTTATTTTATTTAACTTCAATCTAATCATACATTTATTCCTAGATTATTCGTTGCAATTTTAATAATTTTGCCGGTGCGTAAAAACGACATGAAACTCAAATCAAAAGATACAAACAAGCAACGAGAAGGAAAAAAAAAAAAAAAAAAAAAACAGCATTTTTTTTTTAAAGGAAAAGCTCAGAACGGTGAAAAAGAAGAAAAAAAAAAAAAAAAAAAAAACTCGTCAGGGGTGACCTTTTTCACCGTTGAGCACCAATGTACGATTTCGTTCGTTAGCAGCTATACCAGCGGACACCCAATCGTACAAGAAATTAATTGAAGTTAAAAATGAAGAATAAAGTGGAATAAACCAGGGGTGCAGAACATGTCCGAACGTCCGAACGAGGTTCGGGTGAAATTTTGAATATTTTTTTAAGAGAAAATAAAAATGTAAATCAAAAATAACAATTTGCTACTTTGAAGTGCTTATACACTAACAGCGACATTTTTATGTTACACTGTATGTTTATTCTCTTAAAGATTTATTACATAGAACAAATGACTTTGAATAGCAAAGTAGATTTTTGCATTATTGAGGGAAATTTATACTGTGTTTGGGGGAAATTTCCGAGGTTTGAACATTTTCTGCACCCCTGGAATAAACTATTAATTCAAGAACACAGAGAATCAAACAGAAAACAACTATAAAAAACAAACATTACTCACAGGATGATGCATCCGGAATCCCAAGGATTAAAACAAGCAAAATAATTCAAGAGTTTAGTTGTACATAGCAGATGAAGAATGATACAACACAGCAACAGGGATATGAATTACTTTTTTTTAAATTCAAATAATGTTGGAGAAATTTGAACATACTTAATTTAGACGTATATGCATGAGAAATTCCATATTCTACGACAGTAATTCCCAAAAATTGTCATAACGTGAAAGTCAACACTATATCCCTTAAAAATTTCCTTAAATTTTTGCATTTAAAAAAAAAAAAAAAAAAAATTCTTTTTTTCCCCTAATTTGAAGATAATGGCGTTATAGTATTAATAACGAAACTTTAATAAACACCATAAAAGGCAAGAACTCGCAGCTGCTACAAAAGAAAAAAAAAAAAAAACCGGCAACGTATTCAACACACTCAACGTGCTTGTTTGCAGCTCTCGCGCTTACATTGTTCGCCTGATGAAGGGTTGTGTCTTCTTTTAACCCGAAACAATTGTTTCGAGTTCTTGCATTTTATGGTGTTTATTCAAAGTTTTGTAATTAATACTATAACTTCATTATCTTCAAATCAGGGGAAAAAAGAAATTAAAAAAAAAAAAAAAAAAAAAAAAAAATGAAAAAATTTAAGAAATTTTTTAAGGGATAAAGAGACGTAATGGCACTATTTTCGGAAAACTCTCATATAATATCGAATTTTTGATGCATATTACGTTGAAATTAAAGGAATAGTAAGTATGTTAAAATTTCTCAAACATTATATGAATAATAAAAAAAAAAGTAGTTTATAATCCTGTTCATGTGTTGCATCATCAGCTATGTAATTTTTAATAAAAAAGCACCACAAAACTGGCGTTGTAAAAATTATTACTTACAGACTTTGAATAAACACCATAAAATGAAATAAACTCGCAACAATTGTTTCGGGTCGAAAAAACAAACGACCCTTCATCAGGGGAATAAAGTAAGCACGAGTGCTGCAGTCAAAGCGGCAACGCACCAATTGCGTTGCCGCTTTGACTGCAGCACTCGTGCTTACTTTATTCGCCTGATGAAGGGTCGTGTGTATTTTCGACCCGAAACAATTGTTGCGAGTTTATTGCATTTTATGGTGTTTATTCAAAGTTTGTAAGTAATAATATGTACTTTTTACTTTTAAACGCCCGTACTGTGGTGTTTTTTTTTTTATAATGACGTCACAGTTTTTTTTTTTTTTTTTTTTTTTTTCCCTACACTATTTTAGAACGTTTACAGTACGTTTTCTAGAACGTTCTGAAAATGTGTATAACGTTTTGAAAACGTTCTAAAGACGTTTAGAACGTTCTGAGACCGTATACGTAGAACGTTCTCAGAACGTTTCTATAACACCGATGGTGATAGTTACACGTTCATTGAACGTTCTCTGAACCGTACTATTGTACGGCTTCAAGATGGACAAATAGACGTCTATAACACGTTCAAAGTGAACGTTCATAGAACGTGTTTGTAGAACAATTTTTGAACGTTCAGAGAACGTTTCGGTGCTGCTTGGGTAATAGCTCGACGATGCAATTCACAAGTTACTTATTTTTCACTTCTATCGGCAATCCCCAAACACTGCTTTGATTTTTTTTTTTTTTTTTCACACTAATACATTTGTAAAGTAATATTCTCCAAATGCATTTCCGATTAAATAAGAAGAAATATATTGTAAAAATATACTGGTGTGAAAAAAAGACGAGGCTAACAATACTACGAAATATTAATTAAAATGTTGGCAGGTCTGCTACATGTTTTTTTCTGGCATTTTGGTCAGAGCTTCGTCTTGGCAAAGATATAGTATTAATCCCTTCTTTTTTAAGTCACTCTTTTGTTGAATTAGATGTTTAATTGGCAAGGGGGAAATAATTTCTCTATCAACACGGAATTCTTACGCCATTATTTTTTTTATCAACAATTTATGTCATATTAAATCTTATGAATATTACTGTTTAAATGTGGTAACATTTATTGATAAAATAAATACCAAAGTAATAGTTTCGTTTCGAGACGGAAGTACTTGCACCTTTGAGGTCTGGGCGCATTCTCTTGTTGAAACTTTCATTTTGAATCTTCTAAAAGTAGTCCGAATGGTATTAGACTTCGAAATAGCATTCGTTGGCAGTGTTGCCAGATCCGGCAGATTTTTCATTCAATAATTCCAAATAATTTTTAATTGTAACAATTGCCCGTACTTGCCAACATGCAAATTAATATTCCGTAGTAGTGTTAGCCACGCCTTCTTTTTCACACCAATATCTTTTTAGAGTATTTTTCTTCTTATTTAATCGCAATTGCATTTGGAGAATATTACTCAAGACATTTACTGGTGAGAAAAAAAGGGCGGGTCTAACAACACTACGGAATATTAATTGGGATGTTGGCAAGTATATTTGCCTAATTACTTGGAAGATTGGTAGTCTATTATGTATATCTAATATCACTTCTCAGAATTATTCGTGATTATTGAATAAAAAATCCGCCGTATCTGGCAACACTGTTCGTTGGTAACTGTTCAAGTTTCTTTTAATCTTAACTCCCTGGAGGTCGCATTTTCCTGCATATGAGATAGCGCCCCACACCATATCGGAGCCGCCTTCCATTTGCCTTCTGTGGAATTCTCGCGGACCTTGGCTTAATTCATGCCTTTAATAGTAATTACCGTCTGGACCATCTAAATTATTTTTTTTTCATCCTAAAATATTAAATTTCTCCATATAGTGTTCCAAGATATGGCATAAGGCAAAATCCTCGCGAATTCTGCAGTAGACAAATGGAGGGCGGTTCCGTTATGTTTTGGGGTGCCATCTTTTCTGCAGGAAAATATGATCTCCGAACAGAAAATTGCGAACAGTTATCAACGGTGTTATTGCGAAGTCTAATACACTTCGGACCAGGGGTGTAAAAGTTTTTTTTTGTTTTGTTTTGTTTTGTTTTTTAACTGCCAAGAGAGAAAAATTAATTTCGCAGTTGGTCGCGCTATTGACTTATCGACTTATCGATAAATATTTAAGTGTAGGTTTCAATGAACTGCTGAGAAAAAAAGGGATGAATTTTAATTTTATTGCACTTCAGGAGAAAAATAGCCAAAGTATGTGATATGAAATTCTTTCGCTGTATTTTTAAGTTTGAATAGGGAATGACAAATGGCCACAGTGCGACCACTCCCGGCTTATTTTACTCTCGGAAATGAACTAAAAGAATTACAAAATGAGTTAAATTTCAAATTTATACTACGAATACTTAGCATCAAAGATTTTCAATTCAAAGTTTCACACGAATGTTATCTTCTTTATTAGTAACATCATATTTGCCAACAATCTAATTTATTCCACAGTGTGTTTAGCCCCGCCTCTGTTATAAACCACTTTATTTATAGAATATTTTTCTGCACTGTATAACTACTGTAAAATAGGGAAAAATACTTTTAAAACAAAAGTGGTATGATATAAAAGAAGGGCTAATAGTGCTCATTAATAAATTAAAATGTTGGGAACTCTGAGTAACATGCCTTTTAATTCCTGAAGAATGCGTTTTTCCATGAATTATATACATTTCTTTGTATTTTATGCTGAAATACAAATATTTTAATTTATTCCGGAGCATTGTTAGTAACTGCCCTTTTTCACACTATTTTTCAAGAAAAGTAGTGTATTTTCCTTCCTACTAAATTGCAATTACATAGCTCGAAGTCTCCACCAAAAAAAGGCAGGAATTTCTGTAAAAAATTTCTCATTCTCGAATCCACCCAAAAAAATAAAAAAAAGGCGGGGACTTCGAGTTCTGTAATTACATATTGGAGAAAATGTCACAACGAAAAAAGGCGTGTGAATAAAAGGGCGGGTTCAAAATTCGACCAGAGCAGGGGTCGTACTCTCCGTAATTTTTTCAAGACACTCTCCTGAATGAAAACTTTTCAAATTTATTGCTACCATTATTTTTATAAAATGATTTCTACTCTGTATAACCATATCACATTACTGTAAATACACCCGAGATATTCCTGCATGAAATTAGTGGTGGCGAAAATTTCTTTTCTTTAAGAGTGTCCTGAAAAAAAGGGGGGTCCAGAGAAAATTCATGGGTCCCACTCTCACATTCCCTTTTCTAGGGAATGTGAGAGTGGGATAATTTCAGATATTTTTGCCTTCAATATTTTTATTGAGAAACTCTTACGTTATTTTCTTTGTAATGTAGCATGATTAAGCTGGATAGAAATTTTTCTATAAAAATTGTGGTGGTAAAAAAGAAGGAAGTTTCTCATCCTCAAATCCGCCGTAAAAAAATACGGAGAATGTGACCCTCGTAAAGTAAAGTGTTGGCATGTCGGCTTTAGGAAGTTAATGTTTCTATTTATTTCATAAGTACTTTCCTTTTAATTATGTCTTAAATACATGTTAGAAAATTTTCGTAACTCATTAAGTAGTTTTACCGTACCATTACAATGGGATCTTGATTAATTTACGCATGTAATTAAAATGAAATGAATTCATTCATCTTAAGTGCGTTTAAGCTATTAATTTTGTTCTAATGAAGTTCATTTGTTATAATATAATTATTATAATTATGTCCAAGAAATTCATAGATCTATAATTATTTTCTGATATATATATATATATGTATATTAAATTTATAAGAAAAAAAAAGTTACATAAGTTTGTAGAATGCTATTTTTAAAGTGAAATCTATGAAAATTTTAAGTCAAATAAGCTTTGTTAAAACTACTTTTTCACTTGAGTAACTTAGTTTGTTAGAAAAGGTATTCATTTAAAAATTTTGCGATAAAAAATTACTAATATAGACTGTAATTATAAATATAATTGTAGATTCTATATAGATACTAAACATAAATTGTTTAAAAATTATATAGAGTTATGCAAGTTTGTCATACACACACTCTCTAAATCACAACAATATATATATATACAGGGGGATCAGTTACTGAACTATAATATTTTGAACCTTGTTTAAGTGTGGGAGACAATTTCCAACACTGTTAGACTGTTACAACTTTATTTGTGAGATAAAACAGAAATGGAGACGCACATTTTTTTTTAATCCTATAATAATTTTATTTGTGAAAAACAAAATTTAATTATTTTTTTTTATATTATCATTCCTACATTACATTTACACTTATTTACATTTATTAGGGGGACCGGAAAATAATGTCGTTTCGAATTAAAATACTGACATCGGAAATTTATCCTGGATAAAATTTAAGATATTCTTAGGTAACGTATAAGATGGTTATTTGTAAAGTACCATGTAAACACTGTTAAACAAAAATTTCCGGTTTCATTTTATTAATTCAAATCGACATTATTTTTCGGTCCCCCTAATACATTATCTTTTTATAGGCTTTTCCAGAGAAGTCCTGCAAACATCGATGAATTAAAACAGATCATAACAGAAGAAATCTCGTCAATAACCCCAACAATGCTGCGAAGTGTGTGAAAAACCTGGTTCTACGTTTTCATGTTTGCATTCAAAATAGTGGCGAACATTTTCAACATTTTCCGTGAGGAAGGATAATGTCAAAAAATTTAATTACGTTATGTTTTTCAGAAATAAAATTATTATAGGATTAAAAAATTGTGCGTCTCCATTTCTGCTTTACCTTACGAATAAAGATGTAACAGTCCATCAGTGTTAGAAATTGTCTCACACAGAGCCTGATTAAGGGGGAAGCACACATTATTTATACTTACACCGTTATTTTTTAACAAATACTTTCCTCCTATAATAAACAAAAAATTCTCATTAAAAATTATTTTAAAAGAAGTCTGGTGTCTAATAACGGTGAGTAAATTGGATTGTTTTACACCGTTCATTTTTTATAAAAAGTATTTCCTCGTGAAAGCGTGGAATTTCTATGACATGAAGTAAAAAATAATTGTAAAAATATTCCGGTGAGAGCGGAGATAATGTGTGCTTCCTCCTTAATCAGGCTCTGGTCTCACAAACTTAAACAAGGTTCAAACAATCATACTTCAATGTTAGAAAAGTTGCCACATTCGTCAGATTTAAGGGTTATAAGAAAAACCCACGGGTTTTCTTTTAAACTGATCACCCTGTGTATATATATATATATATATATATATATATATATATATATATATATATATATATTATAGAAAATTTCTAGAAGAAAAGTTGCCAAAAAAGAATATATATATATATGGAAGAAATACGGTTACTGAAATTTTCTGTGGCAGAACATTACAGAAAGTATATTTCCCTTTGAATAAAATACCTTAATTTGATCAGTCAGGATCAAACCAGGGTCCATCGCATAGTGCATGATAATGTTATTTTCCCGCCTCTGAGCCTGGTTTTATACTGTTACTTAGCACTTTTCAATCTTGTTTTAAGACAATGTTCTCCGTCTGCTAAACAGAAAAATATTTATTACCAAATAAAACATGTCCAAAATGAACTAGATTGATGGAACATTATATATGGATAAATAAAAAAGAAATGCGTATTTTGACAGATTGAAATTTAATTTTATAGTAAATTTCTGTAGTTTCAAAAAACAAAATAATTCTGTTTTTCAATGCATTTTTTCTGCGAAGTGGATTACATTAGTATTAAATTTTTTAGTATATAAAAAAAACGTAAGACAAATAAGAGTTTATATAGTGTTTTTTGTGTAAAATAATGACAGCAAATGTAACGAATTTCATGTCATTAAACTTTTATCTATGCTAAGCTCGTAAAAATGCTTATGTTCTTCGAAAAACATGTTTATTGCTCATAAACATTTATATTCTGTCATTCTGTTAAAATACATTAATGATAAACTTTACTAGATAGAGCATGCCTTAACAATAATGTTGCTCATTAATTATAGGATATTTTCAATACGCAATTTATTTGTGAATAATATTTCCCAAAACACCTAAACATGAACAAAGATTATAAGAGAAATTCATTATAGAATTTAATTTGAATGTGTGCAATTTACATGCTTTAAACTGAAATTTATTACTGAAAATCATATGCTATGAAATTTATTACTGAAATTTATATTGAAAATCAGTGTTTTTTTTTTTTTTTTTTTTTTTTTTACATTATGTGCCGATTATTTTTCATGAGTTCTTTTTAATAAAAGTTTGTTCATTAATTTATTTATTAGATGGATTAGATGAATTTAGGGAGGATTATTAGATAGATTTGAATTTTTTCAGTAGATTTCATCATTGACATTAATGATTAGTTTCAAGATAAAAACGTTAAATACTCAGTAGTTTTTTTTTTTAAATATTTTTTCTTCTTATTTTGATGTGTCTAACAAGCAGGAATTTTGGCGTAGAACTCATACCAGTATTCGTTTAAAAAAATTCTGTACCTATAAAATCATTGATTTAAGAAGAAGGAAATTCATACTTACCAACTTAACCCGGAAGATTGTTGGTTTCCGCCTCTTTTTGTACAAAACTTAATTTTTAGAGTAATTCTCTTCATATCATGAAAAACGGCAGTTTTTCGAATGACGCAAGCGGAAGGACAAACGGACGGAAAGCTGCGAACTCATATATACGCCTAGTTTGACATCAAAGAGATTTGTAAAAGCCGACACTTAATATCTCAGCAAATAAGCCATATTTTGTTCTGATTTTTTCAAAATAGTCTTTTATCTTCGGTCTTAATCTATCCTGAAAATTTTACATTTCTACATGCAGTATGTTTTGAGATCTGAATCTCAATTTAAAGCGAAAAAGGGAAAATTTGTGGTGTAACGATGTAAGGATGTAATAAAAATATCTCTAAAACCGCACGAACGATTTTAATTTAATTAATATATGTTGTTAATGGGATCTTTCTGAATCTAGTAACGTTTTTGTTTTTTTCAGGAAAACTCTTGTTTTTTATATAAATCGCTTTAAATATGGAACTATATTACTCCGCCAATTACATATGTTTCTTCGGGTGAAAACGCTATTATGAGGTTCTTACTTGTAAGGTATGTGGGTTGGTTTGTTGACCGACTTGAATGCAGCCAATGAATTATTTAGAATTTTTTTTTTTACGCAAAAGTACTTTATTACATGTTTAAAATATTTATTGTATATATACTAAGTCAAATTCACTTAAATATATTTTCTCTTCTGTTATAAAAAAATATTTTTGATTTCAAAATTTCATATTTAGTCAAAGAAATATTTAGATAATATTTTAAATAAGGAAGTATTTTGTAATTTTAGATATTCCATTTTATCATAATAATGATGAATTTACAATTTTTTAAAGTGAAAATATTTTTAATCATTCATGAAAATCGATTTTATAATAACTCAATGATTTGCGATTCCTATTCATGTATCCTTACGCTCCGGGAATGGAAAAAAACAGCAAATACAGTTTTGGCGCCATCTATCGTTTTTATTTAAAACATACTCTTTCGTAAATACATATATATATATATATTTCTTTTTAAAAATTAAAAATCTCTTTTGAAAATACAGTTAGTGTTTATTCATTTATTTATTTTTCAGACTTTAAAATGTTACATATTTTAAATATTAACATAATCAATTTTTTTTATTATTATTATTCAAAGCAATGACTAGAGGATGAAACAGTGTTTGCACTGTTTATTAGAAAAAACAGTGTTTTAATAAACAGTGTTTTAATAAAATTCATTTTTCATGAATTTCAGTAAAATTCATGAAAAATGTGTCAAATAGCAATTATTAAAAAACACGTCAAAATAAATAAATAACATCTTTACTTTGAAACCCATAATAATTTATTTTAAAAAAATTATTCTTTCTTTTCTTTTTTTAATTAATTAACTTGTGCATGAAAAATTCTATTTCATAATTTACAATTACAGTAAACAAAAAATCCTCCTTTAATTTTAAATAACTATTTCTACCTGTTTCTAAACAAGTTTTTTTTTTTTCTTTTAATGAAAAAAAAAAATTTAAATTAAATCTGTATGTATATGATTTAAAAAAAAAACTACTAGATGGCGCCACTACATTTAATTTATTTTTCTTTTAAAAAAAAAAAAAAAAAAAAAAAGAAAGAAAAAGAAAGAAAGAAAGAAAGAAAAAAAGAAAAAAAACTTTTAATAGCTTCGAAACATGTAGAAATAATTATTTAAAATTAAAGGAGCGTTTTTTGTTTATTGTAGTTGTAAATATATTTATGAAATAGTATTTTTACGCAGAAATTTCATTTTTTTTTTAAACTTAACTTATATTTTCCATAAAATTTTTCTCCAGGTGATTTTATCTTATTTTTAAAATTATAGAAATGTAAAGATTAATTTATATTTTGTCTATTTTTCCCCCCAAACGTTTTATATGAAAATATATAGGAAATAATTTTTACCTGCACTTTTGATAAAAATTTAAATTGTGAATATTGGAGCAGTATACTTAGCCTCAAAAGGGGAAAGAAAATACATAAAATTCCATTTTTAATATTTACTTGATATATTTTTTTAATTGTTTAATTTGTAATTCTCTAAAAAGAAACTTGCAAAATGTAAATTACGTAATTCTAACTTAAATTTGAAAATTTTCACTTACTTTTTTTTTTTTTTTTTTTTTTTTTTTAAGAGTTTGAGAATCCCAGTCAATAAATTTTTCTAGTGCGAAGCTTCTCCATTTTGTTTCCAAGTGGCAGGCTACTTGAAAATTTGTGAGTATGATAACGTTTGAAATGCTGAATTAATTCACACTAAATTTGTAGTGTGGATTTATCTCAGAAATGTATTTGATATGTTCATTTGCCAACTTAATCCACCCTCTTGTTTCCCTGTGCCAACACACTGAAAATTTCAAATTTACATTAGAAAGGTTTTATGAACCGATTTGCTTAAAACTCCATATATAAATAGCCTTCATTTATAAATCCACTAAGTCCATTAATAAATTGTAGCTGCCATTTTGAAAAAAAAAAAAAAAAAAATGGTGACAACTTCATACGAAAAGATAAATTAGTTTACCCTTCCTAGGAGCCAGAAGGACTTGTTTTAATTTTTTGATCAATAACCACTAAAAAGTAATGATATCAGTACAAAAAACCCTTAACGGCTTAAAAGTTTGTGACGCCGCTACTTTGTGGCTATAAGAATTTGAAACATGAGTCTTAAAAATAATGATATTAAATTTTAAGTGACGCTTTGCATTTAGTTAAAATATACATAGATTTTCTTATTTGATCATTCACTTTTATCTTTTATTTATATTTATAATGCAAACGTAATATTTTTAACTTCAAGATCAGACAGATATTTAAAATACACTCACTGATGCTTTTTCATTCGCATTTCAAATTCAAAATAACATTTTTAAAAGGAATGATATAAAAATTCCAGTGGCGCCTCGGTGTTATTTTAAAAGATTTGTTTTTAGATTCCATTAAAATTACTTTTGTTTTGCTAATTAAATATATTTACACATTTAAACAGTGCTTTTAATTTTCAAATATACTGTCAAATAATTATACTTTCACTGAGTTAGCATTATAAAGTAAAATTATTTATTTCAATAAATTGATTTATCCTTTGCGTCACGCTATCCAAAACTGCAAGTAAAATTTGTGTAAATGTTTTCTTTACGTCACACTACCCCTTTGAGCAAATTTTCACTTAGTTGGACACTATGATACTATGTTTTGGATAGCGTGATGCAAAAGATAAATCAATTTATTGAAATAAATAATTTTACTTTATAATGCTAACTCAGTGAAAGTATAATTATTTGACAGTATATTTGAAAATTAAAAGCACTGTTTAAATGTGTAAATATATTTTATTAGCAAAACAAAAGTAATTTTAATGGAATCTAAAAACAAATCTTTTAAAATAACACCGAGGCGCCACTGGAATTTTTATATCATTCCTTTTAAAACTGTTATTTTGAATTTGAAATGCGAATGAAAAAGCATCAGTGAGTGTATTTTAAATATCTGTCTGATCTTGAAGTTAAAAATATTACGTTTGCATTATAAATATAAATAAAAGATAAAAGTGAATGATCAAATAAGAAAATCTATGTATATTTTAACTAATTGCAAAGCGTCACTTAAAATTTAATATCATTATTTTTAAGACTCATATTTCAAATTCTTATAGCCACAAAGTAGCGGCGTCACAAACTTTTAAGCCGTTAAGGGTTTTTTGTACTGATGTATTTACAATTAAATAAGAGGAAAAGCACTTAAAAGAAACAAAAAAAAAAAAAGACTGGTGCGGAAAAATAGGCGGTAAGGGGCGGGTCTAATAATCTTCCGGATAAGGTTGGCAAGTATGGAAATTTTATTTCACGAATAGTGGTATGAGTACTGCGGCAATGTTTTAACCCTAATCCAATTTATGAAGTATAAATTATGAATGAAAACATTGTCATTTAGTAATCCACATGCCTCAGCAAGTAGTTTAAATATTATTATAAAATCTCAAAGACTGCTAGGTTCTTATGAAAGAAAATTTAAGTGATATACATATATATATATATATATATATTCCTAATGCGGTTTACCTTGTATTATAATAATTTTACTGTACACTTTTGTTTTATTCCTAATTTACTTTATGAAGCAAATTAAACAAATAACGTACGGGCCTTATTTTTTTTCCCTGAGTCTGACACCAGTATTCTGAAACAGTAAAATTTGTTTTAATCATATAAACTTATTTTATAACGAAAATCGATCCACAAAATTACTGGTATAAAACTCAAGTAAAAAGTAAGTCCCGTTGGAACCCTGTTAAATGAATTATATCATGTATTGAATAAAGGATTATATCATGTTTATTTAATAAACATTTGCTTGCTGATTTTTACATAAATATCATTGTATCATTTAGCAACATTATAATATTTTATCATTGCAAAATCTATCACATATTTAACATTAAATATATCGTAATGCCTCAATAAAGGATGCAGTTCCATAAATTATGTGTGTGTATTTATACCTTATGAAGTTAATGCTTGAGTATTCTGTCTATTTTCTTAGCATTTCTAAGTCATTATGTGTAAAACAGACGTTTGAAATGCATTATTTGCTTAACTTATTAAATTCTTTTACCTAACAATCACAGTGTGTTCTTGAATTATTCATGTAAGTAATTAAAATACTTTTAATGTAAGAGACTTCCTGTCACATGCGTTACTTGTTAATTCCGTTTTATCGAAATCTATTTGTTATAATATTATTACTACAGTACTAGGAATTTTCTGAGAAAATATAAATATCATTAGTATTCTTGCATTCCCTTACCCATGTAGTTTTTTTTTTTTTTTTTTGGGGGGGGGGGGGTGAAGTTTTCAAGATTAAGTTTTTTATACATTTAAAGGCTTTGAGTTATGTTGATTTCAAAATATTCAATATTTTAGCTGTCGTTTGTGTGCCTATTTTTACTTTCTCTTACCCATAAGGTAGAGAAAGTATTGTTTTTGGGTCAAATTTTCGAACGCGAGATTTTGTTATATTTACACGTTTTGAGGTCCCCCGAATACGAAAAACATGTTTTTAGCAAACGGTCTGTGTGTCTGTGTGTGAGTGTGTCTGTGTGTGTGTGTCTGTCTGTTATCAGCATATCTCAAAAACAAATTATGGCAGAAAGTTCAAGCTTGGTATTCTAAATGTGTATCATATAGGGATGCTACAGTAAGATTTTCGTTAAGATCAAGCAAATGGTTCGTGTACAGGGACAATCAAGAGAATTCTAATACATTACGTCTATGGGGGAAATTGCAGGTAAGTAGAGTTTAACGTCTATAGACTGCACTAAACCAAATGAAACAAATATATATTTTTTGTAATAGAGATAGTTAACTGGGAAAAAAAATTTGTGTATGTAGGCTCCTCGCTTCCCCCCCTGGGGGGAAAGTCCCCCCTCGATGGGAGTAAATTTTCATGATGGGTATCTTTCAAAAGAGCTCGCCAATACCTTTAAAACGAATGGTTGAACCATCGATCTGCGATAATTTAAAACAAAGTTATCGATTTTTTTTTACTTTTCACGAAATAAAAAACAAAAAAAATCGTTTTTTTTTTTTTTTTCTTTTTTTTTTCGAGAATAAAATGGACTTTTTTTGGATATTTGGTGTTATACTACCTCTGTAATATGGAAATCGTCTGCATTATCATAAAAGATAATTTTTTTAAATAATAATTTTAATATATTATTTTTTAAAAACAGAATTATTTTTTAATATTCGAATTAAATTCTATATAAATGTAGGTGCATTAATGAAACGGGGGGTTTAGGGGGGCGGTAGCCCCCCTCACACAGAACTAATTATTATATAATACTCTTCAGAAGCCTAATATGAATTGTTGAACACAGGTGTACATAACAGTACTCTTTATAATATCTATTAATCTGCAACCTGTATTTATAGTATTAAATTTCAGGGTAAGAGAAAGTCGTGTGAGTGACACACCAGATTATTTTGTTTACTTTTCGGCCAATTTATCTATCTGTCTGTATGTTATAAGCATATCTCAAACATATCAAGAAGTCGAAACGCGATTTTCGAAATCTGCAGAGCTTCCAACCTAATCCGGCAAATTGTTTGTACCGCCACTTTTTCTACACCAATATATTTTTAGAGTATTTGTTTTCTTAATTCATCGTAAATATATTTGAAGAGAATTACTGTAAAAATTAGGTGGTGTAGAAAAAGGGGCGGTACTAACAATTTGCCGGATTAGGTTGGCAGCTCTGAATCTGTATCACATGGGAATACTAATTAAAGCTTTTTTTTTTTTTTATCTAATAAATATTATGTGCACAGGGACATACTAAGGTATTTAAATATAGTACGATTAAAAGTCAAGCGTGTTTCCGACAGAATGGATAAAATATCCAATTTATTACGGAGCATTTTTAGCTTTGCCTTTATTTCGCCCCTCCTAAGTTTTAGAAAATTTTTCTCCAATATATAATTGTGATAACATAAGAAAAATTTACTCTTAAATTAAAAAAAGATAAAAAAAAAAAAAAAAAAACTCGTAGGTAATAAAGTCGGGGCTAAAAGTGCTCCGAAATAAACTAAAGTATTGGCAGCTATTATGTAGTATAATGGATAGTTATATATTTGGTTAAAGGATTATACAATATATTTCTGCATACTTGCCAACATCCTAATTAATATTCCGTAGTGTTGTTAGTCCCGTCCTTTTTTACGCACCAGTAGATTTTTAGAGTAATATTCACCAAATGCAATTACGATTAAATAAGATGTAAAAATGCTCTATAAAGATACTGGTGTGAAAAAGAAGGCGGGGCAAACAATACTGCGGAATATTAATCAGTGTGTTTGCAAGTATGTTTCTGATACATTAGTGCTATGTTTTGAAACAGTTCAATGTGCATTTGAATATTATATGCTATAATTTCATTTTATTTTTGTTTGTTTGTTTGCTGTGCTAAATGAACCAGTACTTTTCTTTCGTAATTTTTTATAGTAAGGTAAAAAAAAATATATATATATAAAGATGTAATGGCGGAAGAATCAGACGGAAAGATGGGTCTGTAATCACCCTGTAATTGGAATTATTTTTATTATTATTATTTATTTTTTCAAATTTAAAAACGGTCTTAAATGTTTTGTGAATGTTCTTAGAGTATTCTAACAGGGGTTGAGGAAGGGGGTAATATTGTTCACACAGACATATTTCAAATAAAATTGCTTCTCAAAAATTTTCGTTCTGTTATAAAATGTACTTTGTAAATGTTCAAATACAGATGAAATGTTCAAATACAGATAATTTCTCTTACCTTCCAACATAATAATGTATCTGTTGTAATGTAAGTAAGATAAAGTGGTATCGGTACCTCAATGGCTTTTAGATAATTTATTAAGCTTAAAGTAAAAGAATGGATTATAACGCAAATGTCTAAAATGTTTCATTAAAAAAAAAATTAAATAGGTAAAACTGTTAAACAAAACGCTTTATTATAAGTATTGTCTTTTCTTTAAAAAAATTTTAATCAACAATATAAGGTACTAACTTTATTTATTTATTTATTTTCACATTATATATATATATATATATATATATATATATATATATATATATATTACGCGCGCACACACACACATATATACACGCTACAGGCAAAAAAAACTAAAAAATTTAAAATAAAAGTAACATTTGATTCGATTATTACTAAAACATTATGTATATATATATATATATATATATATATAATTCTTAAAAACGAAAATGTGTATGATATAAAAGGATATAAAATTAAAGATTATTATAATAAAACAAAAATAAATTATTAAATAAATTATTACTATATTAAATTATTCCTATATATATATATATATATATATATATATAATATATATTTAAGTAATGATAAGTGATGGCATGAAAGTGAAATGTAATAAACAACAAGAAAAATTATTTAACAATGTTAATAAACAAGAAAATTAGTTAAACACTATTTAAGCCAAAAAATTACATTATGCTGTGCTATTCTCTTCAGCTGGTGGGAACACAGCTATTAATAACTATGTAGTACTAGCAGGTTTCAAAAGATATGCAGATATTTGAAACCTGCTACCACTACATAGTTATTAATAGCTGTGTTCCCACTTGCTGAAGATAATAGCACAGCACAATGTAATTTTTTGGCTTAAATTGTGTTTAACTTTAACCAATTTTCTTGTTTATTAACATTGTTAAATAATTTTTCTTGCTGTTTATTACATTTCACTTTCATGTCATCACTTATTACTTAAACATATTATTGTTTTTGCATATAATTTTGTGCTGCTTTGAGCGCCTTTTTTATACAAATTAATTTTTGTCATTTATATTGAATTTAATATATATATATATATATAAGATATTTACTTTTCTTCCAGACTATATATAAGAATTAAAGTAAAATATATATTTACTTAAAAAAAATTACATAAAATAAGTAAACACTTTGAAAATACCTTTATCTGAAATACTAAAAGAGAACGTAAAGTATTTCCACTCATTAGAACATTTTTATCTATGATAAGAAAGCTCGTAAAAACGCTTATGTGCTTTCAAAAGCATGTTTATAGCTCATAAACATGTATATCCTGGCATTCTTGTTAAAATAATAAAATAATAATATTTATTAGGGAGTACATACATTAAATGGCACTTTAAACAAGTTAGAAAATATCAAAGCTCATAGTCTCCGCCTTTTTTTTTTCTTTTTTCAGGAAACTTCGAGAAGTGAGAAATTTATGCATTTTTGCTACAACGATTTTTATGCTATAATTACTCTGCTGCTTAATCACGACATATTACTTTAAAAATAGAATAAAGATTTCTCTAAGAAAAAAAAAAAATGTGGTAAAAGAGGAGAAAATTTCTCATCTTTAAAAATGTCCTGAAAAACAAAGGTGGGGACTACGACCCCTAAAATATAGAATAGTTCAACTCAGAGATGAAAGTGTTCTGCTTTTCTGCCACCAGTATTTCTATACAGAAATTTTTATAATTTATCAATTACTCTTTGTGATATCCCAGATTTTTTTTTTTTTCTTTTTTTTTTTTTTTTTTTTTGAAGATACTGGTGTCAAACGAAGCGGAAATCTTCCACCCCTGTCTATACACTGTATATATAAAAAAAATAATAATAATAATAAATAAATAAAAAGCCTCTTTTTTTAAAAAATTACAAAAATTTACTTCAAAATTATATCTCAATTGGTCAAAGTGATACATTTTTTCTTATAAATAGATAAAATCTATAATCATCGATTCAGATTTTACCTGATGTGTGCCATATTCAAGAACAACTGGGAATCACTAAATAACAGCCAAAAATATGGTTTCGTGGCTGAGAGGTATCACCGTTGCCTACTGTGTGATGGACTTCGGTTCAATTTTGGTCTATTCGAACTAAAGAAGTTTTTTTTTTTTTTTTTTTAACAACGTGCCTTACAGGTAAATTCTGTTGTTAATAAATATGTTCTGCCTTGTTCTGTTACTGAAAATCTCTGTCAGCGGGCTTTTTTCGTAGCATGCGGATACTTGCTTGCAACTTTGCTGTGGATACTTATTGTAATAAAACAGGATATGTTTTAATGGACAAAATATAATAAGAATAATGATTCCAAGTATTTAACAACATACCTGCCAACATCCAAGTTATCATTCCGTAAAATTGTTATTACCACCTTTTTTACCACACCATTTAAAAATTAGAGTCATTTTTTTCCAAACTTGATTTGACTTCGAACAATTTGAAGCTTGGAAGCACCTGTGGCCAATGCCACGTATCTTTTTCTGCATAATAACATGAAGAAATCACGAGGTGAGGAAATCAGGAATTGAATTATCTGCCAGTAGGGAAATCACAAATATAATGAAATTAACAACAATACAAATAAGAAATAATATATATATATATATATAATATATTATTAAAAAAAAAAGGTTTTTTAAAAAAATTGAGCCCATAAGAAATGGAAGCACCGTTTATTGAGAAAAAGAACGGTTAATGATAGCATTACAATATTCATAAAAAAAATAGGGAGAGATAAAATGTTTTCGCAATCATTGGGACAGGTTTTATGAGTTTTAGCTTTTAAATTATTCATTTTTAATTCATTATTATATTTTATTTTGTTTTTACGGTTACATTTTTTAATAGTAAAAATAAATAGTAATAGAAAATGTAATTGAAATTAAGAAGAAAAATACTCTAAAAAAAGACTAGAGTGAAAAAAAAAAAAAAAAAAAGCGGTACTAATGATTTTACGGAATATTAATTAAAATGCTGTCAGATATGTAATAATGACTAACGAGTATAACAATGTATTACAGAGTTTATTCTCAATATTATTCATTTTGTATGCTTATTATTGAAATTGATAAGCTTATTCTTTAAATTCATAAGCTTATTATTCAAATGCGTGACTATAATACCTGACTATGTTTTTAGTAAGTTAATAAACGAAAAAATTGTTTCTTTGTTAAAATATTGATTAAATTATAAGTTAAATACAGTTCACGAAACAATTAAAAATCTACTTTATTTTTCAGTGATCTTCAAAAAATGAGATAAATCCTTTTTGCACAAATCCCTGTAATATGGAGTGAAATTTTTACTAGATCTTCCCTCAAAGGGATTATTTCAAAGATTTTTGCTGAGAATATTCTTTTCTTAATAACGTTTGAAAAGTAAGCAAATAAAATGCTACCTTAAATTTAATTAAGAATGCGAACTCAAACGTTAAAAAGAATGAGAAA
Source organism: Salticus scenicus (assembly GCA_963930645.1). NCBI lineage: Eukaryota > Metazoa > Arthropoda > Arachnida > Araneae > Salticidae > Salticus > Salticus scenicus. The sequence continues at coordinate 279,623,084 of OZ005653.1, forward strand.
AAAATGGGGTTTACATAAACTCTTCAAAGAGTTTCTTATTTTTTGCATGGTTTAACTTTAATGCATTTTACCTCTATGATGATACTTTAAAACACATTTTGTCTTTTATTAAAAGTTAGAAATCTTCCAAAAATTATTTTTTTATCATTATCTTTATTTTAAGGAAAAAAATTTCATTGAATTAATATATTTTTTTTTTTTTACTGTGCATTGTCTAAAAACAGAAAAACTACAACAATGTATTTTATTTTTAAGTTTGGAGAAATTAATGTCATATAAGCATCTTTATTATTTCTGAAAGGATTTATTAAAAATGTTCCTTTTCTGTGTCGCATATATAGTTTAAATTTGCATAAAGATGGACCTGCCAGTTATGTTAGTTTATCCATAATAACGTTAGGTCCCGTCATTTTTTTTTTTTTTTTTTTTTTTACCCCAGTAAATTTGTTTAACAATATGTACTTACATTTAAATAAGATGACTTTTACTCTACAAATATGCAGGTGTGGAAAAAAGGCGGGGGTTAACATTATTACGGATAAATTAGCATAATTAGCAAGTCTATAAAAACAATTTAGCTTATCAATATTTATTTTCGTACACTGAATATGTTTATTTTGCACTGAATGCCAGTTTTCATTTGTATGCATAATCTATCTAACTAGTTTTGTAAGGCTCTGTAAGCCAATCCTACATCATACTTTTCTACTATAAAAATGGTTTTGTGTGTTGTAAAAATATTAATTACGTTATAGTTATACTACATGCAGTATGAAAACATTAAAATATGCTTTAGTATTGAGAACAAACACTACAAAGCATTTCTAGAAATTTCCTGTTACACATAATAATGTTTCTGAATACTTTTCTACCTCTTTGTAGACCTTAATGCTTCCAAATTCTATACAAAACATGGGCATATAAAAATTAATGTTAGTTTAATTCTGTTTTGTACCGAATGCACACTTAAAGTAATACTTCTCGCCAATCGTAGTACATGAAATATCTTTTGTGATTCTCTGTACACAAACCAGTTCAGCTATTTTAATCCTTTAAAATCCACTAAAAAGCATACCATAGAGAGCTTGAACTACACATATTAGCCACAAGGCATTCTTTAAGACATAATTAGTTAAAAAGATGCTAAGATTGATACAGACGACCTGTATTTGTATCCCCTTGGATGTCCCTCAACGGGTATATGAATGTAGATTTATAATATCAAGTTTGGACTTCGTGGTAATATTTTTTCTTGAATTATACTGATTACAGACAGACAAACATTCAGAGACCAGCCTTTGAAATTTTATTTACAGCTTCAGAACATTTCATAGCGCATAAACATATTAAAATCTCAGTTTTGAAAATTCGACGCAGAAAAAAATTACTGTAAGCGCATGGATAGGAAAATACAAAATTTGTGATTCATACGAGATATGATAAATTTAAAAATATATTGATATGAATAATTATCAGTAACTTAAATATTTAACTTAAATTTACAAGAAATTATGACTTTTCCATAATATTATGATTTAATTTTTTTCTTATTCAAATACAAATTTATCGAATTTCTAACATGCCTTAACATCTTTTATACGCTACAAACTATCACATAATATAGTGAAATTTTCGCCGGTTCTCAGATACGCTTCCCTTCTAATCGATATTTTGGTTAGAATGTTTGAAACATCAAACATTACTTCAAACTTTATGCCCATAAAATGTGGCACCGAAACATTAAATATTAATATAAACTTTCTGTGTATGAGAAAGTACTTAACAGCTAAATTTAAGAAGAAACATTAAGCATATGAAACATTATTTATGTAAATGCTTATTTTATTTTGTTAAATTTAATGTTTACGTTTTCTATGTAATTTTAAGTTTTATATTTATCTACAACCTTTCAAATTAGAACACATTCAGATATACATAAATTTACCAAACAAGCAAGCTATAAAAATGTGTTTGTGAAAGTTTTTACTTTTGAAAACTCGTTAAGTTATACTTAAAAGAAAACCAATTAAAAAAGAATGTAAATACATGGTGTTCGAAACGACCCTATTTTAGAGTTCTTTACAGACGAAACTATTATTGAGTAAGTTTTGAAATTTTGTGTACGACATAATGAAGGTATGGGAATTTGTTTGAATAAAAATATATATATATATATATATATGCTACAATTTTGATCTACTGAGGGCGTTAAGGAATTACATATTTAGCATACATTTATGATTTTATTACAACAAGACAGGTTTAACATGAAGGCCATTATCGTCTGCTACTATCTGGAATCGTAAGACAGCGTGTTCCACAGCTCACCATAGTGTGTTCGTAGAAATGTCATAAACATGTTGTGAAATACTCAGGTCCATTCTTGAATTATCACGACTTACCAGATCTTTCAAACTCCTCCAAAGTCAAAAGTCGCATGGATTGAGGTCTAGGAATCGGGGAGACCATGGATCAGGTATTGTGTAAGCCATTAAAAAAACGCCCACGGTTGCGTAAATCTGAGCTACTTTTATTACTTTTATTATTATTATTCGCTTAAACAGATTCCCATACCTTCATAATGTCCTACACAAAATTCTATAACATTCTCAACAATAATTTCGTCTGTAGACAACTTTAAAATAGGTTCGTTTTATTTCGGACACCCTGTTTATAAATTTTTCCTGCACTTAAATAAATTTGCAATAGCTATTACACTGTTAAAAATTTCAACAGAAAACTACTGGTAATCATTTATCTTAAACCTTATGTAAAATTACGGAGAAAAATAGAGATGTTAAAAAAAATCTATTTTATATATGAATTTTAGTGACTAATATTAATTTATTATTGTATAGAATGTATTTGTGACTTAGTGTGCTTTTTCTACTGTAGAAACATTCATTTTTAATTTTTATTGAAAAATGAAAAATTGAAACAGATAAAAATACAGAATAATCTCGATTCTTACTTTTAACAAAAAATTATTATAAATTTACAGACTTTTGTTAATTATTACACAAAATTTACAGAATTTTTTTACAGTGTAACCTTAAAGTTAAAAAAATGTTTTTTATTTGTTTTTCTCAAACGTTTCTCATATTGGTTTTAAAATAGTATTAATGTAGAATTAAACATTCAAAGATCATAGCAGTAACATTTTATGACATAATTTTTTAGATAAATTAATTAGCGCGTTTTATAAAATCAATTGTTTGTTTATTCTTAAGTCAATGGTGCCTGTGGCTGCAGTGATTCTTCGAGAAATCTTCTTCGACTTTAGCAATAAGCTTCTAATGTTATTTTCATCGATCTTTTCTTCTGGCCTCATTTGAGCATTGTTATTGTATGACAAATTTGAACGTCAAGCGGGCATAATTTTTAGAACCGAGCATTGGGTATTATGCATTCACATAGCTACCAAGTTACTTAATTTATTCCGAAATGTTGTTAGCCCCGCCCTTTTTTCACACCGTAATATTTGTAGAAAAATTTTCTTCAATATATAACTAGGATTAAATATGAAGAAAACAGGGATGGAACACTGGCGCAGAATTCATACCGGAATCTGTTTAAGAAATTTCTTTACCTATAATATCGTTGATTTAAGAAGTAGAAAATTTTCTTACATTGATAGTGGTATGAATTCTGCGCCCGTGTTCCATCCCTGAGAAAATTACTCTGAAAAGATTATGGTGTCAAAGAAGGGCGGGGCTAACAACATTCTGGAATAAATTAAAAACTTGGCAGCTGTGCATACATATTTTGAAAATATATATCAATCAAAAAAAAAAAAAAAAAAAAAAAAACTTGTATGCTTTTTTCTACTATAATTTAAAACAATGGGACAAATATTTAACTTTGTCCGGCTGACAAAATTTGAATGCTAGTGCAATTTTTAAAATTACACAAATGGTAAGAACAACCTAAACAATATATATTTTTACACATTATCAAAAATTATTTGCGTTTTTGAATGAATGATAACATATATATATATATATCATAGTTGCCAATTTTTACACGTTTTGGCTACCGTAAATTTTATGTAGAAATTTTTTTATATATTTCTATAACTGTTTATACTGATTTAATAAAAGAAAATTTTGTATAGATATTTTTAGGTAGCTAAAAAGCAGAAATGTTGGCAACTGTAGTATGTATTAAAATCAATTAATATTTATTACACACAAAGGGATATTTGGATAGTTGAAATTTTACATAGCATTTTTAATAGATATCAACGGATATCAATGATTAGTCAAATCTAAAATTATTCTATAAAAATACCGATATTTCAATTTTCCTTTGTGAGAAACAGTGTTATCATATTTGTGATCTTTTTTACTTAATAATTACCAATAATTTTGAGAAATGATGTTTGATATACACAGTTTACGATTAATCTTCTATGTGCTTAGGTCAAACATTCCAATTATAAAATTGGCAACACCGGTGCGAGCTCTGATTACAGTACCATAGCCTCCTAAACTAGATGCCTGTCGCATAGCTCGGAAACTTGGCAACAGTTGAAGCGGTAGACAGCACCACCTGGTACAGATTGCGCGACTATTTTATTCAACAGCCACAAAACATTTAAAAAAATGGGATTTGATATACATAAAAGCCGAATAGAATCGAAAAAACGTCGATTGTATATATCATTTATCACTTCATAAAATTATTGGTGGCATTTGAATAAAAATTTCATGCAATCTGTACCAGGTGGTGCTGTCTACCACTTCAACTGTTGCGAAGTTTCCGAGCCACGCGACAGGCATCTAGTTTAGGAGGATATGATAGTACAATGCTATAACCATAACAACAAATAAATGAAAATTTAAAACTTTATATTTGATCTCGAAATCAAATACAAATTAATAAAACTGTTTTAAACATAAACGCTAAAAAGTTAATAATAATAATTATAGCTTTATATAAATAACGTTTTAAGTCGAAACTTTTAAAATACTGCTTGAAACATAAATTTTAGTTTCCTTATCCAATTGTCAACACTGAAATATTTCCTATATTTGCAAACAAAATATGCAAAATTTATATTAATTTTCATGAAATATATTTCAGTCAGTTTCTTATATAGATCAAAGACTTTTTAAGCATACATAATCTTACGCACTTCAAAATATCCAGCGAAAGTAATCAAATCCTGAAGATGGATAAAGTTATTTCGCTTGCATGATTTGTGCTCCGTGTCCGGGATATATAAATGGAAAATTCAAAGCTATAACTCTTAATTAATAGAGCTATAACTCGAAATTAATAGAACTGTTGTGATTTGTTGCCACCTTTTTTTTCATACTTTAGTTTATTTTAAAAAATATAATTGCCCTATAGATAAGCTATTTAAACCGTCGGATTCAGAAAAATCGGACCTTTCATTTGATATCTTATTTGTTACGATACGACTGATATTTCTAATTTATTTTCCACTTTTTCCGTAAAAATGTCGCTTTTTAAGCATTTAATCATGAATTCTGGGTCATTTTTCGGTAGATATGGGTCGACGTTTTAATTAATATCTCCGCTAATTAGGGTCGCATCGCTTAGCGAATTATCGCGATGTCGAGATGAAGAAATTCTGCGTCTGTCGACACCGGTTTCGAAGCGCTGCGACCATTAGCGCCGGAGCTTTAGCTATGACAAGGCATTTCTCACAGACAGACAGACAGACAGACAGACAGACAGAAAGACAGACAGAAAGACAGACAGACAGAAAGACAGACAGACAGACAGACACATGCGCACAGATTTTAATAATATAAGGAATGATATTTCGATCTTTTTTTGTTGTTGTTGTTAAAAACGCTATTATTTTTATTTCTTGTAATGTCCATTTTATGCTTTAACTCTCTCAGGAGCAAGCAAATTTGCTTCATTTAAAATCAAACGCCACCAGAAATCACCAACAATATTAAAAGGGAAGAAATAAATGAAGTTACTTGTCGAAGTTCAAAGCGAGTACAATATTAAGCGGCACAGCATAATACAAAATAATGTCCGCTTACTGCAGCGCCAATTGCTATTAGCGGTCGGGCGGCAAATAAAAACAATCGTCGGAAAGGATTGCTATTCAGCCAAAACGTGTACCACATTTGGCAAGTTAGCTTTTTCTTAACGGCCCTCTTCACTCAAAAAAAATTCCGATGCCGGCTGAAAGCAGATAAAAAGTGTCCCACGTGGTTTTGACAGGAGGTGGAGAAGATTGACAGATTCACTGACGAATCATTGACTTTTTGGAAGAATAAATCAAAAATCAGCCACATCCATATTGCGGTTTCGCCGAAGTTTTGTTTTGTTTTGATTCTTTCTTTCTTTTTTTATTTTTGTGTTTCTTTTTTTCTTTTCTTTTTTTTTTCTTTTCCATTTTCACATGACATCAAATAACTTTCCTCATTTATTCTAATCTATTTATATGTATTTTAATAGAGTAGCTCGATCCGACCAAGTACTTTATACTATTTTCAGCCCGGTTCAGGCTTTCTTTAGTTATACCGGCGAATTACGTAACAGTGAAATTTAAAATATATATATATATACTTTATAATTATACTTGAAGTCTGATATAATTAATTTAACTAAACTAGTATGTTGTGGCCACCACATGACTTTCTTCTATATTTTCCTATACAAATTCCCTCAGTAAAAATAATTTATTAAAATTATTATTAAAAAAATTTTCTTCCATGATAATGCAGACGATTTCCATATTAGAGAAGTAGTTCCATTTATTCTCAATAATAATAAAATAATAATAATAATAATAATAATAATAATAAAAAATTACGATTTTTTTTTTTTTTTTTCAAAAGTTTTTTTTTTTTTTTTTTTTTTTTTTTGTTAAAAGTAACAACAACAACAAAAAAAAAACCGATAACTTTGTTTTAAATTATCATAGATCTACAATTCAACCATTCGTTTTAAAGGTATTGACGAGATCTTCGAAAGATACCCATCTTGAAAATTTATCCCTCCCGGGGGGGGGGGGGGACTTTCTTCTATATGTAATATAGAGAAAGTATTGGATTCGTGAAAATTTTCGAACTACGGTTTTCGATGGATTTGCACGTTTTGGGATGTGCTGAACATGATTTGATAGTTTTTAGAAAATGTCTGTCTCTCTCTGTGTGTGTCACGAATTTTTGGAGGCTGTATCTCACGAACCAATGAACGAAATTTAACCAAACTTGGTATTTAGTTGGACCCTGACATAAACTGGTGCTGATTAGATTTAGGGATCAATCGCCCAATAGGTGGCGCTGTGATAGCATTTTTTCTAAATTTTTAACATGGCAGTATAGGACAAAATTTCGTATAAATGTACATAATGAGAGTTATTTTAAACTTTTGATTGTAAAACTAATATGAATTATTGATAAAAGTAGTTGTTAACTAGGGGGAAAAAATTGTGCTTGTGGGGGCGTCGCCCTCCCCCGGGCGGAGTAAATTTTCAAGATGGGTATCTTTCGGAAGGTCTCGTCAATACCTTTAAAACGAATGGTTGAACTATAGATCTGTGATAATGTGAAACAAAGTTATTGATATTTTTTTTTTTTTTACTTTTAATAAAAAAAAACTTTGAAAAAAAAATCGTAATTATTTTTATTATTATTATTATTATTATTATTATTATTTGAGAATAAAATAGACTTTTTTTTTGGATATTTACTGTTATACTACTTTTCTGATATGGGGGGAGGGGGGGCAAAACGTAATTTCACAAAATCCTTCATATCTCAAGCAAAAAAACAGATATCCCTAAAATTTTTGCTTTTAAATATAGCTAATACAAATGTCTAAAAAGCGGTTTCTGGAATTTTTCAAATTCGGTCCCCAAGGGGGCAGGGGGGGGGGGGGCAAAACGTGATTTCACATGCGTAAAACGTGATTTCGCATAATCCTATATATCTCAAACAAAAAAAAATAGATATACGTGAAATTTTTGCTCTAAAATATAGCTAATGCAACTATCTAAAAACCAATTTCTGGAATTTTAGAAATTCAGCCCCCAGGTGGGGCAGCAAGGGGGGGGGGCTATGGAGCAAAAACAAATAGAAGTACAGTTAGGCCGTTCAAAATTGGTACAAATAGGTTTTAAAGGCCTGCAAGTCGAATTGGGATATTTTCGATTGTGTAAAGATATTAGGAGGGGCAAGAAGCGGGGAGGGGAGGGGGGGGGGCAAAAAAAATAAAAATTGTGTCAGATCGTTCAAAATTGGTACGTAGAGGTTTTCGATACTTACAAATCGATTGCGGATATTTTTGAATTTGTAAAATTATTAGGAGGGGCGGGTAGGGGGTGGGGCGGTAAGGGGGGGCTATGGGGCAAAAACAAATAGAAATACAGTTAGGCCGTTCAAAATTGGTGCAGATAGGTTTAAGAGGCCTGCAAGTCGAATGGGGATATTTTCGATTGTGTAAAGATATTAGGAGGGGCAAGAAGGGGGGGAGGGGAGGTGGGGGGGGGCAAAAAAATAAAAATAGTGTCAGATCGTTCAAAATTGGTACGTAGAGGTTTTCGATACTTACAAATCGATTGCGGATATTTTTGAATTTGTAAAATTATTAGGAGGGGCGGGTAGGGGGTGGGGCGGTAAGGGGGGGCTATGGGGCAAAAACAAATAGAAATACAGTTAGGCCGTTCAAAATTGGTGCAGATAGGTTTAAGAGGCCTGCAAGTCGAATGGGGATATTTTCGATTGTGTAAAAATATTAGGAGGGGCAAGAAGGGGGGGAGGGGAGGTGGGGGGGGCAAAAAAATAAAAATAGCGTCAGGTCGTTCAAAATTGGTACGTAGAGGTTTTCGATACTTACAAATCGATTGCGGATATTTTTGAATTTGTAAAATTATTAGGAGGGGCGGGTAGGGGTGGGGTGGTAAAGGGGGGCTATGGGGCAAAAACAAATAGAAATACAGTTAGGCCGTTCAAAATTGGTACAGATAGGTTTTAGAGGCCTGCAAATCGAATGGGGATATTTTCGAAAATTATTAGAAGGGCCGGGAAGGGTGGGGAGCAGAGGGGCAAAAAAAAAAAAAAATATCAATCAAGATCATTCAAAATTGGTACATCGAGGTTTTCGATACCTACAAATCGATTGCGGATATTTTTGAATTTTTAAAATTATTGGGAGGGGCGGGAAGGGAGGAGGAAGCGGAGGGCAAAAAAGTAAAAATAGAGATAGATCGTTCAAAACTGGTGCATAGAGGTTTTTGATACTTTCAAATCGATTGCGGATATTTTCGAATTTGTAAAATTATTAGAGCGCTCATATATATGCAATCGCGCACGGGTCTACGCTGCCGAAGGCAGTGGGGACCCGGTGCGACATTTTTCCCGATCAGAGTTTTTTTTTTTTTTTTTTCCACATGATAAAAATTAATGCAATTTTGAGAATTCATTAATTATAATGATTCATTTAAAAATAGTGACCAGCGAAGCGGGCGTAGCCTGCGAGTCTATTTATATGTATTTTAATAACGTAGCCCCACCCGACGAAGTATTTTATTCTATATTCAGCCCGTTTTAGGCTTTCAGTAGTTATATCAGCGAATTCTGTAACAATGAAATTTAACAAAAGAAAATATTTTTATGATTAAACTTGCGGTTTGATATAATTAATTTAGCTAAAATATAACAAAGATATATATTATTATAACATTACTGATATATAGAGATGGGTTATCTGCACTCTGGAGCTCAGACTACTGAACGCAGAGCTGGACGGGGTGTGCGACAGGTCGTGACCTTCGGGATCGTATTTCGAAGATCACGGACAGGTGCGGTCGCACAAGTCCTCCAGCTCTGTTTTCTAAAGAAAGTGTACTTGTGTTGTTATTTATACGTGTTTCTTTATACAAGTCAAATTTTTTATAAGTAGTATAATATATAAATAGAGTTGAATTATAGTGCCTACATTTATTTAAAAATCTGGTGTGAAACAACCACACGACTTCCATTACCCACTATTACACGTATTATATGCAATTTTTGAAGATAATGTTAACAGAAGACATGGAATTGTCCTAATGAAATAGACACCTAAAAATTTTCCGGTAAGGGAAAGTTAATACACGTGTAAAAAATCCGGAATTTCTGAAATTTTCCCCCAAAAAACGATTTTTTTCCTCCCTCCTGTCAAGAATTACAAAATCGTACATAATGTTTTATTTATACTCAAATCTTGTTTCCTCATGTGCAATTTCGTCAGCGTGAAGTAATTTGGGGCCGAGTTATACTTACAAACTTTTTTTTTTGCTTCCTACCCCACAGGGTGAAAGGGGGGGAGATTTCGATAAATTCCGTTACTTTAGGGGTCGGATACATATATAAGCAATCCAAGCATCAAACTTTCTGACCCTGACCATAGCTCTCGTAAATTTCGCAGGACAAATTTAGCGCTAAAAGTGGTGACTCGAATTTGCCCTTTGTAACACATACCTATCCCCCCCCCCCTTAAAAAAAAAAAAAAAAAAAAAAATGTGTTTTGAAAATGTCTTAAAGAAGACCCATGGCTGTTTTCAACATCTTTTTTCCATTTTTGTTAAAATTTTACTAAAAATCTGGAATTTGAACAATTTTCCGCCAAAAGTTGATTTCCCTCTTCCTTTCCCTTAAAAATCGAAATTTCCTAAATCGCAATGTTTTATTTATTCCAATAAATCCCATTACATTAGGTGCCGGATAGATACATATAATCCGAGCACCGAAATTAGTGACCGCAGCTTCCATAGATTTCTCAGGAAAAATTTAGCGCTAAAAAGGTTGTCTCGATTTTGACCCTTCGTAACCCCCTCCTCACAAAAACATCGGAAATTAGGAAAAAAAAAAAAAATGTGTTTTTGGAAATTTTCTAAGGAAGTCTCGTAGCTTTTTTTAACATCTTTGTTCCATTTTTTTTGTAGAGTTCTTTAAAAAATTCGGAAATTGCGAAATTTCTCGCCACCGGAATTTACGAACAAAATTTAAATAAAAGAAATTTTAAATTTTCAGGTTAAAAAAAAAGGGCCTTTTCTAATATGTTATAAACGTAAATTTTTGCTAAAAAATTTACAGGATGAGTTTTTGCACTTGAGAATTAAAATTAGGTGTTCCATCAGCGGGAACACTGCGGCTGAAAGGGTTAATAATCGAAAATTTCTAAATTGCAGATAACGTTTTATTTATACTCATGTCTATTCTTTATATGTTCAATTTCTTTACAGTGAAGTAATTTGGAGCGGTGTTGTGCTTACAAACATGTTTTTAACTTTTGTTCCCCCCCAACCCGGCGATAACTGGGGAGGGAATTTCGAAAAAGTTGGCAGATTTTAGTTGCGTAAAGACCTAAATTTCTGCCAAGCGCCGTTGAATTCCATCCAGCCATTCTCACGTGATACCCGGACAATAATAGCGTTACAGACATACAGACACGATGACACACACACAGACAAAATTTTCTGAAGTAATTTTCGAATTTTATAGTGTGTGGAAAGTGAAGATATCGCTTTTTTTTTTTCCCTGATAAATTTACAGAGAAAAGTCTGACTTTATTAATATCGATACACAGCTTGATATCCAGTTACTGTAATCCTAAAAGAACGCATAGAAACAGCGTTCATGTTCAGGTACCATACTTAAAATTTCAGCTGTGCTTTTATGTTAGGCGCGAAAATAAGAGCGCAAAATCTTTGAAAATAATAGTGTGATTTCGTCGTTTATAAATAATTTCATAAACTATTAACTCCCATTTCTTGCAAACTTTAATTAGTTTTAGTTTCTTCAGTTATAAAATCAACTTGCTTATGTCCTTAAAAATATTTGTTTCACTCAATTCCTAGACTTCAATATTAACACAACTTATTTTGCTCAGGAATGTAAATTAATTCTTCATACCTAAGAGTAAATAAAATATTTAGTTTAATTTGAAGTCTTGTTTTTTTTTTTACTTTCTCTTACCCATAAGGTAGACAAAGTATTGTTTTTGGGTCAAATTTTCGAACGTGAGATTTTGTTATATTTACACGTTTTGAGGTCCCCTGAAACATGAAAATCATGTTTTTAGCAAATGGTCTGTGTGTCTGTCTGTCATCAGCATATCTCAAAAACAAATTATGGCAGAAAGTTCAAACTTGGTATTCTAAATGTGTATCATATAGGAATGCTACACTAAGCTTTTCGTTAATATCAAGCAAATGGTTCGTGTACAGGGACAATCAAGATAATTCTAATACATTACGTCTATGGGGGAAATTGCAGGTAAGTAGAGTTTAACGTCTATAGACTGCGCTAAACCAAATGAAACGAACATATATTTTTTGTAATAGAGACAGTTAACTGGGGAAAAAAATTGTGTATGTAGGAGCCTCGCCTCCCCCCCTGGGGGAAGTCCCCCCTCGAGGGGAGTAAATTTTCATGATGGGTATCTTTCAAAAGAGCTCGCCAATACCTTTAAAACGAATGGTTGAACCATCGATCTGCGATAATTTAAAACAAAGTTATCGATTTTTTTACTTTTAACGAAAAAAAAAAAGCTTTTTTTTTTTTTTTTTTTTATTGAGAATAAAATGGACTTTTTTACTGGACTACTTCTCTACTTAAATGGACTACTTAAATGGACTACTTCTCTAATATGGAAATCGTCTGCCTTATCATAAAAGACAATTTTTTTAAATAATAATTTTAATAAATTATATTTTAATAACCAAATAAAATTCTATATAAATGTAGGCGCATTAATGAAACGGGGGGTTGAGGGGGGCTACCGCCCCTCTCACACGGAACTAATTATCATATAAAACTCTTCAGAAGCTTAATATGAATTGTTTAACATAGGTTTACATAACAGTACTCGTTATCTTACCTATTAATCTGCAACCTGTATTTATAGTATTAAATTTCAGGGTAAGAGAAAGTCGTGTGAGTGACACACCAGATTATTTTAAATAACTAAGTATTTTGAGATTCCGTGAATAATTAAACAAAGTTTTTAACAGTTGTTCTTTGTGAGTCTGTTATCAGTGTAACTTTAAAAACTAAATACCGGCAGGGAACTCAAGCATTATATTTTAAAGTTCATATGAAATTCATACTTGAACAGTTTGATCAATATTGATAAGTTTCAACGAGTGATACGGATTAAAGTTGTCAATAAATGTGATTGAAAGTTATTGTTGAACATAATTTTAAATTTAATATTAGTCGTGAATTCTATAGAAATGTAGATATTAGTTTCAAATGTGGGTTGAGAAGGGTGGTACTCCCCTCCGCCCTTCCCACAGAAAATTATTTGTCAAATTAAATTATTCGTAAAGCTAGCTTAAATTCTTTTTACTATAGAATTTTATACAGTACTTGATATTTTATTCCTCAATCTGAATTTCTCTTTATAAAATTTAAATGTAGGTAATAAAAAGTCGTGTGGGTGCCACACCAGATTATATACTTTAAAATAAAATTTATTATTGAAAATCTGCTTAATTTAGTAAAAAGTTTTATATAACTTGTTAAAAAAATTTTTTTGTATATTGTCAATCGTGGCATTATCAGTAAAATATCAGATTTATGTACAAAGTATTCATATAATATTAGTATTACGCGCAATGAAAAACTATTTAAAATAAAATGTGATCATATATGTCCTATAAATAAGTCTCTGAACGATTGTCTTCTAAATTGTTATGTTACTCACATCCGTAATACAGGTGAAATCTATAATAATAATAATAATATTAAAAAAAAAAATAACTGAATAAAAAACCACAACGCCTAGACGTATCTTCACCACAGAAATGTAAACATCTTTTCTTCGAAACCACGAACGAGAGGCGTAGCCAGATAAAGGGTGTGTCAAAGAGGAAAATCGGCACAAATTTGTAAAATTTTTGGACTTTCTTTGCAAATTTAATTGATTTAAAATTTTATTAAAATACAGGATTTTTTTCCGCATTGAATTAAACTCTTTGAGACTGACGCAGCTTTTTAAATTCTGTTTTAAAAAATTGAAAGAGATTTTTATAAGCCATTTAATGCATCAACCCAAATATTGCAATAAAACAGCTTTCTTAAAAAACAACTGTTATTTTTTCATAAAATCTACAAAAGCTGCGTCAGTTTACGAAATGAGAGTAATCCAATAAAAAAAACCGCATCTCAATCAATTAATATGTCACTGTTTTAAGTGCAAAGAAAGTTTTACATAGGATAACATTGGATTTTAGAAAAGGAAATGCTGAGTGAAGAGGGCCCTAAAATCGCCAATTTTGTTTGCTGTTTTTCTCGGACCTCGGTTTCTTGTTGCTTGTTGTGTGAGACGGAAGAAGAAGAGTCTGTTCAAGCGTACAAATTTGATGTATACGGCGTAGAAAAAATTATGGAATAAAGTTGAACTTTTACAACAAAGTTTAATTTTAGGAAAACGTAAACAAATGATAAAAAGCTTGCTTTGATAGAAAGATTGTTTAGTATGATGGTTTTTAAATGCAAAATTATGAATTAACACCATTTAAAAATATATTAGAATATTTGAGATACATGAAAACTTTTAGTAGATTTAATAAGAATGAATCAGTTTTAGATGAGGTTCCGTTTTCAAATGGAATATTTTTAAAAATAACACATACTTAGTGTTTAGCTAATTTTAAAAAGCATTGAATGTAGTTCATTTATCTGTAAACGTGTTATAAGGTAAAGACACCAGGGAAATATTTATCGCCACAAATGTGCTTTTGTATTTTAAAATCGAACTGAGGATTCTAAATAAAATGTTAAAAACAATGAGTCAAAGTAACATTTTACAATTTATTGTGTAGCCTACTGTAATGTGTAGATTATATTTTTTTTTCTTCGTTCAACAATTTTAAATATTAAGTACTTTCATTTTGATCATTATAAAGAAGTTTTAAAAAAATAGCGGTAAGATAATAATAATAACTTTAACATCTTTAGAGACAAACTTGTTAAAGGACTAAATAAAGTTACATATTTAAACACAAATATTTAAAAGCACTCAATTCAATCATGAAAGAACAACAATCTAAAATCACTTTAGTATTTTATTTTAGATGTGAATGTAATTGATTAGTATTCAACACATTTTAATGATAAAAATATGATTATTATTTAACATATGCAAAACTAATTATATTTTCTAAGTTGTTCTAAAATGATACCAAAATATTGCAAGAAAAGTAAATAATTATACTTCTAATCAAAGCGAACGAATCAAAACAATGTAAACGTAAACTTGTATATTAACCGAATACGCCAAGTCGCTGCGCCAAGATTTTTTCGGTAACCATAAAGTGTGACATCGTTTGTTTACATTTGCCGCCCGTAATGGCCGACCTTGGGACGACATCTATCTCCATAGGAGTTGAGCTGCTTACTATTGTACGTGCTTTGTCTAAGTTACAAAGGAAAAGTTTTATAAAAAATTTCAGGGGACAGTTTTTCCAATTTTGAATTAAAATTTGTGGTTACAATATGCAACCACTGCTCCTGAAAGGTTTAAAAATGCTGTTTTTAATTATCTTTAGCGATTATTTGGAATATCATATATAAATAAGAGTCAAATATTAACAGAAAAAATTGACTTTCTAAAGCTATAATTTTAACTAAAACGATAAAATATTTTTATTCACGCACAAAAATTCCATAATCTGGTGTGTCACTCACACGACTTTCTCTTACCCTGAAATTTAATACAATAAATAGAGGTTGGAGATTAAGAGGTAAGATAACGAGTATTGTTATATAAACCTATGTAAAAACAATTGAAATTAGGCTGCGGAAGAGTTTTATATGATAATTAGTTCTGTGTGAGGTGGTACAGCGCCCCCCTCCACCTCCCGTTTCATTACATTTATATAGAATTTAAATATGTTATTAAAATTAAAAGTTCACTAAAAATTATTCAGACAACTTTCACATGCAACATTCCTTTAAACTTATCAGTATTGATCAAACTTTTCCAGCAGTAAACTTATATTAATTTTAAAATACAACTTTTAGATCTCCTGAAATGACTCGTTTTTAAATTACTCTAAGAGACACAGACAAAGATCAAATATTAAAAAAACTGTACTTCGGTAATTAGGAAGACTCAAAACGTGTAAATATACAAAGATCAAGCGATGGATATTTAGCTTAAAAACATGCATTATTTACCATATGTTTAGGAGAAATTCATTTACATTCCTGAATAGCTTTAATGGACATGGTAAAATATTATAGTAAAGCTCTTCCACTAACAATAAAAAAGAATATTATCACTCAAATACTTGCAGCCCTGTATATCTTTTAAAGATTATATACAGACCACATGGGTCACCAAAATATAATCCTATAATAATAATACACGGAACAACCTGAAATACACTTCCATCAATTTTCAGCTATTGTCGCACTGTTATCTAGTTCTTTTGTGCAGCTCTGTAAATGTACAGTGAATAATTTCCTCACCATATTTAACATGAGACATGTTTTCACGCATATTAAAAATATATATTTATTTCATTTGGTTTAGTGTAAATATACAAAAAACAAGCGATGAATATTTAGCTTAAAAACATACATTATTTACCATATGTTTATGAGAAATTATGCAGTCTATAGATGTTTAAACTCTACTTACCGGCAATTTTCCCCATAGATACCATGTATTTAAATTCTCTTGGATGTCCCTGTACACGAACCATTTGCTTCATCTCAACGAAAAGCTTAGTGTAGTATCCCTATATCATACACATTTAGAATACCAAGTTTTTTTCAGATTCAGATAACCTAAAATCGTGTAAATATAATAAAAATTTACTTTCGAAAATTTGGCCCAAAAACAATACTTTCTCTACCTTATGGGTAAGTGAAAGTAAAAAGACAAATTTTATATACATTGATATATGCGTAATTTAAATGTTGCTTGAAACTAGTATAAAATATTTCATCTCATAGATAATTTTCAATACCTAATCATGCAAAAATTTCATGAAAAGTGAGAAGCTCAGGTGTGAAACTCTTCAGGAGCTACCCCTAAAATCAGGGTTTTTGAAATTTTACTATCTTTGAATTTCATGTTAAAATGCTTTGTTTTTACAGAAATTTCTCATTTTGAATGTTTAATTTCCCTTATAATGCATTATGAAGTCTGCAAATATCACTTAATGTACGTAGCAATATGATATATCCTTAAAAAATCTCCCCTATCTGCTTGCAAGGAACAGTTTTCAGGGTTTTGCAAGCTAGGTTGTTTCACCCCTGGAAGCTAAAAATAAAAATACTCATTCGTTAAATAATAATATCAAGTTTAAAATATTTTTATTTCTGTTAAAATGCATATTACCTAACACCGATCTAGTACAAAAGCATGGTTTTAAAAAAAGCATGTTTAAATTTTTTCTGTCGTTATCACCTAAGATATCAAACTGTTCGTTTTTTTTTTTTTTTTTTTTTTTTTTTAATAAATACTTTCTATTGAGATAAATTCTTTGTACAAACTATCAACTTTCTAGCCTTAGAAATTCCGGAGAATAACCGCTGGTGTTAAGATTAATTAACTGCGCTGAGCTCCTGTACATGGGCTGAGCCTGATTAAGGGAGAAGCACACATTATCTCCGCTCTCACCGGAATATTTTTACAATTATTTTTTACTTCATGTCATAGAAATTCCACGTTTTGACGAGGAAATATTTTTTATAAAAAAAGAATGGTGTAAAACAATCCAATTTACTCACCGTTATTAGACACCAGAATTCTTTAAAATAATTTTTAATGAGAATTTTCTGTTTATGATAGGAGGAAAGTATTTGTTAAAAAATAACGGTGTAAATATAAATAATATGTGCTTCCCCCTTAATCAGGTTCTGTACATGGGGTAAATACACTCTTTGGGCAGGGAATCTTTCTAAGAGCTTGCAGCCTGAACTTATGTAGTTTTTGTAGAGAAATACGAAAATCTCCGAATGGCTAGGCCTACAAGTGCGAGAGGGGATCGAACCCGCCAGATCATGTTTACAAGATTTGACATCAGAACCTCTCAGCTATTGCAGGAATGGAACACGGGCGCAGAATTCATACCACTATCGATGTAAGAAAATTTTCTACTTCTTAAATCAACGATATTATAAGTAGAGAAATTTCTTAAACGGATTCCGGTATGAATTCTGCGCCCGTGTTCCATCCCTGCTATTGATTTGGCAAAATTTTGGAGAAACGGGTGATGAATCATATATATACCTTATTCGAAATTTTTGTAAATAAATTATAACAGATTAAATAAATGCAAGATTCTTAAATAATTAAAGTTTTGCTTTTTTATTCACAGTTTTACCTTCTGTCAAGAATCCATTTTTACTATTTTTTCCCGACGGCCATATATTTCCACATTTAGATATAAAGTGTCATATTGCCTGATTTTTATGTTAACGAATGAAATCAAATGTGAAATAAAAATGAATAAAATATTACAAATATTAATAATATTAATAAAAGTACACGAAAATAATAAATAATCTGGTGTGCCAATCACACGACTTTCTCTTATCCTGAAACTTAATACTATAAATACAGGTTGCAGATTAAAAGGTAAGATAACGAGTACTGTTATGTAAACCTGTATTAAACAATTCATATTAGGCTTCTGAAGAGTTTTATATGATAATTAGTTCTGTATGACGGGGGCTACCGCCCCCCTCAACCGCCCGTTCCATTAATGCACCTACATTTATATAGAATTTAATTCGGATATTAAAAAATAATTCTGTTTTCAAAAAATAATTTATTAAAATTATTATTTAAAAAAGTTATTTTTATGATAATGCAGACGATTTCCAAATTAGAGAAGTAGTATAACACCAAATATCCAAAAAAAGTCCATTTTATTCTCAATATTAAAAAAAAAAAAAAAAAAAAAAAAAGATTTCTTTCTGTTTTTTTTTTTTTTTTTTTTTTTTTTTTCGTTAAAAGTAAAAAAAAAAAAAAAATAGATAACTATGTTTTAAATTATCGCAGATCAATGGTTCAACCATTCGTTTTAAAGGTATCGGTGAGCTCTTTTGAAAGATACCCATCATGAAAGTTTACTCCCCTCGAGGGGGGACTTCCCCCCATGGGGGGAGGCGAGGTTCCTACATACACAAAAAAAAAAAAAAAAAATCCCAGTTAACTATCTCTATTACAAAAAATATATATTCGTTTCATTTGGTTTAGTGCAGTCTATAGACGTTAAACTCTATTTACCTGCAATTTCCCCCCATAGACGTAATGTATTAGAATTCTCTTGATTTTCCCTGTACACGAACCATTTGCTTGATCTTAACGAAAAGCTTACTGTAGCATCCGTATATGATACACATTTAGAATACCAAGTTTGAACTTTCTGCCATAATTTGTTTTTGAGATATGCTGATAACAGACAGACACACACACAGACCATTTGCTAAAAACATGATTTTCCTATTCAGGGGACCTCAAAACGTGTAAATATAACAATATATCGCATTCGAAAATTTGACCCAAAAACAATACTTTCTCTACCTTATGGGTAAGAGAAAGTAAAAATTGGTTTCTTATAAGATAGAGTTTTATATGATAATTAGTTCTGTATGACGGGGGCTACCGCCCCCCTCAACCGCCCGTTCCATTAATGCACCTACATTTATATAGAATTTAATTCGGTTATTAAAAAATAATTCTGTTTTCAGAAAATAATTTATTAAAATTATTATTTAAAAAAGTTATCTTTTATGATAATGCAGACGATTTCCAAATTAGAGAAGTAGTATAACACCAAATATCCAAAAAAGTCTATTTTATTCTCAATATTTAAAAAAAAAAAAAAAAAGATTTCTTTCTGTTTTTTTTTTTTTTTTTTTTTTCGTTAAAAGTAAAAAAAAAAAAAAAAAATAGATAACTTTGTTTTAAATTACCACAGATCGATGGTTCAACCATTCGTTTTAAAGGTATTGGTGAGCTCTTTTGAAAGATACCCATCATGAAAGTTTACTCCCCTCGAGGGGGGACTTACCCCCATGGGGGGAGGCGAGGTTCCTACATACACACAAAAAAAAAAAAAAAAAAAAAAAAAAACCAGTTAACTATCTCTATTACAAAAAATATATATTCGTTTCATTTAGTTTAGTGCAGTCTATAGACGTTAAACTCTATTTACCTGCAATTTCCCCCCATAGACGTAATGTATTAGAATTCTCTTGATTGTCCCTGTACACGAACCATTCGCTTGATCTTAACGAAAAGCTTACTGTAGCATCCGTATATGATACACATTTAGAATACCAAGTTTGAACTTTCTGCCATAATTTGTTTTTGAGATATGCTGATAACAGACAGACACACACACAGACCATTTGCTAAGAACATGATTTTCGTATTCAGGGGACCTCAAAACGTGTAAATATAACAATATATCGCATTCGAAAATTTGACCCAAAAACAATACTTTCTCTACCTTATGGGTAAGAGAAAGTAAAAATTGGTTTCTTATAAGATAGAATTTCTGTTCAAAAATTTACTAAAATTAAACTTTTCATACCTCAATTATGATACATATATTTCACTATTAACAGTAAATTAATTTAACTTACAAACAATGCTTCAGTGTTTTACAATTTTTTTTTTTTTTTTTTTTTTTTTTTTTTTATGTTTTTCAGTCCTACTAATTCTATAATATTAAATAAGAACATTTATTTGTTTAGAAACTACGAGCTGTTTTTTATAGTAAACTCCATGAAATTTTTTTCCCTCTTTCATTTAATAAATTATTCAGAACTGCAGACGACATTTTACGCACTGAAACTTATCCTTAAGTACTCGTAACAAAAGAAGTCCCAGTAAATTATTACATTTTTAAAGAGAACTTTCTTTTAAAAACTGCCGTTGTTTTTTTGCAACTACATAATGAAGGTAGCGTAATTTCTCTCATTATAATCGCCTACGCATCGTTTAAACTCGATTATGAGTTTTAATTCTTTTCGTAATGACTAACCTTAAGAAAGAAGTTGATATAGAATGACTTTTCTTGTAATGCTAAAGGATATTTTTTTCACCGTTTAATTTCTTGAAAACATTTTCATCTTGGAAACAAAATGTTTTTATGTTATTAAACAACATTAATTGTGTATTTGAAAAAAATTTTGTGAAACAACCACATTAATTGTATATTTAAAAAATTATGTGTGAAACAAATGTTTGACTTCTATTACCTGCTACTACACGTATTATATGTTTTTTTTTTTTTTTTTTTTAGATAATGTAATTAAAAGACATGAAATTGACTTAATAAAGTAGACACTTAAAAATTTTCCGGTAAGAGAAATCTGGTACAAGTGTTAAGACATATAAAACAGAGTTTACATAGCTAGTTAGAAAATAGGGGGGGGGGGAAATTGATAGAGTCGTTTTTTGAAACATTAATTTCCGAGACCTAAAACTGACCTACATAATTGATAACAATTTTTCTGCAATAAACAGGCTATACATGAGAAAGGATATCTAAAATGTTTTTTTGTAACAAGTTTTAAGAAAATCGTTAGAACCGTTTTTAAGATACTGACTTTTACCAAGACTTGGCATACTCAGTTTTTGACCGGAAAAAAACAATTACATACAAAAGGATATCTAAAAGACGGTTTAATATGGTGAGTTCGAAAAAAATACGTACAACCGTTTTTAAAGAAACGCACTTGCAAGACCTGAAATTGAGATATTTATACGCAACGCCTATCAATTTTCCCGAACTGGCCAACTAATTCATAGAAAGGACATCTAATAGAGTGTTTATATACCAATTTTGAAGAAAATAGTTAGAGCAGTTTTTGAGATATGGACTTACTGTCTCACTTCTAATGTCTAATCTCCCCCCTTCTGGTTTTCCAATTTTCACCAAATGTTGGAAAATTTATCTGTACACTGGACCTGTCTGAGTTCTGAAATTTCATAGTTCTATCTTTATTAGTTTGAAAAATAGGATAGTTTAAAAATTCCCCACATACAGAAACACACACACACATACACACGCTGAGCAATTGCCAAAAACCACCTTTTTGGACTCAGGACACCTTAAAACATGTAAATCAGGTGAAAACTTGAAACTGAATTTTTGACCGACTACAGTAATACCCTAGAGTAGTCGAGTAATGGAAATAAAAACCATCTTTGACATAGTGTTGAAAGAGAGTTATATTAAAATATAATAATAAATTTTGTCAATATGATAGCTAACAAAAAATAAAAAATAAATAAATAAATAAATAAATAAATAAATAAATAAAAATCTTTAATCTACTGGTTTCGAAGTTTTTATTGGAAATCTGTCCATTTGCATTGTTTGTAAAATAATAAATTAATGCATAGAAATTTTAGAATACATCATATTATTATTGACAATATCCAAGGGAGTAGCTGTAACATTTTGTTAACAACTGAGTGACAATTGTAGCTTTCTAGGCATGCTGGCGTGAATCCCGCTTATGCTGTTTTTTTTTTTTTGTTTTTTTTTTGTTTTTTTTTCACAATTCCTAGATTTACTAGAAATCCTAGGAAACTAGAAATCCTAGATTTCCTGTTTCAAATCCATCCCAGTTGCATCGCTCCGTTTGTAGACCGCACATGACGCAGGTCTGTGAAATCGTATGTTTTAGTTTTTTTTTTTTTTTTTTTTTTTCACTGCTTTGGGTATTTCTACAATTTTTTGATACGCTGATTTGAGAAATGTTTCTTCTTTCTCCCTATCACGTAAAGCTTTTTCACAAAGTAAGATGAAGATCTGAAGAATTGATACAAAGGTAGTAACAGAATAGAAACGTCTACGTAAAAAATGCATGAAAATAAGCTATTATTTATACATTACCTTTTGTATGTGTTTCTTTACATCAAAGCTTCCTTTAGAGCTTTTTCTCTGGTGCACAGCTTGAGGGACTTGAGGAGGGGGGGGATTATCTATGCAACAGCCAACAATCATCTCTATTACATTTTAACACTCCATCGTCCCTGATACCTTCTCTGCATTTATTTGATGCCTCGATGAAATAACTCTCCTTATTCTTTACTCGCGTCACCTAGATTTTCCGGAAAATGATTTAGATAGGATTTGAAAAACGGGAGCATAATGTTCAAAAAATTCCATTATTTGTAAAAACTGTACGTGAAGGAAAATTTTGAATAATTTTTCCTTAATTAGCTTCTAAAAATATATCAGTAAAACACATTCCTCTGAAGAAAAAAGTTTCATCGCCGATTTTAATAATTGTTTCACTAAACATGCGCTGCATTGGAACATATAATAGTCCCTTGTGCACTTAGTGAAATCGGAACTTTGAGATGTACAAAGATCAGTTGCCTAGATGTTCTTTATTGAATGAAAAACTCCAGGGTGCTGATGCAGTAGACTTCAAGCGACTAAATATCATTTGTATTCATACGTTATATTATTCTACAGTTTTTAAGTATTTCTTATGAGTTTTACACTGTTATTTTTCCTTCTGCAATTTCATTTAATACTTTTTTTTCTCCTTTATGCATCATTCACATGTATTTAATGATGCATGGGGGCTAATGATGTAAAATCAAGTGCCTTTGCAATAACAAAAATTGCACAACCGTAATGTTTCATAGACAATTACAAAAAATTATGACAAATCTAACTTAATTCTCATATACAAAGTAGCTATAATTAAGTTTACTGTGGTTGAGGTGTTATGTAATGGGTTTCAATTGCGAGAAAGGAGCCCTATTTTGTTGAAAGGTGGAGAACGGAAGATTCCGCAAAAAAAAAAAGAAAAAAATAAATAAATAGTTCCAAAATTCACCCCTAGGGGTATATGTGGCGCTGTGTAAAAGGAAAAAAGGTTTTAAAAAATGGGAATGTAGGGAAAAATTAGTGTTGTGCCTCCAACTTTAAAATAAGAAATGGGGACAAAAGTTGTACTTAAAAAATGTGCACAACCATCAATTTTAAATTAAAAATTGCTACAAAAGCTTTGTTTAGAAAAACAAAGGCCCATATTCTACTAGCAGTGGATTTTGTAACTTTTCTTGCGGAATCTTGTGTTCCATGTCTTGTTTAATCTTCCTGCAGAAATTGGTGTAATTTTCGCAATATGATCACGCTTTAAAACTTAACCTCGTATATTTAGCAACATTTTTGTAAATTTTTCAGCACTACTTGGTTTACTTTCAGAAAGAAAACATTATCAAATAGATACTTTCAGCAGCAAAATTATTCGAGCATTAGCAATGATTCCTATGTAAACAAAAGTACACTTAACACTGTTTTGTTAAATAAATCCTTATCGAATCAGGGTCTTAGTCAGTCTAAGAATATGATTCGACAAGGATTTATTTAACAAAACAATATTAAATATACTTTGTTTATATAGGAATTATTGCTATCGCTCGAATAATTTTGCTGCCGACCGTAAATTTATCTTGAAATTAAATGGACATTTTTGAAATGTATTTGTATTAAAAGATTGGATTTTCTTTCCTGGATGTTTCAACCAAAGACAAAATCATTTGTTTCATACTATTCAGTGTTTTCTTATTTCCCTTTAAAAAAAATTATTTCTAAATCATAAATATAATTTAAATCAAATTTTATTTCTGTAAGATATATATATATATATATATATATAATTTTCTTTAACAAAAAACTCACTGATTTTTACATTAGCTTTCTGAATAATATATAACCTAGGGCATCTTCAAAAAAAAGTATATTGACAGACGCTGAGGACATAAATTCTAACAAAAAGGTTTAACATTCTCAGAGTTATTAACTAAAGTTAAAGATACCTTGAGGCACCTAATTGTTTCTGCTGAGCTGTACATAATTATTTTAATTTCTCAAAGTAGTAGCTAATATTTGTTATATCTTTATGTCATTTTAGGACATACATTTTAAAAGTAATAAATAAATTTATTAACAAGAGTTTTTTTCGTGTTGTCAATTTAATTCGTAAAAGCGTGGGGATTTGTAATTTTACATTTTATTCACAGACGTTATTAAATTTAAGGAATATTGTAATTTGACATTTTATTTAATTTTGTTCAGAAAATAACAAATTTTAACTAAAATCTTTATTATTCAATAAATACATTTATTGTATAGATCAGAAGACATCTTAATAATATATATTTATGATTTTCATTTTCATTTACTTAACAATATCTTGAATACTTTAGAATCTCATGATAAGTGCTATATCATTAAAAATACCTACAGACTCTTGAAATATTTTAAAGAAAACTCAGAAGGTATTTTATCAATTAATACTTATGATTTTCCTTTTCATTTACTTAACAATATCTTGGATACTTTAGAATCTCATTACTGCCCTATCATTAAAAATAATTACAAGGTCTTGAAACATTTTAAAGAAAACTCAGAAGGTATCTTAACAAGTAATACTTACGATTTTGATCTTCATTTACATAGCAATATCTTGAATACTTTAGAATCTGTTGATAAATGCCATATTATTAACAATCCCTACATGGTCTCGAAATATTTTAAAGAAAATTTAGAGGGTTTCTTAAAAATTAATACTTATGATTTTGAAAACCTTTTTGGTAGTATTGCACATTATTTGGTTTTAGAAATATTTGAAAATATATACGATGAATTTTTTTTTTTAGGTGATTAATTGTGAAAAGAATTATTGGATTAACCTCATAATTTTTTCTATTTTTTTTTTAATGTTTTGTTTAATGGTGTGGAATATTTTTTACAAATTCCAGGAATTCCGATGGACACTATCCATTCGAGTGCTTTTGCAAATATTTTTCTTTATGTGTTTAATAGAAAATTTAATAATATTATATTTTACAGATACATAGATGACATAATGGTATTTAACTGTGAAAATTTTGCGAAATAGCAAGTGAAACCAATCAATTCGACCTTATTTTAAACCGAACTGATACTGATGATAAAATTTCTTTTTTGGATTAAAAAATTATAAAAAAAAAAAAAAAAAAAAAGGTGAAAACTTGTCGATTGGTATTTATTGAAAAAGACAGGATTTTTGCTTTAGGGTTTGTAATCTGACGAATTGGTTTACCGGCGGTAATCATGTAGTTTAAACAAAATATTATGTTTACAAAAATTAACAGGATTAAAATGATTCGCAAAAACGATATTGACCTGAATATAGCTCTTAAAAACCTTAGAAGCAGTTTAACCATTAACCACTATCCTGCTTTCTTACTAAGTAAACATACCAGGTAGCACATAACGTTGTTATAGCGTTGCAAATAAGTCTGAACAGTGAAAAATTAGTTTTAACAACGTTGTAATAACAACAATATGTGCTACCTGGGATTTCAATCAACCTGATTTTTAATCTTATACATCGTTTTTCTTCCTCTTGGGCGACATTTAAGAACTGGTAAGTGGCTCTACCAGCCAAAGAGGGTTCTCTCTTTTTTGGTGTGGATTTTTTTCATTTTTCCTTTTTAAATTCTGCATGTCGTATAAATTTGTATTTATACATTTTTATGTTTTATATTGATGTATTACTATTTACTAATGTACCTTATTTATATTAGTATTTTGTATTAATTCATTTTTAATCTTGAATTCGCTGGCTTTATATATTTTTACTTCATCTTTGAGAAGTCGAGGGCTGGGAACGTATTTTTTTGGCTTAAAGCTCAGAAACTTCTCACTTTTCCTTCCCTACAGGGGGGGGGGGGGGAAGATGACCCCGTTGTGTTTTGGGATTTAATTTTTTCATTTATTATCAGCTAATTAATTTATATATATATATATATATATATATATACTCAAAGACAGAAGAGTTTCATTTAAAAAAATCAATTTAATTATATAAGTTACACGAGACAGATTTTTAATAACCTGCAATAAAATGTACAAAAACTAGAGATGAAAGAATAATAATAGAAGATAACATCATAATCTACAAAAACACACAATAGTTGTTTTGGGTCGAAATAATTAGGTACGACTCATTATCAGGGAAAAAGTGGCCACCTTGTGCAGAATGAAAGCAAGAACTCAGATCAGCACTTCTACACAACCATAAAAGTAAATAAAACTTTCAGATCAAGCATTGAGCTATTAATGATACTTATCAATTAAGCATCAAAAAACAGTTATTAATTTTATTTTAGCTGTTTTAAGTATACATGTATTTCGATCATAAAATGGATTTTGTTTCCCATTCTTTATTAGTACAAAATGTACGTTAACAAAATATATTTATTTGTTAAAAAATTGTTTTATAAAAATATTTGATGTGACAAATTGTTCCTTCATATGTGTGAATTTGACAGCATTTATTAATAACTGAATGACAATTGTCGCTTTTGGCCAAGCTGGCCTGAACCTTACTTAAGCTATCTATTTGCACCACCGTAACGTTTCATACACAGTTACTGAATTACTGAAAATGATGACAAATATAACTTGATTTTCATTTACAAGGTGGTCATAATGAAACTGACAGTACTTATAGCGTCATGTAGCGCTTACTATTAACGAAAATAGTGCCAATTTTTGTAGGATGATTAAACAAAACGGAGAACGAAGGATTCCTAAAAAAAAAAAAAAAAAAAAAAAAGTTTCAAAAATCACCACTAGACGAATACGTGACGCTATACATTAGTTTTAAAAAATGGAAAAGTGGGAACAAATTAGCGCAATGTCTACAATTTCAAAATGGAGATTATAGACAAAAGCAGTATATAATAAAAGTTCACAATCATCAGTTTTAAATTATAAATTGCGACAAAAGTTTTACTTAGGAAAACAGCGCTACATATTTCCCTAGCGGTGACTTTGGGAATTAATATTTCTTTCATGGAATCCTATTTTACCCTCTTCTTTAATCTTCCTGCAAAATTTGGCGTCATTCTCGCAGTTAGGTCGCGGCACAGAGCAGTGTAAACACTGTTAGTTTAACTATGCCCGCCTTGTATATTTAGCCAATTTTGGGATTAATAAATTTTTCAACAAGATTTTGTATTTTTAACAAAAATATTTTATCAAACAGATAAATTTATCATGAGATGAAATGGACATTTTTCAAATTAATTTGGATCGGAAAAATAGATTGTCTTTCCGGAACGTTTCCGCCAAAGATAAAATATTTTGATACATGCTATTAGAAGAACGTTTTCTTCTAGAAATGATATATAACTGAATCGTAAATATAATTTTATTCAAATTAACATTTATTCCTGAAATAAATATTTAAAAAAAAATCTTTCAGTAATATAATTTATTGATTTTAACAATACTGTTTAAATAATATGCAACCTAAGGCATGTTCAAAGAAAACTTCGACAGACATTGAGGAATTAAATTAAAAAAAGAAGTTTTCAACATTCTGAGAGTTATTAATTAAAGATACCTTGGGGCACATATTTGTTTCTGCTAAGCTGTACATAATTATCTTAATTTCCCAAAGCAGTAGCTCATGTTTCTTCTTTCTTGATGGCATTTTTAGGCGTACATTTTAAAAACATTAAATAAATTTATTAACTCTTTTTTTTTTTTTTTTCCCCTTTCACTCTCTGTTACGAATATTCATTCATAAAAGTTTTGAATTTTTTTTTTTTTTTTTCACATTTTATTCACATTGTTTATAAAGTGATTAATTTAAACTAATGTCTTTATTATACACCAAAAACTTTTTTTTTTCTTTCAGAAATATAGAAACAAATTTTTCGCTTTTTACATTTTTTCGACACTTATCTATTTTAAAAACAATGACAATGACAGCAGTTATTGCAATTTTTGAAAATTTTGGTTATTTAAATGTTCGAATAAAATAATTTTTGTATTAAAATGTATACAGTGTGTTACAGTGTGTGATCAAATTATTAGATTATTTTTTTTTATTTACTTATTTATTTATTTATTATTATTATTATTACATTTTTTCGATTACCTTAGAAAATATTAGACAAAATGGCCTGAAACTTCATACAGTCGGTAACAAAAGTCTCCGAAAACCTATATAAAAAAGTACACTTAATGCAGTTTTGTTAAATAAATCCTTGTCGAATCCTGTTTTTAGACTAAATAAGAACAGGATTCGACAAGGATTTATTTAACAAAACTGTATTAAATGTACATTTTTTATATATGAATTCTTGCAGTGTTCGGAGACTTTCATTACCGACTGTACATGCAAAGAACATTTGAAATCTCATATTTTCCACTATCGATTTAGTCCAAAGTCCAATTAGGGGACCAACCACAAATTGAAGAAGGGCAAAAATACTTTATATCATACTGTATCACAAAAAGCTACAAATGACTTGTGGCTTTAACCCCGTAACAATCTCGTAATTTTCAAGAAAACGTTGAAAAAAGTGACTATTTTTCTTATTCAATAAAATTGTATTAAATATAGTGTATAGACAATATATGTATTCATTTTTAATCTTTGGACTTTTTTTTTTTTTTTTAGCTTCAAATCAAAAAAAATTAATTTTGCAGAAAAACCAACAATCAGGGTTATTACGACTGAATGTTGGTTTTCAGTAAAATAGGAAAAATAAAAGATATGTGTTTTAAACATTAAAACAGAATTTGGTGAAAAGAATTTTACTCGTAATACAACACTGTACTTATCCAGATACTACACTATCCAGATTCACAATCCAAACTTTCATAAATATCACTTATTTTTTAATCATTCTCAAATTCAATTATACTATCCAGAATTTTACTCATAATACAACATTATACGTATCCAGACACTACACTATCCAAACTTTCATAAATATCACTTATTTTTG
The DNA here is from genome assembly GCA_963930645.1 of Salticus scenicus. Classification (NCBI taxonomy): domain Eukaryota; kingdom Metazoa; phylum Arthropoda; class Arachnida; order Araneae; family Salticidae; genus Salticus; species Salticus scenicus. The sequence continues at coordinate 279,652,862 of OZ005653.1, forward strand.
AATCATTCTCAAATGCAATTAATTATACTAAAATTTGAATCCGAATCACTTTGTGATTCTGACTGCACAATGAACACAATATTCAGAAAAAATTTTTTACCACAGAGCACAAAACCATGTGCATTCAAAAGATAGACTGAGCTAAGGTTAAAAAATAAGTATTACAAATATTTAAAATTGAATGGTGTTGACAGTTTAAAACAAACCAACTATCTTCAATTACGTTTTAAATAGTCTGTTACTTCTATCTAGAGTATAAAATAAGAAATTTAAAATTTTCTGCGTACCAGAAATGGTTTGTTTTTAAAGCTTTTTAGTGCGTTATTTTTTAACTTTCCAGCCGGGAAATATCACGGGCACGAGAAATAAGGAGTTTAAACTCACCCCGTCATTTCCAAGGGAGCGAGAAAGAAGGGGTTAATATAAGACTCCTATATATATGATAAGAGCTGGTGCAGTGTCCGCTATTTTCTAGCCCGTCTGGGAAAGTGTTGGCGGTAGAAAAAGCTAGGTTACCTGATTAGCGTTGTTATCGCCTTTAAACTTCTATACAGATCAAGTGAGCTAGAACTTTTTATCACGAAACAAACAAGTTGGCAATTTTAAGAACATCGCCAATATTCTCAAAACTGCAACCCTTCAAGTTAAAAGCAATGTAATATTAAAGTTAATTTTAAAAGAATTTAAAGTAATAATTGAAAAAAGCAGTACATTCATATTAAATTTGTGAAACAACTTTGAAAATAAAATGAAATAATTTGAAAATAAAAGAAATCTTACGCTACAAAGTTGTGCTCTTGCTCCGGGTATCAACGAGTTACATCTGCAATTTATAATCCACTTTTTCCTTCTTTCTGGATTAGAAGAAAATATAAACAGGCGGTGCCCTTTTCTGGAGTTATTCGTGCAATTTATTGCCGAAAAACCACCAATAATAAATCGTCAGCCGGTCTTGTAGGCTAGAAAATGGCGGATGCGTCAGCCTATCTATGTAGGAGTTCTAGGTTAATACATTGTGGCACGTACTACGTGCAATATTTGTGTGTTTTGGTGGAAGAATTGCGCAATAATATAAACAGATATATATATATATATATATATATATATACATATCAGGGTTCGTACGGGCCTTATTTTTTCCCTGAGTCTTATACCAGTAATTTTGTAGAATGATTTTCATTATAAAATAATTCTATATGATTAAGCTGAATTTTATTGTTTCAGAATTCTGGTGTGAGACTCAGGGAAAAAATAAGGTGCGTACGAACCCTGTATATATATATATATATATATATATATATATATATTTTTTTTTTTTTTTTTTTTCAAAAATTACTAAATTTTTGGTAAGTTTTTTGCTTATAACTGAAACGGATTTTCATAAAATTTTTACGATACTTTCTGAAAAATTAACAAAACATTAGCAAAACCTTATTCTGAAACATAAAATTCCCACGGGTAATATTCGTTGAGATATGAGCATTTTTAGTAAATATTGTTTTACTGCGCATGCGCGAAAGATAAAAAATTTTTATTGCACAGATTAAAATCTAAATATATTGAAAAACTTTTAGCAAAAACTCATTTGAATAGAATAAAGAATTAAGTAAATTGTCGGGAAAAGAACGAGCCAGATACAGTGAAATCCTGATCTATCGTTTCCGCATTGATCGTTTTATTGTATTTAAATAATGTTAACGAAACATGTATTGTACTTCAAAGAGTCGTTTTCCCGCATTCATTGTTGAAAAATTTTTCTCCTGACCTTGTAATTTCCCCCCCCTAAAGGTTAAGCTGTTCTCTGTGGCATACATACTGGAACTACTGCCTTAATCCTAAAATAACTTTTTCACCCATTTCCATTGAAGAACAAAATTGTGATGCTATGTCTCCGGATCATCTATTCATTTTGTAATTTCAGCATGGCAGTAAGTAACCCCTTCAGTAATTCAGAATATTGTTCCATAAAATGCGGTTACGTGCGGAAAATTGAAGAAGGATACCAGACAGAAGGGCAAGAAAATTATTATGACGAGAATGCCGATGAAGAGTGGTTGTGTGTAGCAGAAGATGCGTCTAATACAAAATTTAGTGATAATTTGCTTCAATCAAGACGCGTTGCGCTTAACCGTCGTATATAAGGAAACCGCATAGATATAACAGCGTATATAGCTTTTACGGCAGAAGGCCAGAGTAATACTATAATTTTAATGTCCTCTATGTCATTTGCCTTTGATATTTTTCGTCCAAATGTTTGTCTGTTTGTTTATTTTAAGATATACATCAGATTTGTATACTTGACTCGTAGTCCGCTTGTAAATCTTCGTCAGATAATTACAGGTAGCACATGACAGAACTACAGTACGAAGAAAGGGAAAAAACACCCAGGGCCATCGCGGGAATAGAACCCGCTCTCCTGCGCTCGAAGGCGATTAGCAGTGTGATGACATAACCACTCGGCCACAGAGAGTCCTTCGTCCAAATAAATTTTTGATGTCCAGTATTGACTTATGATTTAGTAAACACTGAAAAACTCTGACTTAATGTCAATAGCAGAATGGAGGCACTGAGGTAGTACTTAAATTATCAAGTCAAGGAAAAATGAGAGGGTCACCAGTATATAAATTTAAAGATAATTATATTGACTGTGTGTAATATATTATCAATATAGCAATAATAATTAATTTTTTAATTCTTTATATAAAATATATTGCATTCTGAGAATGAAACAATTTTGAAGCTGAAAAATAAAATTGAAGCAACTCGAATCTTTCAGTAATAGAGTCAAATAGTATTGGATATATTATTCTTCATGGTGGAATAAGGTGATATAGCATAATGAAGCATAAATGATCGAGCTTGAAAAAATTAAGCTAGTACTTCTAACAAAATTATTAAAAGAAAAAAGAAATGAAAAGGAAAGAAGAACTAGTATGTTGTGGCCACCACGAGACTTTCTTCTATATTTTCCTATACAAATTCACTCAGTAACAATAATTAAAAAAAAAAAAAAAAAAAAAAAAAAAGTGGGACTTTGACAAAATTTTGGGTAAAATGTGAAAATTATTCTAAGTTTGTCAAAACACGGAAACCGTGGGACTTTGACAAAATTAGGGGAAAAATGCAAAAATATGTTAAAGTTTGTCAAGACACGGAAACCGTAGGACTTTGACAAAATTAGGGGAAAAAAGCAAAAATTAGTTTAAGTTTGTCAGAACACGGAAACCGTGGGAGTTTGATAAAATTAAGGGGAGAGAAAAAAAAACAGATTTTTATAAGTTTTTTCGTAAAAAGTAAAAAAAAATCGATAACTTTGTTTTAAATTATCACAGATTTATAGTTCAACCATTCGTTTTAAAGGTATTGACGAGACCTTTCGAAAGATACCCATCTTGAAAATTTTTGCCCTATATCACCCTGTTAAAAATTTAGAAAAAGCGGGATGGCAACGCAACCTGTAAGACGATTTTTACCAAAAGTTGATAGGCACTAATTTATGTCAACGTGCAACTACATACCAATTTGTATGAAATTCTGTGCAGTAGTTCCAGAGATACAGTTGCCACAAAATTTTGTCACACACACACAGACAGACAGACAGACAGACATTTTCTAAAAATGGTAAAATCGTGTTCTACAGCTCTCAAAACGTGTAAATCCATCAAAAACCCGAAATCGAAAATTTTTACGAATCCAATACTTTCTTCTATTGAAGATAGAAGAAAGTAAAAAAGAACATATTGTTTAATGTTATTAATACTTCTACATAGTTTTAAGATATCACATAAATAGATTAATTGATTGGGTTTTTTATCTGTGTTTTTTGTTATTAAAATTAGTTATTTAATATAATTATTGATGTAGCAAAATTGCTTTTTGAATTTCTTAATGTCGCAATCCTCAGACATTACGTTCATTATTTTAATATGTTACCTTCCATTTCCCAAAATTTTATTATAGGTCATTAAACAAACTCGTTTATTATCCATTATGCTTTGGAATGTCAAAATATTAATCGGATAGAAACTTTAATGCGTTAAACGATAAATCGATTTAACTATTACTGATTTATTGTGAAATAATCAACGTCCCATTTTGCTTTATATTTCTATAATTACGTTCTGCTTAAGTGTAGGAATCTTATTAATTAAATTTGCTGCGTCGAAAACGATATTGGTAGCAATTTTACTGTGTATATAATATTATTTAGGATAAAAATTAAAAGAAATGAATGCAGTGTAAATAAAACTCAATAAACTTTTACAATATAATTTTTCTCTCAAATTTTTAGGCCATAGCAAATTAAAAAAGTTACATTTAAAAAATGTCAGCAAGATAAAATTAGAATTATCTAAATATGAATTCGTTAAAATCAAAACAGGCTTTTAGGGTGCAAAACGTTTTAAAATTCGATTTTTAAAATTAAAAATAGTATAGGTGCTCCAGTGATTGGCATGCTCCAGTAATTGACATCTATCCAGAAATAATTAATAAATAAGAAAAATAATAAAAATAATAAAATCATATATTTTACATATAAGAATTTTAACATTTTATGTCAAGCACTGGAGCATAGGGTGCTAATAACTGGCAAAATGAATAACTAGCAGTGTCAAACACTGGAACATAGGGAGGCAATTACTGATAAAATGAAAAACTGGCAAAGTCAATTACTGGAACTTTGAGTGGGTGTAAAAAAAAAAAAAAAATAATCATAAAAAAAATAATTGTTATTAAATGTATATATTTTAACATATATGTGGTTCTGAATGTCTTTCATACCATATGTACTAAGCTAAGATTTCTAAAAATATTTTCTGATGACTAGAACATTAAAAACATCAGAGATTGCTCTAAAAGTGTCAATCACTGATGCTCTAACACTATCTAAATATGAATTCGTTAAGATCGAAATATATTAGTAGAGTACAAAACGTTTTTAAAAGAACTATTATTTATCTATATGTATGTGTGTGTGTGTGTGTGTGTCAGATGGAAAAATTTCCATAATATAAAAATGATAATTTAATGATTACTTAAAATACTTTCGTCTTTGTAAAACATATAAAATGTGACGTGTCAACGGACAGCAGTATCGGATTTTAAAGACTTCGTTTTTGAGATTACAGTATGGAAGCAAATGCAGGGGTCGCACTCTCCGCCCTTTTTTCAGGACACTCTAATGAATAAGAAATTTCTGCCTCCATTCCTACCACTATTTTTATACAATAAACTCTATCCCACTTAATCGTGACACATTACTAAAAAAGTACCATAAAAGTTTCTCCATAAAATTTCTGGTGGCAAAAAAGTTGGAAATTTTTTTCCCTCATATTGTCCTGAAAAACGGGCGGAGAGTACGACCCCTGCAAATGGCTTTCATGAATATAATTATATTTAGAATAATTCAAAACAAGATAATTCAATAAATTTTTAATTCACAATTCAATAAATGTTTAATATTGAAGTCAAAAATAATGTATATGAATGGGCTAGTAATCAAATTTAGGACAGTCTAAAGTAACAGCATTTAAACGATAATCGATGTTAATATTTCATCAGAAGAATATTTCAACTTAAGGTAGGTGAGCCAAAGGGGGCAATAGTTAAGCTTTGACATTTTTTTTTCTAATTTTCTCGTTAGGCGTATGTGGTTGGACTTTTTTTTATAAAGTGCTATGCTTATCTCTTACACACATCAAGTATAATTTTCTTTGTAAAATACAATATAGTTACTTTTGTGACACAACTTCAATATTGTAACCTCTGGGCCACGTTTGGCGCACTGCGTTTCAAAGGTGGCTCGTGTATTGAAAGTACTTTTAAAATGTTGGGGGAAAAAAATACACGGCAAACTATTTTTACTTTTAGAAGTATTTAATTACATGGAAATTACAAAGGAAAAAAAATCACAATGATACTTTAATACGTCAAATAATACTTTTTTAATCGAATTCTATACAGAAAGTGCAGATGAAAATTTAAACTTTTCTTTTTAATCCCGACATTTTTTATGCAATATCGAAAGCATTGATTACACATTCGATATCTATTAATTTGATTTTCTTGCATAAGGGGTAAAATCAGCTTGGTTTTGTCCAGGCTACCTTGATAGCTTGTATATGATTGCCATTTGCACGGTATTAAACTGTTAATATGATACATTTATTAGAAATGAAATCAATGTTGTCAAAGAGAAATATAAACTAAATATGCATTCAGAAAGCATGTCATAAGTCAATATTCTAAGAATTTACAAAGAAAAGTCACGAAGAGACTTTTATCTCAGCAACCATTGATCGCAGACTTATACTCCTAATTACAAAATATTTTTAAAATGTAAGCGCTAATGATATAATATGTTTAAATTTAAAAATTCATTTTTTTTTTTATTTACAAAAAATAATTTTTTATACAATCCCCAAGTCCCTATAGTGATATTTTGTAAAAGTTGATACTCATCCTAACAAACATAACACAAAAAGTTTCACTTCTATTCTCCCAAAGTTGATCGTGACTTTTAGTTTTAAAGTTTGGGATTTTTTCACATTTTCTCGGACTTTATTAAGGGTTCGGTTAAAAAGATTCTTAATAAATCCTAAATACACAACCTTCTGGAATAGAGAGGAATTTTTAAAGCATTTTAATTAATCTGTTGGGGCATTCACACGACATTCTTTCACCCTACATTTGAATGCTATACTGACGAATTATACAAGGATGGGTAAGAAAGAAAGTTCTGCATTTGAATATACTTTCAAACTGTTCAAACTGATTTTAGAGACTGTTTTATTTGACAAATAATCGCCCTTTTTCAAATCTCCGTTTAAATATTGTACATACGTTAATAAAAAATTTAGGGTTCTTGTTAAATTTAAATATTTATTCCAAAGTATTGAGAAAACTTCACACTGAACACTTCCTGAGACCTACGAATCTGGCAAACTTTTAAATGGCAGCCTCATTTTATTTTCATCATTCCAAATTCGACCTTCCTGTATTTATTTGTTTTTAAGTTATGTTGATAAAATTAATACACATAGCAATCCAACCGATAAAAGTTTAATTTTCATATTTAATGTAGCTCAAAAATCGTAGTTATAGCAAGAAAAACAGCGTTGAAAATTGGACTTCAAACAATAGTTTGTCTACCATATCTGCATAGAAAAGTAACGACGAATTCTAACTAATTCTCTTGGAATGGATAAAATTTAATAAAGTACTTCAATCAATTACATTCAATCGAAAAGGAAGTTTGCACTTAATTACGAATAGTAGTACACATCATCTACGCGTTACATACATATTACATGTTCTACTTAAATTTAACACAGAATTTAAAACCCATAACGCATCTCAAAATGCACAGCTCATAATTTCTTTCTATAGCCTTAATATAACCGTTTACTTATGTAGTTCTGTAGACAAATGGTAAATGGTTTTGAACCATTATTCTATGTCCTATATTGCATATAAAAAACTATATGTTTATTCCATTGTGTTTACTGCAGTCTAAGGACGTCAAACAGTCAAACTGTACCTACGAAAAAATTGTTCCATCTTGTAGGTCCCTGTACGCGAACTCTTTATAGGGTTTTAACAAAAAATTTCAAATAGCATCTTCATATGCTACAGATTTAGAATACTGAGTTTGGATTTCTTGCTAATAGTATATATATATATATGTATATATATATATATAGTTAGTTACAGTGATAACAGATACACAGACACACTTACAGGTGTACTTGCCAACATCCTAATTAATATTCTGTAGCATTGTTAGTTCCGCTTTTTTTCTTTTTTTTCTTTTTTTTTTTTTACACCAGTATTTTTTTTTTTTTTTTTTTTTAATTATTTTTTTAAGAGTATTTTTCTTCTTTCTTTATCGTAATTGCATTTGGAGACTATTTCTCTAAAAATTTACTGGTGTGAACAAAGGGGCGGGACTAACGATACCACTGAATATTACCATAATTTCTGGTAGATACCTCGCAGGTTATATAATCCAGTTTTGCACCAGAAATTTCAATTGATAAACAAATTTATATTTGTACGGGCTCTCCCTTCAAAAAAGTATAGATTTCTCTATTAAATAAAATTTCTGGTAGAGAAATGATCCATCTAACCTGCGAGTTATCTATCAGAAATTACGGTAATTAGAATGTTTGCATGTTGGCAGCAGTGTTGCCAGATTGGGGACTTTTTTATTCAATAGCCACCACTAAATTTTTATTGTAATGGTTGCCTAATCACTTCGAAGATTAATTGTCTATTATGTGTATCAAATATCACTTCTGAAAGTTATTGGTGGTAGTTGAATAAAGAAAGTCCCCAATCTGGCAACACTGGTTGGCAGGTGTGCTTACAGGCCAACCGTTATAAACTTGATTTTTGGACTCAGTTTATCTCAAAACCAGTACAAAAGCTAAGTTTGAGAATTCGACCCCAAACGATACTTTCTTTGTCATATATAGGTAAAAGAAAAGAAAAGACTTCAGCAATTAAAAAAACTGCAGCAATTTAAATACATATTATATATATATATATATATAATCTCAGAGGTCGGAGTCTCCTTTTTTTTTTTTTTTTTTTTTTTCAAAGAATGCTTTCGAAGCCGAGAAATTCTCGCTTCTTTTTCCACAACTGTTTTCTTAGAGAAATATTTACTGTAATACGTCGTGATTAAACAGTATAGAAATTATTGTATAAAAATTGTGTTAGCAAAAAAGAAATAAATTTCTCGTCTCTTAAAATGTCCTGAAAAAAAGAGGCGGAGAATATGACCCCTGATAATCTTAATCGTTTAATAATTTTCAACTATATTTTGAAATGTTTGTAAATATTCCTTTTTATATAACTGTTTATTTAAGTATTCTATGATTTTAATTCCTGAAAATCTGTTGCTCTTAGTACATGTTAAAAATATGTAAATAATTATGAAAATTAATAGTTTTTAATTATCCATAGTTCATATTGTTGCATTTTTCTTTATGCTTCATTTTAAAAATTAAATCCCATATCATTAGTTGGTTTGAAATATCATTAGTTGTCGTTATTTATTTCCTTTAAAAGAATATTTTGCATCCATTTTTCATATAACATTTCAAAAAAGGATAATATTAAACAGTTGAAATTTATCATTTGAAGGTTGTAAATATCCTGTGTTAAAAATGAAGTTAACGATGCAAGATGATCAAAGATGATTTTCAATGATCAAAGATTAATTTTCAACTTCTTGGCCATATTTTTTTATATTCTTTTTGAAATATAACTCATTATTTATTATATCTGTTCCTTCGAATATATATTTTTTTTATGTTCTGGGGAAGAAATATAGTAGAAATTTGACTTCTGTCAGTGCTATGTGTGTATAATAATATAAAAATAACTTAATGTGATCTTTTTCTTTTTACTAGGACTTGTTTTTTATAGCCGTAAACCCCGGAAAAAAATAAAATGCAATATTGTTCAAATTATATTTATATTACACTTGCGTTCTTTTTTAATAAAATCAATGCAATTACTTAAAAGAATAATATATATATTCAATATTATTATATTATTATTATTATTTTTTTTTTTTTTTTGAGATAAAGAAAACTGTGGTAAAAATGTAAAATATATGTTATATTCTTGTACAGAACTAGTTAAGTGGATATTGGCGTGTAAGTTTTCAAATATCGAAATCTATACTAATATTAACAATCGCAGAATAATACAAATATTAATTATAAATAAATAAATTAAAATAAGAGAAGTCATTAAATAAACAAAAGAGAAAATAATAAAAGGATACATGAGTATTTTTCTCTATTAAAAATCTATAAATGATAGACTCACTAAATTCTATACAGCTCATGCAACGGTGACCTAAAACAATTATATAAATTTTCAGCTCAATCGGATGACGCGTTTAGACGCTATCGCATTTTAAATAATTTGAGCCCATAAGCCCCAATAATAACAGGGTTTTTTCTTTGTGTCCCTGTAAAAAGACTATAAATACTATATTCTCCAGAATTTATACAGCTCGTGTGAAGGTAATCTATAACATGTACACAAATTTTCAGCTCAATTGGATATAGCGTTTCGACACTATCGCACTTTAACGAATCTGAGACCATAGAGCATAATGGTAAATAATTTTTCGTTGTGTCCCTGTAGAAAAAATTATACATGTTAGATTCACCAAAATCTATGTATATATAAGTTTTCAACACAATCAGAGGAGGCTTTTAGACGATATCGCATTTTAAATAATCTAACCCCGTATGTCACAATGATAAAGAATTTTTCTTTGTGTTCCTCTAAAAATTTTATAAGTGCTGCATAGTCCAAAATTCATATAGTTAGTGTGACGTTGATCTAAAACATATATATAAAGTTTCAGCTCAATCCGATATGGCATTTAAACGCTATCGCACTTTAAAGAATTTGAGCCAATAGGGCATAATGGTAAGGAATTTTTTGTTGTGTCCCTGTCCCCCCCCCCTTCCTGCGTGACTCACCAAAATTTATGCACTTCGTTCAACGGAACCCATAGCATTTGTATAAACTTTCAGCTAAATCGAATAAGACGTTTAGACGCTATCGCAGTTTAAAATTTTTGGGGCATACAGACTATAATGATAAAGAGTTTTTCTTTGAGATTCTGTAAAAAAACTATAAACGCTAGATTCACCAAAATTTATATAGTTCGTGCGACGGTGACTTATAATATGTGCATAAATTTTCAGCTCTTGAATAAGGTATTTAGACACTATCGCACTTTAAACAATTTGGACCCATAAACTATAATTATAAAGAATTTCTCTTTGTGTCCCTGTAAAAAAAAAAAAAAAAAAAAAAAAAACTATAAATGCTAGATTCACCAAACTCAATAGGGTCCTTGCGACAGTGACCTATAATATACATACCAACTTTCAGTTCATTCTAACAAAGTGTTTATACGCTATTTTGTTCACTAATACACATACACACATACATATATCATCGTAAAAATAGTAAATATGAATCCATGAGACCTCAAAACGTGTAGAAACACCAAAACCTCAAACTTAGATTCTTGACATGATTACGAGACTTTTCTTACTATAGTGTTCGGAAAGTAAAAGCGGAATCTTTTCTGATCAAATGTTTAACTGTAAAACTAATTGATATATAAAAGGTACAAAAAAGAAGCATTACTCGATATTTATGGTATTTTTTCCTTTATGAATTTATATGTTATATCACACAGAAATTTTTATTTATAGATATGTATGTAAGATGTTATATCATTATTCAACGAGATTTATAGCATAGGGGCTAGGTCTCCGTTATTTTAAACGGAGACTTCATACCGGATGATTTTTATGAAGGTTTTCAGTTTATTTAATTTTATTTATTCGTCGGTAATACATGTGACAGATTTTTCCTTTTAAGTATTTGGTGATAAATCTGAATTAAAAATTAGTAATACTGGCAGCTTCTTATACTTTTTTAATAAAATAAGAGTTGTAAATAGATACGAATTTAGTTTATAAAAGTATAAGCAAAATTAATTATTACAGATAATAAAATTTTTCTTTTTATTGATACTTGCCAACCTACTAATATCTGTAAGATTTTCATTACCCGCCCTTGTTTTCTTTTTTTTCTTTTTTTACACTAGTGTATTTTTAGAGTATTTTTCCAGCAATGTTGCCAAATCTGGCAGATTTTTTATTGAATAATCACCAATAATTTAAAAAAGTTATATTTGATATACTTAATAGACGATTAATCTTCGATATGACATATGACCATAATGATCCTCTTAATAGACGCAGACCCAAAGCGGGCCTCAGTCTAAACTCCCACCGTTAACCTTTTTTGTGTTAGCTTTTTTGCCTTTTCACTTTTCTATCGCTTTCGGGCCTTGACTTCTCTTCGGAGATTCCTGTCCTTGTCTTTGTGCTGTCTCGTGTTGTGTGTTTTATGTCCTTGTGTTATTAAAAAAAAAAAAATAAAAATAAAATAAAAATTAAAAATGTGTGTACCAAAAATATTAAAAAATTAGCTCCTTGAAATATAAAAAATATTCTTACTATCCCTAAACGTTCTCCTAGTTGTGTAATGCTGTACTAAACCTTTCTACTCATTTTTAATATTGTGTTTCATCTTTCCATAAGCTCTAAAATTCCTTTGTTATTGTTTTTTGTTCATTTTATGTCCCCCCCCCCTCTCTCCATTGCAGTGAAATTGTTGTTCGGGACTCTCACTCCGTTAGTTTCCACATCTAGGTAAAGGGAGGATGCGTGACGCTGTCACAGGTGCCTCCCAACCATTCCCTCCTAACTTCCTAACTTCTTCGATGGGATTAGGCAAACGTTACAATTAAAAATTACGAGTGATTATTGAATAAAATATCCGCCAAATCTCGCAGCACTGGTTGGCAGGTATGTTTATCGCATACTTGCCAACTTACTTATTAATATCTGGAAGATTGTCAGTACCCAACCTTTTTTTAGATACTAGAGTATTTTCAGAGTATTTATCTTCTTGTTTCATCGTAATTACATTTCAATAAACTTTTTCTAAAAATAAAGTTGTGTGGAAAAAGAGGCTGGTTCTAAAAATTTTCTAAATATTAATTCAATAGTGATATATCTGATTAAAAAAATTAAAATATCAGAAAGTATTGTTTAATATTAATTTAGTTACCATTCATATAAATACTATTTAGCGCTGTTTACGCGTTTGATTATAGAAATCACGTTGCAATAATAAACAAAGAATTTATAAAGACTCCCTAAATAAATTATCTCATGCTTACAATTTTTTTTCTTTTATTTTTATTGTAAAAAAGCCAAATAAGAGAGTTGTTATGGGTATGAAGCCTCTGTCAGTCTGTTTGTCTCTTTGTATAGCACGATATCTTCTAGACGATTAGACATTTTTCAATGCGTTTTTTTTTTTTTTTTTTTTTTTTTTTTTCCGCTTAAGAAGGCTGGTTTATTAGGAATGTTTCCTTTTAGCTATGTTTAATAAAAGTCAGTTTGATAATAATTTTTTGAACATTTTGCATTGATATTTTATAATTTGCATGTTGGAAATCCTCCAATTTCTAAGTCATACAAGATAATATCTTTGAGCAGGCGATTTCCTAACTTATAAATCGCATTAAATTATGAATCATATTGATTTTTTAGGCGCGCGCAAAATGACTCTTTTTTAAAAATTGCAAATTTTAAACCAATTTTAACAAAATTAAACATTGGTTATCGATACTAATTACCAGTTGGGAATCGAAATTTCTTTAAATTCGGTTAAAAGCTAGAAATTTTAAAGATTTCTTTTGAAATAACTTAATATGTTATTTCTTAAACATTGAATGAAGTACTAAATATACTCTGAAATATACTCTGTACTCTGAATTGAATGAAGTACTAAATATACTCTGAAATATTCTCTGTACTCTGAATTGAATGAAGTACTAAACTTTGTGAGATTGTCACTGACTTTACTTCTACGATAAGTCACTTTTAGGCATAAAAATGTTTAAAAAACAAAATCGCAAATTTTTAATCAATTTTGTCAGAAAAAAAAAAATAAAGATAATATTAATAATAAAATAAAATAAAAATGTCAAAAAAGAGTGATTAAGATTTCCTTATCAAAAGAATGTCTAAATTTGTTTAAAACATATAGATTTTAAAGAAAATTAATATTTAAATTAATCCAATCGTAGTTGTTGAAAATTAATAACTTGTGTTGAAGTCCTGTGTCGAAAATTTAAAATTTACGAATTAGCGAACTTCTTATTGAAAATTACAGATTTCACAGAAAAAAAATAAATTAAAGGTCGATTTTGTTCTAAAGATTTAACCTTGTTATGTAGTTCTTTTACTTAAACTACAATTCTAAATAAAATGTTTTCATATAATTTTGAAAAAGCTGATAGTATTATTACTTTAAAATTTTAATTAATACCATGAAAACTGACTTTTTCGCAGGAACCTTTAAAATATTAATCTCTCAAAATTATGATAGCTTGTTTTTTTTTAACTTCGCCATTCATATGTAGTGCACCCTTTTTTCATCAAAATTATAATCTCCTTAGGTCGGAGGTCTAACTAAAAAATAAGACATTTGCATAATAATTATTTCTATTTAATTCTTTAAAACTTTAGTATGTTTTATTTCTATAGTGGTGGCTCTCAATGCATGTTATCAGGAGTTGTACTTTCTACACGTTTTCCAAGACACTTTCAGATATGAAAAATTTTCTAGTTTCTGGCTACTACTAGTTTTATACAGAAATCGTTTTCGTATTTTTATAAAAAATAATCGTATCAAATAAAACAGACTGTAGCTTAAAACAACGTTTAAAACATTATAAAAATGAGGAGGAATGAACAAAAAAAATTTGGACATGTCAAAAAAAAAAAAAAAAAAAAAAATCAAAATCAAAAATCAGCATTTAGTTCCTACTTTTCATCATTGAAATAAGACTTAAAAAAAAAAAAAAATTGACCAAATTCTTTTACGTGCTCGCACTTACATACTGTGATAATTTGTGTAAAAGAACAATTTGGTAAAGACATGTAAGCCAAGATTCTTGGTTATTTATTTTTGTACAAAATTATCTCAAACCGTCAAGTGTGTTTGTTTGTAGTTCGCATACATTTTATAGAAGTTTCCTGCATCCTTTTCTCCACAGTAAAATGCGAGGGATGTTTCGTCACGTATAAAAGAAGCGACGCAAAAAACGTGTTTTGTTGTTTGTTTGTTTTACTTTTCCTCTTACATGTTTGTCGCTAATTCTTGTGTTCATTACTCCTTTTTTATTATTATGCATGTTTTGTTTTGTTTTTCTTTCATCGAGCCGTTTCAGATCTAGGCCTCAAACTTTCGGCCTGTGCATACCTCTCAACTCCAAAAAAGTATAATTTGATATATACATACTTGCCAACATCCTAATTAATATTCCGTAGTGTTGTTAGTCCCACCCTTTTTTTCACACCAGTAATTTTTTAGAGTAATATTCTTCAAATTCAATTACGATTAAATAAGACGAAAAATACTCTAAAAAGATATTGGTGTGAAAAAGAAGGCGGGGCTAACAATACTACGGAATATTAATTAGCATGTTGGCAAGTGTGTATATATTTTTTTTCTAAAGGTCATATCTGAGAGAGCTTGAATTTTGTATTTCATCTCTTCGCCATTTTGACAATGTCGCCCAAAGAGTCATATTAACCTGAAGTCCTACTTTTTTTTTTTTTTTTATCTGGTGAAAATAACGGAAGTGACCTGCAACATTGAGAAACCAACCTAAGCCTCCTAGGCAATGGTATGGGTTCAGATACGAAAATTTGTAACTTTGAGTTGAATGACAGGACGAGGGGGGGGGGGGTTTTTTAAAGAAATTTTTGTGACTAGGTTGCGCTAGTATATCACTTCTGAAAGTCCTCACTGTGAAAGACCTTTAAATACTTGTTCACGTTCTTTTCAATAAAAAAAAATTCTGATGTTATCTTCAAAGCCTGAAGAGTTACTTCAGTTCAAATTTGTAGGTGAATTGAAATTCACCACGTGCAGAGCTGCCAACCTAATCCGGCAAATTGATAGTACCGCCCATTTTTCTATACCACTTAATTTTTAGAGTATTTGTTTTCTTAATTCATTGTAAATATATTTGAAGAGAATTACTCTAAAAATTAAGTGGTGTAGAAAAATGGGCGGTACTAACAATTTGCTGGATTAGGTTGGCAGCTCTGCACGTGCATATAATTTTGAATCAATCATGTATTCATTACATCCTGACATGAATGAATGCCACATACGTATTTTTTAAATTTTAAAAACTTATGGGTTTTTTATATCGCTATAATTTAATATATTCTATGAAAATATATAAAATGATTTCAGAAACATTCAAAATGAAAAATATTTTTCGTGCTTAGTTTTATTTTATTTATTTATTTTTTTTTTATTTTTTAAGAATTTCTATACTCTTTTATTTACTAAAAGTTTTTCACTTTAATGAAACGTTCCAGAGGACGAAGAAAATATGAAAATGGACGTTGCTTGCTAGATCTTTGAAGGACTCAAAAGAGAATATTGAAAAAAGATTTTTCTTTTGACACAACTTAGAAAAGGGAAAAGGAATTTTAAATGAAGTTAAAAAAAAAAAAAAAAAAAATTGATGTGTTTTAAAATGACCAAAAAGGTAATTTATTTGAAAAATTTACATTGAATTTAAAAAGAAATTGATCATTAAAAGAGTTATTTATAATTATTCATAATTATTAATAATTATTTTATTATCTATTTTAAAATATTTTAAAAGAAATTGATTTGATTTTCTTCTATAGCTTCATATTGACCTGTACTTTAATAATAGATATTTTTAATAAAATAGTCTCGTATTTTATTATAGTTATGCACATTGATATCTGTAAAGATGACTGACTGTTAGTGAAATCATACATTCGTCGTTTTGTATAATCAGAAAAAAAAAAAAAAGAAAAGAAAAGAAAACACCCCTCCCCCATCTCGACTAATTTTGCCACAAATCATCGTAGAAATATACTACTGGCAGAGTCTGATTAAGGGGGAAGCACACATTATTTATACTTACACCGTTATTTTTTAACAAATACTTTCCTCCTATAATAAACAGAAAATTCTCATTAAAAATTATATTAAAAGAATTCTGGTGTCTAATAACGGTGAGTAAATTGGATTGTTTTACACCGTTCATTTTTTATAAAAAATATTTCCTCGTCAAAGCGTGGAATTTCTATGACATAAAGTAAAAAATAATTGTAAAAAAATTCCGGTGAGAGTGGAAATAATGTGTGCTTCCCCCTTAATCAGGCTCTGACTATTGGTGCTGATCGATTAGTAACAACCACTAGTTTATAATGGTATACTTTCCTTCAGGGGTCGCCAACATATTAAAACTTGCTTTACTTTTTTTTTTTTTTTTTTTTTTTTTTTTTTTATCGGTAACATTCATTTTTTATTCGATATTTAAATTCCTAAGGTCAGGGCAATTCGGAAAAAATATCATTTTCGGAATAAATATAATGTAATTCACTTCGGATTTTTCGAACCACACTATTTTCCATAAATGGCTGGTCACTTTCGATTTCAGACATTTTGACAAATTTCTCAATAAGTCTTCAACGAAATGTCTTAAAGCTTCAGGAGTGGGAAGAAAGAGTTGTGCCTGGTATATTGCAGTGAAAGTTTTACCCCGAAGACAATAAAAAAAAAGGAAGCATTAAAAAACAAAAGGATAACATATTATTTGTCATTACCTAGTAAAACGTAATGTTTGAATTGCATTGTAATGCTGTCATATCAAAATGACGCGTATTTTAACCCTTTGCGCTCGGCATATTTTCCTATTTTGAACAGTAAGACACGCCTTTTGGCGTTCCTTTAAAACGTCACACGTATAGTTTCCAACTTACTACCTTTTGGCTACCGAAAAAGTGTAATGATTTTTTTTATTTTACTTCATCATTAAATAAAATAAATCTGTTGAAATTTTCCGGAAGCCGAAAGGTATCCTATAGTTACACGTTTTAGAAAAATAATATTTCATTTGCAGAGGAACACCTTAAGGCGTGACTCGATTTTTTAATGTCCCCTCAGAAGGGGCATACGAGCGATAAGGGTTAATTATTTGTGTTCATTTATATGAAAATAGAGTCTATTTGTGGAGAGAAAAGCGCTTTTTCCTAAAATCGAATCTTAATCTCGTAGGTTATTTTGTTTATAATGTGCAGTATTTGTATGTATTGAATTTCAGTTCATCCGGGAAAAAAAAGGCAAAACTGTATGGTGGTTAACTAAAATTTTTATTTTGATTCAGTCAGCGGTAAAGTAATATACATTGATTGAAAATAAATGTCGATAAAACCACCATCTTTTTCCTTTTTTTCTGGGAGAAACTGAAATTTTAATTTTTTTTTTACTCTGCAAGAAGTATTTTGCTTTTATTTCTATATATGCGTATTATTTAAGACCTAGTATCGCCCAGTGGTCGAAACTCGACCATTTTTTTGGCAAAGCGAGGGAAAGCAAAGTTATTGCCTTGTCCTAAACGGAATGCAATTGCAACACAGCTGCGGTAATTGTTTGCCGATATTCACTCTAACTGAATCAGCAGAGTTTTACTTATTATAACTATTTCTCTCTGTAGATGTTAGTGTTAGTGTAGATGTGAGTGTTCAGTTTCTCGAGCTGTAGATGTTAGCCTTTCCTGAAATGAGAGAAAATCGCAACGTGAAAACGCCCCTTATTGTGTGATACAGCCCAGAAGCTAATAGGTACCATGTCAAACCAAGGCCCAACCAAGTATCAAATTCTGTTAAATTAATTCGATTGGTTCATAAAGTACAGTGTTGGAACAACAAAAAAAAAAAAAAAAAAAAAAAAAAAAGATATTTTTCAAAAATGGTCGAATTGAGTTCGGGAAATTTCAAATCGTGTAACTTTATCGAAAACCGAAAATCTAAAACTTTTCTGAATCTTATATTTTCTACTTATATATATGCGGAGGAAAAAATAATAAATCCACTTTTTAAAAAATAAAAATAAGTAGTCAATTTCACTTAATTAAAATGCAAGGAAATCTCAAAACGTGTAAATTCATCGAAAACCGGAAATCAAAAGTTTTTATGTATCTTCTACTTGTTTCTTCTACCCACAAAAGCTAGCAATAAAGACACTTTTTTAAAAAATAAGTAGCCAATTTCAGTTAATTGAAACGTAAAGAAAGCTCAAAACATGTAAATTCAGCAAAAAACGGAAATCGGAATTTTTTCCGTATCGTCTACTTATACATGCAGCAGTTAGTAACAAATCCATTTTCCTTTTATTTAGTATATTAGTTGAATATTTATTGTTTAAATATCACCCTTTGAAATGAAATGTTTATGTTTACATTTGAAACTGGAAGTTTGCCATTTTTTTTTCTGGAGTTTTGTGATTTTAAATTAAAATTTTATCAATTTTACAGAAAAAATAACTCAATCAAACACATGTAGACAGTAACTTATATATAACTATACCCAAATATCGGAATTAAAATCGGCAGATAATTTCATTAGTTTTTAATATTTTTTTACAAAAAATCCAATGGACGATTAACATAGAAAATCTTTTTCATGGTTCCATGGACAAACAGTGACGTCATCACTTCGCTTGCGTATGGTGATGCTACATTATACAAATTACTGTGTCTATGGTTTTATTTGAGCTTTATAAAATTGCCAGATTTAACAACTTTCTACTTTTAGGTATTTTTTAATGTAAAGGAATACGTGTATAAAAGGGAAAAATGGATGAAAATGCATAAAAAATAAATGTATCTTTAAATACCTTCTTGACATCGTAAGAAAATAATATTTGTATTCGCACCTTCCGGCTAACCATTCGAATGATACCATTTTCAACCCTCTACTCCCATAATTAATATGTTAAAAAGGGACTACAAATTTTATGCTTGCCTATTAATATATAGATGTGTGGTTTCCTGGACTAGATGTACACATTAGCTAAGTTATGTGGAATAATTCACTACAAAAATATGTACAATGAACTTTCAAAAAAAAAAAAAAAAAAAAAAAAAAAGTATTGAAATAAATTGACTAGAAAGGCTAACGGTGCAGGTACATGTGGTGAAAGAGTTAAGACCGACTGCCTGCGATTGGTACATAGACCTGTCCGGAATATCCTTTCGTGTGGTCTTTTTAAGGGGCATTAGCCATTATTCAAGGGAAATTTAGTGAAAACCATGAAAAAAATTGCAAAGGCTGTGTCAAAGACCTGTGATTGAACCCAGCGCTTTTCGTTTACTAAATTGGAGAGTTGTAATTCCAGGTCACTAATGGGGCAAAAATACTCTACATACAGCAATTTAATAATATTATAGTTTTAAAAAATTAAAGAGCACGCTTTTATAGAAATGTGAACTAAAAAACACAACATATTTATCTTGGTATTAAAATGCAGGGTAAGAGAAAATCGTGTGAGTGACACACCATAATATTTACATACATTTAAATCGATCTTTAATTAAAATAATTTAGAATTAAACAAAAAACCATTTTTAAAAAATCTCCCCTGACTGGGCTCGAACGCTGAACCTTCAGGTTCGCAGCGCGAGATTTTACCTCACAGCCACTGCGTTCACGTAGAGAAAGTCTTTTTTTTTTTTTTTTGCAATATATAGATTTTCTGTTTGCTCCCAGAGCGGTTAAAAACATACAAACATACATACATACATACAGGTGAAACTAATTAAAGCGTGTTAAAAATGCTGCTTAATAAAAATGTTAAATATACAATAATTTAATTGCGTAATGATTTACAATTATGTTTTTTTTTTTTTTTTTTTAATACTTATTAAGTTTTTTAGCATGTTAATTCATGACTATCTCCTTGATAAATGTTAGAAATATGCAAATAAATATAAATAATGAATGTCATTGAATAGTCCATACTTCATATTGTTGTGCATTTATTTATGTAGAAATTTTATAATAAAATCCCATACCATTGGTTCGTTTGAAATATCATTAGATATCATTAGTCATTTCCTTTAAATAAAACTTTTGCGCACCCATTTTTCATTTCACATTTCAAAAAACGGTGATACTAAATAGTTGAAATTGATCGTTTGAAGTTGTAAATAAACTATGTTAAAAACGTAGTTAATGATGCAAGATAACGAGTGAAGATTAATTTTCAACTTCTTCGCCATATTTCATTACATACGTTTTCAAATGTAACTCATTATTTTTTATTTCCTTTTTTTTTTTTTTTTTTTCCTTCTTCTTTTTTCTGCAAATAAATATATTTTATCTTATGTTCTGAAGAAGACATATAGAAGGAAATGGATTTCTGTCAATTTTATGTGTAGTAATATAAATATACCTAATGTAATTTTTCTACTGTGATTTTTTTTTTTTTTTTTTTTTTTTTTTTTTTGTGTGTGACTGTAAATCACGGAAAAATAACCAAAGGTAATATTAATCAAATCGTTTTTTTATTTAGTTCTATGGACTTATTTTACAAAAAAAGAAAAAGTTTTTTGTGTATTTTAAATTTTCTAAAAATGGCTTCCTTTCTTCGTTTTTTTTTTTTTTTAATAAAATAGGGAGAGTAATATAAAATAATGTGCTACAGCAGGGATCGTACTCTCCGCCCTTTTTTCAGGACACTCTCAAGATTAAGAAATTTTAAAATTTATTGCTACCACTATTTTTATAAAATAATCTCTACCCTGCGCATACTTGCCAACCATCTCATTAATAACCGTACAATTGTTAACGGCCCCTGAAAAAACACCCCTTTTCTCACACCACTATATTTTTAGAGTTATTCTCTCCAAATATTGTTACGATTAAATAAGACTAAAATTACGCTAAAAAATTTTTGGTGTGAAAAAAAAGGCGGGTACTAAAAATTATACGGTTCATAATGAGATGGTTGGCAAGTATGCCTGTGAAATAATTGCATATTACTAAAAATATACCACAACTGTTTCTGCATGAAATTAGTGGTAGCAAAACAGGCGGAAATTCCTTATCTCTGAGATTATCCTGAAAAAAGGGCGGAGAATACGACCCCTGGCTACAATCTCGTATAGTGTATTGGTAAATGAAAATACGTGCGTAAGATTTTGAATTAACGAAATATGTATGGTAACTTCAATAATACTAGTAGAATAAACTAATTATAGAAAATAACATTCTCATTAAACTTTTCATTAAATTCTAATTGTTATTTAAAAGTTACAAAAATAATTTAATTAACCCATTTTATCCCATTGCCCTATTTAAAGGACAGCTTAAAAATAGCATATAGATATCAAAATTTGTTTGGTGCGAATATTTTGTCAGCTGGAATATATAATGGTATATATAAGCTTCTGCTAGCGTGTTATGTGTCTCACCTCCTCCTCCTCCTCCTCCATATGGAATCTGTTTAATCATTCATTAGGGGGCGTGGTTTATCTTCTCTTTGCGGTTGAAAATTCCTTCTGGAGAACTATCATATAAATAAGAAAGTATTATACAGATAAAGCAAAACTTTATACTCGGGAAGCACTTTTCACTATTGAAGAGAACACTGAAACATATCAGTTCAAATTTCATCCTCTTTATTTCAATGTCTTGTGTACAAGGTGGATAAGATTTCTTATACAGAATATATATATGTATATATATATATTCAAATTTTGTTTATTTAGGTTTAATTAAACTTAAAAAATATAATTTTTCTGAAATTTGAGCAAAATAAATAAATTGGGATAAAATCGGTTAAAAAAATTGTGTTTTTGTCCGTTCAGAATAACCTGTGTTACAGCATAATAGAATTTCTATTTCAAGAAACTTATGTAGCTAGTTTGTGAATTTTCAATTAGATTAAAATTATTGTAATATTTATTAAATTATCAAATAAATATATCACTTAAATAATTATTTTTTTAGA